>LPNX010546652.1:737979-858782 GCA_001517045.1 Pseudotsuga menziesii | reverse complement strand
GTTTTGAGTGATTGAAGTAAAATGCAGACCACGAGTTGATAGAGAGGAATTTTTGGAAAAAAAAAGAGGTTTTTGTTCATAAGATAACCATATACAAAAACCTTTCTCCGTTTTGCAACAACTATCAAGGTTTGAAAGATCCAATTTAATCTTTGCAGCCTATTTTTCAGGATTTTTAATATTTTCTTGTTTTAGTGTTCCTCTTGCGGGGCAGATTATGATTGATTGGAGATGAATTTTTAAAAACAAAGAGAGGTTTTTGTTCATCACAGACCCATTCAAAAAAACCTCTCTCAGTTTTTACACAGGTGTCAAGGTTTGAAAGATTCAATTAAATATTTGCAGCCTATTTTTCAGGGAGTTTAAATACTCAATATTTTCCTGTTTTAGTGTTCATTTTGCGGGGAACATTCTGATCAATTGGAGATGAAATTTTACAAACCAAGAGATTTTTTTGTCCATCACAGACCCATTTACAAAAACCTCTCTCATTTTTTGCACAGGTGTCACCAATTGAGAGATACGGAAGCTTCTTTGATACCTATTTTCCAGAAATTCGCCATATTTGCCAGGAATCCGATTTGCTATTTTTAGTAAATTAGTTGAGTTAGTTAGTTAATGTAACTGCTGGGTAGTTTCAATTTAGACCTAATGAAGGGGAGATAGAACTACTTTTTGTAATCATAAAAGAGGGATAGAAAGACATTGTGAGGGTTCTAATTTTTCTGGAGCATCAGGAGGTCTGCTAGCTGATTATACTTTCAAGCTTATTCAGTGATAGGTACTGTAACTCTCTTATGCATTTACTGATGAAACTATGAATATATGACTCTTTCCCCTTCATTTGGTCTGTGTTGGCTTTATTGTGAGCTTGTTTAGCTTCTTAATTGACAAATTCAGTGCTGGTTAATGTGTATTTTATGGTGTTGCTTGTCCATTATGTGTGAACTTCAATACAGGCTTTTTGTTGGATCTTTGTGATATATATGCATCTTTATCAGTTATATGTGTATGATTTAGTTGTTGCTTATTTGCTGAATGTATTCCCTGAATTTTCTTGAAGCTTACAACCAAAACACATAAACAAAACCCTAAACCCTAGTTTGAATTGAGTTTTACTCTTGAGATTGTGTTGGCTTGTTCCCCTAGCCTTAGGAACAATTTCTGGCACAAACAGGGAGGAATATCAGTTATCTGTAATTTCTCTTTATAATGCATGTACAATATACATTACTCATTGATAAGTTACATTTCAGCTCCTCGGGGATAGATAGATAGTTAGATTTACTTTATTTCTGTGTGTGTGATTTAGATGCTTGTGAGTTCTAAGACGAGAGGTAAGAACCTGCGCATCACTTTGTGACTACTCCTTGCATCCTTTATCACCCTGCATGTTAATTAGGCACGTGCA
Source organism: Pseudotsuga menziesii (assembly GCA_001517045.1). Taxonomy (NCBI): domain Eukaryota; kingdom Viridiplantae; phylum Streptophyta; class Pinopsida; order Pinales; family Pinaceae; genus Pseudotsuga; species Pseudotsuga menziesii. Next base: position 857,371 of record LPNX010546652.1, on the reverse strand, counting down.
TATCATATTTTAAGTTAAAAATACAAAATATATACGGTGGACCGGGCCGCAGCCGGTAAACCCTTTTAGTTTTGTTACTTGACCTACGGTAGCCGGACCACAAACCGGACGGATTCCCTACACCAAACAGTCACAGGATAGTTGGGAACGTTGACTGGGGAGAATCCCTTGCTGTTGCCGCCTGCGATTTTCCAGGCCTCAACAGTAAGTTAACGTTTAGTTCAAGTCAATTAAGATTTAGTTCAAGTAAGTTAACATTCAATTCAAGTTAGTTAACATTTAGTTCAAGTAAGTTATCATTCAGTTCAAGTAAGTTAACCATTCAGTTCAAGTCAATTAACATTCAATTCAAGTACGTTAACATTCACTTCAAGTCAGTGAACATTTAGTTCAAGACAATTAACATTCAGTTCAAGTCAGTTCACTTTCAGTTGAAGACAATGAACATTCATTTAACACTAATTGATGAAAGGAAGAGCAATAATGTTTGCATGGAGGGACTTCTAGTTAGATACTTCTTGTGAATGCATTATGTGGTGCTCCCAGTATGTTTATTAAGCCTCATATGTGTTACCTTCTGCATGCTAGGCTTTTTGCCTTGTTATTAATATGCTAGGAATATGGCAAGTTCAATACAGTTGCATACAGTTGTTTTTGCAGGGTTACATTGGATCTCTCTTATCTATTGTTATGGTGATATATCTTAGCGAGAAATATGATTATGTTTTGTAAACCATTCTCTTCAAATCTATATATCATACTCAAAGAGTTATTGGGTTTTTTACCCTCCATATTTTGAGGGTTTTCCTAGGGTATTGTCTCTCATGGTTGATTGATTTATATGGCTAATTTATGGAGCTGATTTATAAGGATGATTTATGAAGATGATTCATGTGGCTGATATATTTATTAGATTCACGTGGCTGATTTATGAGATACATATGTGCTGAAATTAATTGATAAAAGTTTTAACGTTTAAGCTTCTCCATTTTTTCTCAAATATTCACAAAGGCTGACACTGGTAGATCTTTCAAAGAAGCCAATGTGGATTTTATTAGAGGCTCGAATGCTAGTATCCAAATGGGTTCTATATATTTGTTGTCTAATTAAGCATAATCCATGTAGCAATCATGCCAAATTTTAGGATATAAATCCCCATCAGTAAAAACTACATCAACCAATCTAGTTTGGTCGAACCTTCCTATATAAATCTTTTATCACCTCAATTATGGGATCTTGAGGATTTCCAAGGATGGCCTCTTTAGTTTGAGTGGTGTAATTTATTACTTAATCCTTGCTAATAGAAACCTTCTCCATATTTGGAATTGAAATATTTTATACTAGGTGAATTGGAGGGCATTGAGAAACACGTCGATTACTATGGACAATGTGTTGTGAAGGCTTCTAAATGAAAATATGAAAATCCCAAAAATACATAGTGAGGAACTATCCATATTTGAACATTATTAATGACTTAATCATGTTAACAGGAATATTTAACAACTTCATTAAATACACACTTAGTGGAGGATCAAACTGGATAGCTTTAAATTCGAGAATCATGGCAAGGATTTGACATGGGAAATTCTAAATGTAATCTAATAATTTCAATCGATTGTTTAATGCTTGGGGAATTGATCCATATGATAGAGAGATGACCTAGAATGCAAGGTTATTTCAAAACTTGGAAGATACAAGTTTTTTCGCCCACAACCACTATCATTTACCCCACTCAAATAAAAATTTCAGTAATAGAACACAACTAACTTTTAAATAATTGAAATGAATGACTTGTAAAACAACCAAAAAAAAAGAATTTTACTCTAACTCCTAATGTACTAGACTCTCTTTGGTAGGAGTGTTGAATATCTGTATAGGGGGCCACTTGACCTCTTAAATGTCATCATAATTGTATAATTATATAGTTTAAAGAGATACTAACAAATGAGTAGTTGGAGCGGGTACAACAGCTCCAACCTCTATCATAATGTATAAATAAGCATCAAAGATGAATAGAAAGGTGGATTGGTGTAGAAGGAGCAAGTCGACGAAGTCGAATTGAACAAAGACCGACTTAGTTGATCAGCCGACTAAGTCGATGGGCCGACTTAAGTCGATCAGCCGACTAAGTCGGTCGGCCGACTAAACTAGAAGATTAGTCGGCTAAACTAACAGTCGTGTTGGTTCACCAAACCGACAGGTAGTTATTTTGTAACTGTCTGTACATTGTATATATTAGGATGTTGAGCCAAATGAGAACTTAGTTCAGTTCTCTACCTTGTATGAACTCATTGCAATAATATAATCTGTTTTCCTATCTATTCTTGTCTCTTGTCTCTGATTTATAGTTATGTATGTTTTAGTATGTATTATTGGTAACCTTATGTGATTTGTGAGATTACAACATTGGTTCCGTTGCCGGGATTACATGTCTAAAATATATGCTCACATATGATACCATAGCAGGAGATCAAGGACTGGTGGAACCGGAAAGTTGTGAACTACTTGCAAAATTACGCAAGAAGAAACAGATTAATAGTCGCTGAAGCCAGAGCAATATTTTTCATAGAGACACATGAAAAATTTGTCAAATCAGTACCACAACTTTTGAAGCAGCTTCTGGATGAGAACGTCGGACGTGACTAAAGAACAACAGTTTCTATATAAACTAATCCGAGGAGGTCGAACAAATTTGTCGGAGTGGTTTGAGAAAATCACCAACAACTTTTGTGAGGAGCAAGCAGTCGAAGACAGAACATCCGTGGAAACTGTCAAAGCGAAATTTTACACAGATTTCACCGAACAATTTTTGTGCTCCCTACCGACCTTGTTGTTCAAATTCTTGATACAGAATGGAGCAGGCCACATCATCGAGCCTAGACCACCACTGTGCGAACAACCACCAAACACCAACTGGGCGGAGAAGTAGAGGAAGTGGGAGAAATTTATTGCAGAAAGGGAGTGGGAATACTTCCTAAGCAAATAATTCAAACTATCCGGGCTTTCTAAAAGCGTTGGGTAGGCTATGGGGGGGTAGCTAGTCATGTGTCATAGGTAGAGTATAGTGGATCCTAGTCGACCTAAAGAGGATAGCCGTCACCAGTAATGAAAAGTCGACCATAGAGGACCTAAAGAAATAGTATTGTACGAAAGTATGTCAGACATTCAGAAACAAGAAAGGGATGAAAGACAGCAGAGAAGGGAAGCAAGACGTGAAAGAGCCGCAGGGCTGTACAGAGAACAAAACCCGAGGGAGAACGACCGCGAAGAGAATCCTCCAGAGTCGGGTCATGACCGACAGGAAGAGGGAGTAGAACAAGAGGTGTCCCCTACGGAGGAATAAGTGTGGATAGAGCAGCCAGAAGCTCTCCAAATAAGAGCTCCCGATGACGGAATAACCCTTTCCCCAACAAATCCGCATACTAGAATACAGACTATTGTCGAAGATGATCTACGACTATGAGCTGGTGACTACAACATATGGAGCTGACTAGGCGATGAAACATACACGGGTCAACATCTTATCATACGTCAATCGCTCGAGGGAAACTGGGTGACGTTTCAGGAGCACCCTCCCTCCAAAGTATCCACTTTCTCTTACCGACACAAGAAGGAGCACCCCCCCCGCCAAGTACAGCTTTGGAAGAAATTGAACAAACAGACCTGGAAACACAAAGTTACAGTGGACCATCGACTACAAGTCGACGACAAAACGACAATCGACGGAAGCACAAGTTCCGTCGACCAAAATTATGCAAGAATGACTACATCAAGAACCCCACCACTTTCACCACCACCCACTCCTCCAACCCCTCCCACTTCTGAAAGCAGTGAAAGTGATTTAGACATGGGTCATGGATTGGATCACATTCCTCTCTACGAGGGGGATGAAGACCCCAGATGACATTGGTTCGCCTGCGAGTCGACCTGGGAAGCAAACCAGGTGACGGATGAAGACCGACAAATGGCTCAGTTCACGGGAGCCTTACGGAAAAGGGCCTTGACATGGTACATGACCTTTTCAGAAAGGAAACCCAGAGCAACGAAAGCTGAAATTAAGGCACAGTTCTTATCATTTTTCAAAACCCCAGATGCCAAGCACCTGGCCGCCAAAAAGCTTAAAACAATGCAACAGAAGCCATGGGAGACAGTCCGCGACTACGACAAATGTTGGAAGGACCTATTAAGCCAATTAGATTATGTTATTGATAAACAACTACTAATTCAATGGTTCCTTGTAGGATTATCATAGAAAGTATGCCGACATATCAGCCTGGAAACGTTCAAGACATATGAAGATGCGCTAACCAAAGCTCTGCAGGTGGAGATGGACAAAGACATACCTGCTTATTCGACAGACCACAGATTAGAGGAACAGCTCGAGAATGTGCAGAAGTCTTTGAAAGAACTGACCCTCAAGAATCAGGAAATCTGGTGTACTAAATGTTCGACAGCCGGACTCTCGAAAGATAATTGTCGACACGAATATAGCTGACAAGACATCCGCTTTGTGCAAATTAAATCATTTTGCAACATTTGGCAGGAACACAGAGATCATTCTACGAAAGATTGTCCGTTTAACATGAAGAACGCAAAGGCTTCCTGGTGCGCCATCTGTGAGACAAAAAGTCACAACACGGCCGACTGTTAGTTAAACCTGAAAAACCGACAGAACTATCAGGCGGTCTACCAAATGAATGCAGTAGCACAAAACAATGAGCAAGACAATAAAACCAACCAGAACGGGCAAAGATACGACGGTCATCGATATGAGCGCCGGTACGACAACCGACGTCAGGGTTATGGAGGAAGAGGTCGATTCCCTCGGAATCACGACATATGAACGCGTCGACCAACCCAGTGCTTCACATGCTACAAAGAAGGTCACCGATACATCGACTGTCCATATAAGGACAGAACTGATCTTAAATTCTGTACACGTTGTGGAGTAGGCGATCACTCTCTTGCGGATTGTCCTTCTATGTTAAAAAAAATCAATATGAAGAAAAAGGTTAATGTCTTGTCTTGTGTACAAAAACATGATGTGTTAACTACTAAGAATTTACATATCGTTACTCGACAAGGCACAAAAACAGGCCCTGATAAACCCCAAATTAGTAAAATTAAAAACACAAATGGTTATCTGGATCCTATGAAGGAAAAACAAACATATCAAGAAGCCACCCACATATTTCACGACATTACCCAACAAGAAGACCTTATTAACAGTCGACCTAGCATGACACAGCAATTAACCCATCTCATTCAAACAGACAAATCCATAGCCCAGTTCATTGATTTATTACATGAAATAAAAAGTACTAACTTTGGAAAACAAACTAAGAACATTTGCAGCCTAAACCAAAAAGACAAAAACGATGTCGACCCACTTGTCGACCTGGAAATCGAAGGTTATCACATCCAACAAGTAGTGCTCGACTTCGGGTCTCAGGTAAATATCATGACCCGGGATACATGGGAAAAGATGGGCCGACCTCGACTCTACGAGTCGGGCATCTACCTAAAACTTGCCGACCAAGGCCTCATTGAACCCATTGGGGTTTGGAAAGATGTCGACACGACCATCAAAGGAATCTCTACCAAGGTTGATTTGAAATTATCGACCCAAAAGAAGGATCTAGCTCCTTCCCAGCACTAGTCGGTTGACCTTGGGGACGAAAGATGAAAGCATCCATATCCTTAGATAAGGAACCAATCAAACTAAAAGGAAATGGTCAAAAATTCATTGTACCCATTAATCCATCACAAGGACAACCTTGGACAGAACCGAATGATGAGGAAGTCGATGTCAGACAGCTTTACCAGATCCATAACAATACGGACTATACAGAGCCAAACATCTATGGGGAGCTTAACTTAGGTAACCAAGAATCAATTGGTTAGAATTCAGATGCTGAATTATATGACTAGGAAAAGGAAAATTACGAAACACAAGCAAGAGGGTGCTGGACCATACAAAAAGTATAGAAAAAACCCACCCGACAGTGCTTTACCATATCCATTGTCCCCAAAATATTTGAAAAGAAAGTCAAGGAACGACCTACCTTACAACCAACCAACTTACACACTACCCAACTTCCCAGGTATAAGGAAAGGGAATCCCCAATCATGCATGTCGAACAAGTATCTAAAAATATTGGAGAACATGGCAGACTTCAAAGCTTAGTGGAAACCTTTACAAGTCAAGCAGCTAGATGGTGGGACACCCATCAGACAAAATTATAGACCTGGACAACTGCTTCAACTTTCTTTGTTGAACGGTTTGGTGGAAAAAAGTTAGCCCAGGAAGCTCAAATCCCTATCTTTATCCAAGGTCAAAACCTAGAAGAACACATCAAGATTTGTGAAAAGGAGTGGAGAAGACTTGGATACAAAGATGAGCGAGCATGGCCACATTTGTTTCCTTCAACCCTAGCTGACTTACCTAATAAATGGTATAAGATGGAGGAAGCTAGAGGAGAAACCTTCTTTTGGCATGAACTCAAAGAAAATTTTATTAAGGACTTCCAGTTCATACCTCAAAACAAAAAATTGGCTGGGCCAGCACAACAAATCAAACAATTTCTCCAACCGACAGAAAAACAACCCTCCTAAGACCATCGACAGATCAAGGACTGTAACAATATACAAACTGAATCAAAATTACAGTCGACACGTTTACACTTAGAAAATGAACACACAGAAGGTAAGAGCTTCAGATGGAAGATCGACCACATTGAAACAATAAAACCTATCCACTCAATCTTGAAAGTCGAGACCACCGATAAACCAGATCTTGACAGAATGACTGCAGCCGACTTCCCTGCCACATTCTCACAGTTCACAGAAGGAAGTCGACCGATCAATGAAGCTAAAGCACCAGAGTGGCTAGAGGCCAAAGTGAAAACTAAGGAGGTCGACATTTCAAATGACGACTGACCAAAAATAGCCAAGATTGGTGACTACTGGAATGAACAACAGACCACCGAAATAGTGAACTTACTTAGAGAGTTCCAGGATGTCTTTGCAAGGGACTATAAAGACTTAAAAGGCTTAGTACAAGAGATGGGAGAAATGAAAATAGACACTAAACCTGATGTCCTACCTGTCAATAAAAGACCTTATAAACTAGCTCATAAGTACAAAGAAATAGTTAAAAAGGATATCGACAACATGTTAGAAGCAGAGATCATTTACCCCATCGACCAGTCCGAATGGGCAAGTCCCATGGTCATACAGCCAAAGAAACATGACCCGACAAGGTTAAGAATCTGTGTCGACTTTAGGGAGCTTAACAAAGTAACATTGACAGATCCATTCCCCACCCCCTATGCTGATGAAATCTAAAATGAAGTTGTAGGCCATGAATGTTATTCATTCACGGATGGATTCTCAAGATATAACCAAGTACAAATAGCAAAGGAATACCAGAAGAAGACAACATTTGTCTGTGAATTTGGCTCTTTTTCTTACAAGGTTATGCCTTTTGGGCTAAAGAATGCACCTGCAGTGTTTTCACGAATTGTTGTCAAGACTTTCCAAGAATACATATATAAGACCATGGCAGTGTACTTCGACGATTGGACTATATACTCCACCTTAAAAGATCATTGCACATGGCTTCGACTCATGCTGGAGAGATGTCGACAAATTCAACTCTCCTTGAACATCAGGAAATGTATATTTATGACGCCTATAGGCATACTATTGGGGCATATTGTCTGTAAAGATGGTATCAAAGTCGATTTTGCCAAGATTAAAATCATCCTTGACCTGAAGCCACCAATAAACCCTAAACAAGTTCGGGTGCTACTTGGCCATACAGGCTATTATAGGAAATTCATAAGACACTATTCAGACATGACCTACCCTCTAGAATAATTACTAAAGGAAGACCAAGAATTTAAGTGGACAGAGGAATGCCAAATCTTCTTCGACAAACTGAAAAGAAAACTGGTCGAAGCCCCCATACTCAAATTTCCAAACTGGTCTACCAAATTTCATGTGCATATCGATGCCTCAGGAATCGAAATCAGAGCAATACTGACTCAACCAGGGGATGACGGGATGGATTACCCTATAGTTTACAGCAGTCAAAAATTAAATAAGGCTGAAAGGAACTATTCGACCACTGAAAGAGAAGCCCTAGGTATGGTCTTTGCCCTCCAAAAGTATCGAAATTACCTCTTGGCCAACCCCTTCACATTTTATACCGACCATCAAGCCTTGAAATACCTCGTCAATAAACCCCTTCATCATGGGAGAATTTGTCGATGGCTACTCCTTTTTCAATAATTTGAGTTTGAAGTCGTGGTCCGACCAGGAAAGTTAAATGTCGGGCCCGACCACCTATCCCGCATAGACACAGGGGAGGAACTGACCGGAGTCGATGACGACTTGCCAGATGCACATTTATTCCACATAGAAGCAGTACCCGAAGAACTAGAAGAAATAGCTCAGTTCTTAGAGACAGGTCAGGCACCAGAAGGTCTGAACACCAAGAAAAAACAAATCTTAGCTATGAAGGCTGCACCCTACAGCCTCATCAATGGATTTTTGTACAAAATGGGGTTAGACGACATTCTCAGAAGGTGTGTACTCGACCACGAGAGAGAACAAATCATGCATGAAGCACACTATGGACTTGCAGGAGGACATTTCCAAGCAGACACCACTGCAAAGAAAATCCAACAGTCAGGATTATGGTGGCCGACGATCCACAAAGGTTGCAAAAACTTTGTTAGTCGATGTGACAGATGTCAACGACTTGGTCGACCTCTGTTGAGCACAGAAATTCCCTTGATATCTGTAAACCCTAGTCTCACATTTGAAATCCGGGCAATAGACTTCATAGGACCGTTCCCTATCCCAGCCAAACAATCAGGTGCAAGATATATTATCACTGCAGTGGAATATGTCACTAAATGGGCAGAAGCTGAACCCGTCGATACATGTTCAAGCGAGGTCGCTGCTAAGTTTATCTACGAAAACATTATCACTAGATTCGGATGCCCACTCACATTTATTAGTGACCAAGGATCACACTTTATCAACAAAACCATGAAAAATTTGACTGACCAATTTCACATCGACCACCGACAAAGCACCGCATATCACCCTCAGTCGAATGGCGCAATCGAAGCTTTCAACAAAACATTGACAAAAGGGTTAACCAAAATATGCAGTACCAACAAAGACGACTGGGATGAGAAAATCCCTATGGTCCTTTGGGCATATAGGACAGCATATAAACGGTCGACCGCCCAAACCCCCTTTCGACTCGTCTACGGGAAAGAAGCAGTCGTCCCCCTACATTTCCGACAGCAGACACCTATTATTGCACAACTATTACATGTCGATGTCGAACATGCAAGAAAGGACCGATTATTTCAACTTAGCAAGCTGGAAGAACACAGACTTATGGCTATCCAACACCAAGAAATTCACAAACAACAACAGAAAGCATGGCACGATCGTAACGTCAAAAACAAAAACCTGTCGGTCGGCGACCTTGCTTTACTTTATAATAGTCGAGTCAAAGAAAAACCCAAGAAACTACACACATAATGGATGGGACCTTACGTTGTCGAATAAATACATCCCAATGGCTCAGTACGAATAAAAACATTATAGGGCCTAGTATTTCGGAAGCTCGTTAATGGAGCCCGACTCAAACGTTACAAAAACTGGAAGAAAAAAAAATCAAATAACGACCTTAACCGTCAATCAAAACCCATAAAACACTAAAAATTCCAAAAACCAAGTAATACACCCGACACAACAAAACATGACAGGAACTCACTACTTCGACCACCGACATCATCACCTTCGACCATGTTCATCGACCAGTCGGGTCAACCAATTCTAGCACTGACACCGGTCGCCGACCTCAAAAGTCCCATCGCACATTTATGACCTCGAGCGCCGAAAGCAATTCACCATTACGCCACACTCGCGTATTGCAGCTGAAACGTCAAGTCCGCCATTAACACATCCATTCCCACACGCAGTCACACCATTGCCTACAAATACGGGACCATCGAAGGTTCGTTCACCACACCATTTACATACAGAGCACTCGCACACTCAGTCAACTAAAAACCCAGAAACCTATAGTAACCCTGACCAAGAAAACATAATGGCCCCCAAGCAGACTAGAGCAGCGACCAAGGCGAAAGAGCTACTGGCTGAGGATATACCCTTGATCCGCCAACTAAAGCATATCAAAAATGACAAAGTACAGGAGGGCCAATGGTAGAAACTCTGGGCCGAGATCCAAGAGTGGGCCTTCATCGACAAGAGGATGACCCAAGCAGCCAAAAAAGTTTGACAGAGCACCATCTTCAACTATCCAAACGCACCCCTGATGGCAAGCTTTGGTGGGACAAAAGAAGCTTCCGTTAATTTTATCATCAGTCGATACCACAATGGTCGGTTCTACTTCGACCGACCGGTCAACATTACCAGAGATATCATCTCCAAGCTAACTGGCCTGTCGAACCAAGGAAACCCTGTCCCAATAGGAATCAAGGAAGGATTGGTCGAAGATCTCACAGGATCACCGTCCGGGAAAAATTCTAAAGGATTGATGATCGGACAGATTGCCACTTGAACGCCACAGATTGTGGCCAAAATCATCGCCATCACTCTTACCTTAGCAGGTCGAAGTAGCGACCTCAAATTGGAGATGCTGGAGGCCTTCGACACAATTGCCACCGACGATCGAATCTACAGATGGGGCGATTATGTCGCCGACATGGTCAAAACTATCAGCGAACGATGCCAAGAGATTGGAGGAATCGTCAGGTTCCCCTCCCTAATCCTTTGGATCGTTATGTACCACATATGTCCGAAAGGAAGTCCAGTCTTCTGGGAGCCGACCAAATTCCACATGAAGAGGTTCAAACCCTTCTCTCTGAAAGGAACTCCGCATGAGCTGGCATAAGGAAAAATCTTTCTGGAAAACTGGTTCCAACAGTTAAAGCTTCACACGACCAGATGGCAGGTGCCTCAGAACATCCGACGCAATATACCGGGGAAGTCTCACATACAGTTGGAGCTCGACCATACAGCGGTCTGGTATATGCAGGGCGAAGACCCCAAGGCCGCCGCTCTCGACTACTACTCGACTGCCGAGCAAATATTCCGGGAGTTGACTTGACAGGCGAAGACCAACATACCAATGCTGGTGGCATCCAAAAAGGTCGAATTCTCAGTAACGGAGCCACTGACTGACCAAGAGAAAGAAGAAGATTATGAATTAAACCTGTACATAAGTACATTTATGTCGAAGGATACCCCGGTCAAGCCCACTGGTCATGTACAAATCACCATCAAGCCTCCAACCAATCCACTGGTCGAGTACAAATCACCATCTGCCCCCAGATGAAACGACTCATCGACGCAGCAGAAGAGCAGAACCAGTCCTTAGGCCCCAATATGGAGAAAATCGCAGAAATCCCCATTTCAAAAAAGATGTCGGTACTGTCAAGTTTAACAACATTAACGATCGACATCCAGAAATCTTTGTAGAGTTGGACAGATTTTCAGCATCACCTTGCAATCACAGCTCCGGCCATTGTCGAGGTCTGCATCCAGAAGAGACCAACCATCCATCTGCACAGTCCACAACAATAGCATTCTTGAATGGTTTGACAAAACTTCAATTTTGTACCTCCCTGTTTCTTCGGGATGAAGAAACGTTTTGTTCATGGGGGAGATGTAGAAGGAGCAAGTCGACGAATTCGACTTGAACGAAGACCGACTTAGTCGATCAGCTGATCGACTAAGTCGGTCTTCGTTCAAGTCGACTTCGTCGACTTGCTCCTTCTACAATTGGATGTCCCTTCCCAATACTTGTCTTTGATGGTTGTGTATGAGCTTAATGTATGCTTGAATGATGTGAAAGCCTAGCTTTCAACATTTGGTGTCATTTCCCTTCTCTGTTCGGTCTGGGTTACAGCAGCTACAGATGGAGACTGGTTCAAACCTGGAAGAAAGTGATATGTTCATGATTGTGCAAAGATACCTGCGAAAAAAAAACCGTTAGTCGAATACTGCCTATGTATTATCAAGAAATCCTCTGCTCAAAAGACTGCTCTTACATTTCAACCAAGACTGAAGACAGCAGAATCAATTTGAACCTGTATAAAGTTATGGCATGAAGAAACTCGTGAGGAAGACTGAAGCAAGGAATACTGAAGGTGTTGGTTCACGATAGAAGGCCATTGACTATGCAAAATACATGAAAAGAATTGAGGGAGAGCATCTGCATATTAAAAATTGTATCAATGGCATTGGTCGAGTGAATATGGTTTTAACATTGCCACCACCAAATACCCTTTAATCTGACATCATGAAGATGTTGGTGGATTCAACGCTCTATTTATTTTATTTTCTTACCTATCGATCAAAAATGTTGCTAGCCATTGGTGGTATGAGCGAGCAAGCTATTTGACTATTGAATTCGACCACTGATAATCACCATTCACACATTTAATGAGTTGAGTCAGTTCAAGACTAGAGGTGTTGCCAACAGCTCGTCGTCCAAGCCAGTCGATGTGTTACAGCGATCTGGATTTTCTATACACTGACCAATTCGTATCATCACTAGATTCGACTACTATATATGGAGTTTGAGGTTCACTATGCAGGGAATCAAAAACCTGCAGGCCAAAAACCTAAGAGGATGGTCAGTTATTTTGTGACTACTGAAGAAGAGCCCTTGCGACGGTTACCAACAAGCACCAATCAGATCTCGAAAAAAAAACTAATCTGGTAGATGCCTCTGTATTCATTCTACACTAGTCTTAGGAATCACGCTTGAAGCTATTTTCAAATGAGAAAATGCAGTGACACCTACTTCCATGTTGGCTACTACCTGCTAGAAGAAGTCGATTTTAAACACTCATCGACTGCGGTGCTCAAAACCTCCGTGTTGGCACAAATGCGCATCAAGGTTACAGTCAATTCCTTTGGATGTTGCAAAACAATGTTAGTGGTGATCGTTAAGGCTACCATTGGCATAAGATCATCAACAAGATTGTGTGGTCAGTGCTACTCTACCTTAGCAGATTGGAACAATAAATTATGGAGCCTGTCACTAAGATCAAAGTCACTGGCACATCCCAAGATCATTGTTAGCCATTTAATTTCCACTAAATATTGTGCCGAAAGCTGCGAACTCACTCAACAATTTGCATGCAGAACGGTGAAGTGGTCGATCCCCGAATGGTGTATGATGGCCATACATGACTATTCCTTAAGTCGTTCACCAGGAGCCACTTGACCAAACTGACGACGGAGGGTAGGGCTGAGCGTTATTCACAGACCATCAATTCTATTGCAAGGGCTACTAAAGGTTATTTGGCTTAACAATAATGAGCAGCAAAGCCAGTTGAACATTATATGTTGGAAACTTTCCTGTGATATTCAGAAGACCAATTCATGGTCATGATGGATGTAATTCTGATGGGCATCGTCTGAGGGTTGAGATATCCCATGGAGGTCGAGGGCAGTCTTCATTCAGTGATAGCCATAGCAGTTATAGCAGTGCTGGTGGTGGACGTGGTGGAGTTTCCAAGCGTTCTGAGTATCGTGTTATTGTCCATGGGCTCCCTTCATCAGCATCATGGAAAGACCTGAAGGATCATATATGCTAAGCTGGAGATGTTTGTTTTGCTCAAGTGTTCTGTGAGGGAAATGGTGCCACTGGAATTGTTGACTACACTAACCACGAAGATATGAAATATGCAATCAAGAAACTTGATGACTCTGAATTTAAGAATCCATTTTTCTAGATCTTATATACAAGTAAAGAGTTATGAGTCTAAAGCCATTCTCGGAGGCGAAGTCCTGTTAACAGCTGAAGCAGGAGAAAATCAAGGAGTAAATCATCCTTTGGATCACGATCCAAGTCTGTATCATCTCGGTCACGCTCCCGTTCACAACCACGTTCTCTCTCTAGATCCAAGTCGCGACCATTGCAGTCCTATCAACTAAAGAAGATGTCAACCAAAGAAAGAGATTCTCTGTCGGAATAATTAACCTGTCGGTTGAATAATATTTAGTCGGTTGTCGGTTGAAGTATCAAAGAACTAAATGGGTAACCACCGACTACTCCTGCCCATTATTGCTTGCATATGAAGTCATTGACCAACCAATATGAATTCGTTGATTTCTTATTATCCTATCGATTATTTCAATATACTTTATTATTTATGACTTTTTAAAAGTTAATGTTGCTTTTTGGTCGATATAACCGACTTCTAGTCGATGCCTAAGTTGGTCGATACAATCGACTTTTTAATATTTGTCGGGTGGTTAAAATCGCTAGTTTAAATTCAGTCGAAATATTTAAATATTATTTTTGGTTTGGTAATGTTCTTTGTTTATGTAAAGTTAGTCCGTGTTAACTTCTAAAAAGTGACTCTGCTGTAAATCTTTAAAGTCAAGAGGGTGTTAAACGTGAGTCTCTTTTGAGGCAGGCGATCCCCTCCTTTTTATGTAAATCAAGTTGGTCTCTTGCCAACTATTGTAAGTCGATTCATGTTAAGTTAGTCAAACTACAAGTAGTTGGTCATGACCACGATCATGCACATGAGCAGACATCACACAATCTTGTAGGTACTTCAAAAGATGACAATGATGGCATTCAAGCATATATCATACACCTACACAGCAAAGTGCTCCAATGAGACAAGATTGCAATAAACCCCTCATTATCAAAATGTTGAAACTGTTCCTGGGTTGTGACCTCGGAAAGATAGAAGACGGAGAAATGGAATAGAAAGTTGAAGAGCCAAAAGGCCCTGCATGCCTAAACCGATGGAGATGTCGGTCAGATGAGCCAGGGTGAGGCTTTAAACCTATTGATGTAATTGTAACTTCGGAATGTATTCACTTGTATATCTTATGTATTGTAGCCCGATGTTTATTCCGGGAAGTGTTTGTAATGTAATTGAGTCATGTCATGCCCCGATGTTCCAATCTGGAGTTTCTATAATGTAAATAAGTCATGTCAAGTCATTGTGGGTAACCCTCCTATTGATCAAGGGTTAAAGTCCCCACAATTGTGGGACCCTAGGGTTATTAGACTCTCCTAGTGAAGTCGGGCCTAGTGAGTTATTGTCAAGTCGGGAATTAGTATAAATAGAGAGTGAGCCCCTCTATTTATCATACACTCACTCACACTCAGTTGTAGAGCATAGCTGAGGGAGAAGAATTTGTTGGACCTAAAAAGAAAGAGACTACTGCTGTCGGGAGATCATCTTATTGTTTTGGGGTTTTACTTTTGGTGCTGATTCTATCTCTGAGGAAGTTGCGGGGTTTTCTCCATTTATGGTTTCCCCAAGGAAAAGCATTGTGTTCATTGTCTCTTGTGTTTGATTGTTGTGCTTGTTATTCTCTCAGTTAAAGATCCTAATATAATGCTTACTTGAATGATAAATATCTAACATGGTATTAGAGCTAACCTGAGAAGAAGACATTCTGCAGCTGCGGAAACTAGGGCTTCCTAATTTTTGGATCTCTCTCCACAAATTTTCAGCAAAAGAAGGTTGGGCTGACTCTCCTCTCTATGGCACATCTTTCTGTTGAAGCAGAATTTGATTCTGAGCATTTTCAGTTTTTGACCCGACACTACTGCTGAAAATTAGGGCTTTCCATAGAAGTGGAATTTTTGAGTGAGCCCAAGCCTGGATTGATATCCTCCTCAAAATTGAAGTTTAGAGATCAAGATCAAATTTTTTGGTTGGACAAAACTCCAGGAAAGTCAAAACCTAATATCCTCCTGAACCAGCACTGCAGAAATTCAGCTCCAGATCCAAATATGACATCTTGACCTGGTAAGATCTAAATCTTTTGTATTTCCATTTGAGGTTCTCAGTTAAAATGTCTCATCATACCAAGCTTGATGAAAAGCTTAAGAGAGTTGATAACTTCCGAGCCTAGAAGTATAGGATCTCCGTGGTCCTAGAAGAAAATGAGTTGGACTCCTACATCAATGAGAAGGTTCCAGTTCGAGAGGAAGATGAGGCTAAATCCTTACACAAGAAGAAATTGGTCATGGCTAAGAGGATTATTGCTGAATCAATCAAGGATCACCTCATACCACAGGTGTCCTCCCTCAAGACACCTAAAGCTGTGTTTGATGCCCTAACCAAACTGTTTGAACGGAAGAACATAAACTGGAAGATGACTTTGAGGAACTAGTTGAAGAATGTAAATATCTAGAATGAGGAGACCATACAGTCATACTTTACAAGGGTCTCCCAAATCAAAGAACAACTTGAAGCAGTGGATGAAGAAGTGGAGAATGCAGAAATTGTGATGACAACCTTGAATGGTCTCCCTAGATAGTGCCTAGATAATGGGATTCTTTCATCCAAGGAATCTGTGCTAGAAAGAAGCTAATCAAGTTCAGTAGATTGTGGGAAGAATGCTCACAAGAAGAAGCTCTAATAGTAGCTCGAGAAGAAAAGATGGGAAATAAGATCAAGCTCTCATAGTACACTCCAAGAAAGGTAGAAGGGAAAATCATCATCACCAAGGTAAGCATTCCCATCAGAAAGATAATTTTGTAACTTAGAGAAAAATGAACTTTGGCATAGGAGGCTTGCACATGTGCATTACAGAGCACTACCACTTGCAATCAAAGCTGTTGAAGGACTTCCAGAAATACAGTCAAAACATGAAGGAGTCTGCAAAGGATGTGCGAAAGGAAAGAACACAAAGAAGACATTTCCAAGTAGCGAAATCAAAGCAAAAGGAATCTTGGAAATCATTCACTCCGATGTATGCAGTCCAATGTCATCCAATTCTTTAAGAAGGTATGTATACTATGTTTCTTTTATTGATGATTTTTTCTAGGAAGACATGGATATACTTTATGAAGAACAAAGATGAAGTTTTCAACAAGTTCAAGGAATTCAAAGCCTTGATTGAGAACCACACAGAAAAGAAGATCAAAACCTTTTGATCAGATAATGGCAGAGAATTCACATCAAATGAATTCAAAGATTTATGCAAAGATTCAGGGATTAAGAGGGAGTTATCCACTCCATATAATCCATAACAAAATGGAGTTGCAAAAATGAAGAATAGAATGATCATGGAAGCTACAAGAGCAATGCTTCATGATCAAGATATTCCCATGCATCTATGGGCAGAAGCTGCCATAATAGCAGTGTATGTACAGAACCGTACTCCACACTGAGTACTCGAGAACAAGACACCTGAAGAAGTCTTTTCTGGAAAGAAACCAGAAGTCATCCATCTCAGAATATTCGGCTATCCAGTATACATACACATTCCGAAATAAAAGAGGACAAAGTTAGGTCCTTCAGGAAAGAAGGGTATATTTGTGGGATACTCTGAAAGCTCGAAGGCTTATAGAATAAAATTCCCAGGATTCAAGAAGATCGACATCAGCAGGGACGTAACATTTGATGAAGACTCAGCTTACAACAAATCTAGAAAGAGACCTACTGAAGATCCTGAAGAAACAAAAGCACCCAGAATTCATGACACAACCATGAACGAAGAAATTCAAGAAGAAGATCGAGAATTAGAAGAACCTCAAGAACATGTAGATCCACCTCAGGAGAAGAATCCTCACAAGAGGAAACCTGCTTGGGTACAAGAATCTATCCAAGGTGTAGAAATATATGGGGCTCCATAAGAGAATCACAGAGAAAGAAAGAGGACTAGGTCTTGCTCCGTGTATGTAGCTTTATTATGTGACTTCATCGATAAAGAACCTTCCAACTATGAAGTAGCGGCATAAAGGAAAGAATGGAAGGATGCTATGATCGAAGAGTATCAATTGATCATGAAGAATGATGTTTGGGATGTTGTCCCAAGACCAGAAGGGAAGTTTGTTGTAACTTCCAAATGGATCTACAAGATCAAGCATGCTGCAGATGGCAGCATAGAAAAATATAAAGCAAGATTTGTGGCTCGTGGCTTCTCCCAGATAGAAGGAATAGATTATGAGGAAAATTTTGCACCTGTAGCCAGATACACTTCCATCATATCAGTACTTGCTATGGCTGCAGTGATGAAATGGAAGATACACCAGATGGATATCAAGACTGCTTTCTTGAATGGTGTAGTGGAAGAGGAAGTGTATGTAGAGCAGCCACTCAGTTTTGAGACACATGACAGGGAGTCTCATGTGTGCAGATTGAAGAAATCCCTGTACGATTTGAAACAGGAACCCAAGACATGGTACGGCATAATTGATGGATTTCTATCCAGTTTAGTCTTTACCAAAAGTAAAGTAGATTCCAACCTTTACTACAAGGTTGAATATGGTAACCCAGTGATACTCCTACTGTATGTAGATGATCTGTTTGTAACAGGTATGGATGGGTTTATTGCTAATACGAAGAGGAAGCTTGCTACCGAGTTCAAAATGAAGGACTTGGGTATGATGCACTATTTTCTAGGCATGGAGGTGTGGCACAGTGTGGATGGAATCTTCCTCGGACAAGGGAAGTATGCAGTAGAGATCCTGAAGAGATTTGGGATGATGGACTGCATGGCCATGACCACACCTATGTCATCAAAGCCGAAGCTATTGAGTGATGCTTCATCAGAAGCGGTTGATGCTACGATGTATCATCAGATGATTGGGTCCTTGATGCACCTGACGAACATGAGACCATATAATTGCTTTGCGATGAACACCTTGAGCCAGTTCTTGACAGATCCAAGACATGTTCACTTGATTGCTGCAAAGCATATTCTAAGGTAACTGAGGCATATAGTTGATTATGGGCTCAAGTATGAGGCGAATCAGAAGATTAACCTAGAGGGTTATGTTGATTCAGATTGGGCAGGCAGTGACATCAATAGGAAGAGCACTTCAGGGTGTTGCTTCAGTATGGGATCAGGTGTGATCTCTTGGTTTAGTAGGAAACAATCCTGTGTGGCATTGAGTATAGCTGAAGCAGACTATGTCGCAGCTTGTTCAGCTAGCTGTGAGGTGGTATGGCTGAGGAAGCTATTGTTTGGTTTATTTGATCTCTAGTTAGATGCTACTTTTATATATTGCGACAACCAGAGTTGTGTGAAGTTATCGGAGAACCCGGTGTTCCATGACAAGTTAAAGCATATCAAGATCAAGTATCACTATATCATGGATATGGTGTAGAGAGGAGCAATGAAGCTCCAGTATGTTGCGATGGACGAACAGATAACTGATGTGTTGACAAAGCCATTGGCCAAAGCGAATTTTGAGTACTTAAGGGAGAATCTTGGTGTTCTCCAGATAAAGGTTCCCTCCAAGGGAAAGTGATGAGTCCGTGAGCCATTCTGACATGGTGAGAGGATTGGTTCCTTCCATGGTCAGATGTAAGGGCTGAGCCATTCTGTCATGGTGAAAGGATCGGTTCCTTCCATGTCAGATATGAGTGTTGAGCCATTCTGATGCGACTGTAGGATTGGTTCCTACATGATCAGATATAAGTGTTGAATGCCATTCTTTGAATGGAGGCACCTGGTCAGTTACCAGGAACACTCAGTCTGGGACTGAGGGCCATTTTGATGTGGCTATAGGATTGGTTCCTACATTATCAGATATAAGTGCAGAGCCACTCTAATGTGACTGTGGGATTGGTTCCTACATGATCAGATGTAAGTGCAGAGCCCTTTCGACATGTAGGTTGGATTGGTTCCTTGCATGGTCGAATGTATGTGCAGATCCTTTTTGACATGTATGTTGGATTGGTTCCTCGCATGGTCAAATGTAAGTGCAGAGCCTTTCTGACATGACTACTGGATTGGTTCCTCTCATGGTCAGATGTGAGTGCTGGGAATTTCTGACATAGATGACTGGATTGGTTCCTCTCATGGTCAGATGTGAGTGTTGGGCATGCCTTTCTTACATGTATGTTGTATGCGTTCCTCGCATGGTTAGATGTAAGTGTTGGGAGGGCCATTTTGACTTAGGGTCAGATATAAGTGCTGAAGAAGACCTACATGGAGGCTAGGCCTACAACTAGCATGAAAAAGGGCTGGCTCTGTAGAACTTCCTGTGACGAGAAGAATCAAGAGATAGCACCTGTGATGATGATCTAGCAAAGATGTTCTAGAACCAGAGATGATCCAGATCAAGTGATGATCCAGATCCAGTGATGAAGATGACTTGAAGAAGAAGATGACTAAAAGATGAATATGATGATAACTTGACGATGATTCATATGATATAGAGAAGAAGACTTGTGCTGATAAATTGTGTCGAGAGAATACCTTCCTAGTTAAGATGGAATGTTGAAGTAATTGTAACTTCAGAATGTATTCACTTGTATATCTTATGTATTGTACCCCGATGTTTATTCCAGGAAGTGTTTGTAATGTAATTGAGTCATGCCATGCCCTGATGTTCCAATCGGGAGTTTCTATAATGTAAATAAGTCATGTCAAGTCATTGTGGGTAACCCTCCTATTGATCAAGGGTTAAAGTCCCCGCAGTTGTGGGGCCCTAGGGTTATTAGACTCTCCTAGTGAAGTCATCCCTAGTGAGTTATTGTCAAGTCAGGAATTAGTATAAATAGAGAGTGAGCCTCTCTATTTATCATACACTCACTCACACTTAGTTGTAGCGCATAGCTGAGGGAGAAGAAGTTGCTAGGGATAGAAAGAAAGAGACTACTGCTATTGGGAGATCATCTTACTATTTTGGGGTTTTACTTTTGGTGTTGATTCTATCTCTAAGGAAGTTCTAGGGTTTTCTCCATTTATGGTTTCCCCGAGGAAAAACATTGTGTTCAATGTCTCTTGTGTTTGATTGTTGTGCTTGTTATTCTCTCAATTAAAGATCCTAATATAATTATAGCTTGAATGATAAAAATCTAACAAAACCAAAAGATCTCGTTGCGGAAGAAGATGGTTGCCCGTCGTTGTGAGAGGATAAGACTTTGATGGACTACTACCAGATTGAAGATGGAGGCTGAAGAGTAACCAGTCACAGTAAGAGCCTTATACACGTGTGTTTTCCTATCAAGCTGGCGGTTGTTGCGGCTGAGTTACCTATGCAGACCGGTATGCATGGTTGATGCACAGTGAGGACTACTTCAGCAGTAGCAGAGACCCAGGATGTTGATGCATGTTTCTTTCTTCTCTTCGGGACAAAGAAACGTTTTGTTTGTGGGGGAGATGTAGAGGGGGCCACTTGACCTCTTAAATGTCATCATAATTGTATAATTATATAGTTTAAAGAGATACTAACAAATGAGTAGTTGGAGCGGGTACAATCACTCCAACCTCTATCATAATGTATAAACAAGCATCAAAGATTAATAGAAAGGTGGATTGGATGTCCCCTCCCAATACTTGTCTTTGATGGATGTGTATGAGCTTAATGTATGCTTGAATGATGTGAAATCCTAGCTTTCAACAATATCTAATTGATTTAAGTAGGAATGTAGGGATACCAGAGAACGCCATTTACCCATCCCTGTTGGAGAACTCCATCAAGTTGTAGAATCTTGATAACACTAGACTCACGTATGTCCAAAACAATAAAAGGTCATATCTAATGCATTTGAATCTTTCCTAGATGCTTGATAAAATTAATTTTATATAATAAAACATGATCTCCTTTTGTGAAATTCTTCTACTTGATGTGGCAATTGTGCCACTATTTTTATCTTTATTTTTCCATGGTTGCATGAAAATCAACTAAAAATCATTATTCTTCCAACTACATAAACTCTTCTATCAATTCCACAAATGAGTTTGCATCAATCATATGAGTTCCATGCGCTACATATAGAATAGGGATGATAAAATCAACAGGGACTGCTACTTATTGTTGGTGAAAAGTATTAAGTGATTAATAAGCTATCCAACAATTTAAAGTGTCAACCCGAGGAGAGCATAAACTTGTGAGGTACAGGAAAAATATATGCAGGGTCAGAGTAACACCAATTTAATCTAATATTCCATGCGACTGAAATTGAAAACATATGCGACTGAAATTGATCCTATTTACGAGAGCGATAAATTGCATCAAAAGAAATCTAATGTAGGGAAGCATGAAGTTTTGTAAAAATAAAATTAACTAGGAAATCATAAAATTGCATGAAATAAACTAATTCAAAACAATTCATAATAAATAAATCGAAATCAATATGGAGAAATAAGAATGCTTGTATTAAACTATAAATCCATTACAAAATTATCCAATCCATGACTAACTCTCAAAAGACAAATTATTTCTCTACTTCCACACCACTGAAGAGGCCTCCACCATCCAAATTAAGAGAGTGCACTCTTATTTATACATGGGTTTCTTTGAAAGGAGGATAAGTAACTAATAAATGTAGATCCACTTTTCTTTGAAGTAGGTACAACCAATTATCCCTTTAAATCCTCTCAAAAATATTGGATAATATATTCTATCCTTATCTCCATGATTTTTCTCCTTTGAATATGCTTGAAAAAATATCCCAAATCTTCTTCAAAAATTCAAAGCTTGAAGATGAAATTCGAATTTGAGGCTAGGTGGTGACTTTTGACCTTGTTAAAATCTTCAATTATTCCTCCAATCATCATAAAACTCTTTCAACTTTGAGATATAACGAAAATATGTAAATTTTCTAATATTTAATCACAAATTCTCTCAAAATACATAAAAATAAATCAATTGGAAAATAACAAGGTAACCCATATTTATTTATGAAAATGGTATAAGGAATGGTTAATGCAGTGATGAATAGGGACGAATATGAGGAATAGTGTAGGGAAAATATGATGAAAATGCGATATTTGGGTGACCCAACTGAACTTGATGCCTGTCTTCATGCAAGTGTGCATAAACTTTTTGGCTTGCTATCTTTGGCTTTGCGTGATGTTGTTTTTAACAATAAATCATTCCATGATGTGAAATACATAAGTAGCAGTTGATTTTACTTATGGTTGGTTCTTGTGTGACAACCATGAATACAACAAATTTTGGTTCTTGTGTTAACAAAATTCATTTCGTTTACTTGTTTTCTTATGGTTGGTTCTTGTGTGGCATCCATGACAATGACAAATGTTGGTTCTTGTTTTAACGACATTCATACGTTTTTATGGCTGCAATACATAAGCTTTGAAAGTATACATACACTGGAAATGATATGACATCAATATACATTAGAAAACATTTTATGCATGTTATGAATCATGCAAAAAATAGATCAAATTGTAATAAAGTGTATTTTGGAAGAGACATGTTGGTCAATGGTATATGGGATGATGGTATGTGTACAATGGAATCAAATGGTAATGAATATAGAACTCCCCCCCCCCAACTGAATATGTGTTTAGTTTATGAAAATGAGTAAGGTAATGTAACATGGTGAGGGAATTTTCCAAATACATTCATTTTATAGCATTCAAGGAATTCCATGGTTAAAGATTGGAAAACAACATATCTTCACTTACCCAAAAAGCCAATGAACTATGCAATCGAGATGTGGCTGATGTTGTTGTTGGATCATGGACTATGAAGTGAAGGAACCTGAACTGATGCTTGGTTGAATGAAGTAAAAAGTTGAAAACTGAAAGTGGAACTGTGGTACTCTCATATGACTAGAAGTATGATGCAAACTGCTGGTGGAGTCATGAAAAGCATATAGCCTTTGCTTGCTACAAAACTTGATGGTACAATTATTACCATGTGAATAAATGTGTCGATGTCGAGCATGGAAAGAAGTCATTGGATTACCAACCATTGAGGGATGTCGTTAACCAATGTGAGGCAATCTCACCATTGATGTCAATGAGTGTCGAGGTACCTAAGTACATACTGTGAAGTGCGAATAAATGAGTTGATGTCGAGCCACTTGCAAGATCTAATGATTGAGGGACATTGATGTATTCCCGTGACTAATAGTGAGAGAACTTGCCATTAAGGCATGCAAGCCTCAAGGTACTCAAAAAGTAACTATAGTATCTATCCCAGATAAGGTGGTGAGGTCGATGGGGCAAGACTTGTTGAAAGGTGGGCCTTAAGGAATCCCACATCATTCAATGCGAGTTCGTACAAAATGATTGGTAGGAATATAGATAAAAATATCTCATGGTCAAACAGTTTGTATGATAGAGATTTCAAGGAAATTTGGTCATGGAAAGGAAGCTGAATGGTTTTATTCATAAGGCAAAAGATGAACTAAAAAATAAGAAAGGAATGTATGCAACTCATAAAGGTAGACATGCGAGAAGTCATGATGTGTAAGGAAATGAGAAGTGGACTTTAATACATGGATGACAGATAAGCTTAGAAGGAGAAGGTTAAATAATCATGTCATGGGGTAATTGGTTTTATGAAAGGTTGTTGTGTAGCGGCAAATGTCATGACATGTGTGATGAAAAATATAACACCTTCAAGCTTTCAATAAAGCATGTTTTTCTGAAAAGTTTTGTGATTCTCAAATATCACTTCAGCATGAAAGTTGAGCATCTTTGAACCTATAAAAGGTTAGTGCTAATCATGCATGAAAAAATTGTGAGACCATTGAAAAACATCAAATGCAGAAAAATAAGTACTCAGCAAATCAAATGAAAAATAAAATACATGTTTACCTGTTGGTCATCGTGTGTCTTAAATAATCAATCTCGTGAGTACCTTCTTTAAGTGGCTTAAGAGAATGAATTAAAATCATAAAAACATCGTTTTCAGGAAATGTAGAGATCTATTTGCAATTTTTTTATGTTTTTATTGTTGTTTTGAGTTATTGTAAATTCTTTTCACTTTTAAATTATTATTTTTAATGGTTTTATATATTTTTATTATTATTTATGTTTTAAAAATGCATCATCGTAACAAACCAATCTCGCAAAAAAAAAACAAGAAAACAAATAGGTTATCTATCATCGCCTTATTTCATCCAATCAAAACAAGCAAATAACCAATCCTAGCAATTATGATTTCTTCATCCCTTGTTCTATACACATTCTTCGGCCCAACCTGTATCAAATCAAATTTACAGGTTTTTTATTGCGTGGGTCTTTGGGGAGTTTGGTGTGTGTGTAGTTCATGGCCTAGCTTTGTAAGAGTAGGGAACTAATGAGTTGCACAACATATTTAACAAATGGAAATCGCATCCTGAGTAATTCACTAGGTTGGAGCGTTTGGGATTTAAACCACGAGATTGAAACCTGCACCACAAATACTTGAACCTAGTGAAATAGAGGACAAAGCAGGTACATAAGAAAATTAATATACATAAAGAAGATTCCAACAATCATGCATGGTAGTATCTTGTAAGAATGTCATATCAATAAGAATTACAAACTACGCAAGGCCTAATCTAGGATTAAATAACCAATCATGAATATCCTAGAAAACTTCGTCCCGTTGCTGGCAGTAATCTTCCACTTCCTGCAAACCTATCAATCAAGTAAGCAGAAAATCGTTGACAGAGGCTAACACGTAAAAAAAAATTCATTTTGACAACAGTAAAGAAAGTAAAAACGTTTCAACATTCGATCTTAGATTTGTTCCATGTTAGAGACAGAATGCCTCTTGGAACGTCCAATCACAAACTGTTGCTACCAAAACTTCTTTGTCACTTCTCCTCTTCCTGAGCTATCACTTGCAGGGTCAGAGTAACACTAGATTAATCTAATATTCCATGCAACTTAAATCGAAAACACATGCAACTGAAATTGAACCTAGTTTACGAAAGCATGAAATTGCATGAAAATAAATCTAATCTAGGAAAGCATGAAGTCGAGTAAAAATAAAAGTAACTAGGAAAGCATAAAATTGCATGAAATAAACTAATTCAAAGCAATTCATAATAAATAAATCAAAATAAATATGGAGAAATAAGAATGTTTGTATTAAACCATCAATCCATTGCAAAATTATCCAATCCATGACTAACTCTCAAAATACATAAATTATTTTTCTACTTCCACACCACTAAAGAGGCCTCCACGATCCAAATGAAGGAGAGAGCACTCTTATTTATACATGAGTTGCTTTGAAAAGAGGATAAGCAACTAATAAATGTAGATCCACTCTTCTCTCAAGTAGGTACAACCAATTATCCCTTCAAATCCTCTCACAAATCTTGGATAAGATATTCTATCCATATCTCCATGATTTTTATCCTTTGAATATGCTTGAATAATTATCCTAAATCTTCTTCAAATATTCAAAGATTGAAGATGAAATTCGAATTTGAGGCTAGGTGGTGACTTTCGACCTTGTTAAAATCTTCAAATATTCCTGTAATCATCATAAAACTCATCAAACCTTGAAATATAATGAAAATATGTGAATTTTCTAATATTTAATCACAAATTCTCTCAAAATACATAACAATAAATGAATTGGAAAATAACAAGGTAACCCATATTTATTTATGAAAATGGTATAAGGAATTGTTAATGGAGTGATGAATAGGGACTAATATGAGGAATAGTGAAGGGAAAATATGATCAAAATGCGACATTTGTGTGACCCAACACTTATCCTGCATACACTAGTTGAATAACAATCTTCTTATGCCATTTCTTGGTTGTGGTGCAGTAATCCCATAAGACTACAAGAATCCATTCATCCCAGCCATCTCTATTTTCAAAACACCAGCCATCTCTATCTTCAAAACATACCTTGATTAAACCCATATCAATTTTTTTATTGGAGGATTTGACTTTATCATTCACCTAGGGATGGTATGGACTACTCTTATGATGTTGAATAAGAAATTTATTTGTTAGGGACGCAAATGTGTTGTTCATAAAGTGCATCCCTTAATAAGTAGTGAGGATATGAGGACATCTAAACTAAGTGATAATGTCCTTGTAGATTAATTGGGTATCTATTTCTATAGAACTATCCTTATATAGTTGCGCTTCATCCCACTTCATCAAATAATCCATTATGGTAATAATGTAGTGAACCTTTAAATGCTTTTGGGAAGGGTTAATGGGGCCAGTAAAATCAATCACCTGTTTCTCAAATGGATGGAATGCATTTGAAGGATGAATAGGAATATAATAACGTCAAGAGGTTTTTCCACATGCTAGCACACATGACATCCATAAGCATAAGATTTATAATCTTGAAGACATTTGGCCACCATAACCTAGCTTGTAGAAATTTCCTTGTAGTAGGTTTCCCTCCAACGTGTCCTTCAACAAATCTTCCAATACATTCCCATATGATACCTTTATGCTCATGATCATTTGCACATCAAGCACAAAACTCCATTGTTACCAATCTTGTACAATTTTCATACAATCGGTTGATAGTCTAGCTCAAACAAACAAGTGACGCTTTTGTGCATCATTATAATTTTTTGGTGCAACTCATGTGGTGAGAAGTAAGGAAATTTTCTTCCAGATAGTGCAGACTAGTGTCAACCTTGAATAATGCTTCATCTAGTAACGATTCATCAAATAGACAATCATATTCTCCTATCTTCAGTTTGGAAATATGATCTAGACCATGATTATACCCCCATGGTTATATTATAACTCTAAAATATAACTCTTGGAATATGATTAACCATCTACAAATTTGTACTTCCATAAATGCTTTATTCACTAAGTAATTACGAATAGAATGGTCTATAAAGAACTTAACAAATCCTGCAATACATTCCCACATGATACCTTTATGTTCATGATCATTTTCACATCAGCACAAAACTCCATTGTTACAAATCTTGTACAATTTTCCTACAATCGGTTGATAGTCTAGCTCAAACAACCAAGTGACGCTTTTGTGCATCATTATAATTTTTTTGTGAAACTCATGTAGTGAGAAGTAAGGAAATTTCCTCTAGATAGTGCAGACTAGTGTCAACCTTGAATAATTCTTCATCTAGTAACCAGTCATCAAATAGACAATCATATTCTCCTATCTCCAGTCTGGAAAGATGATCTAGACCATGATTATACCTCCATGGTTGCATTATAACTTCAAAATATAACTCTTGGAATAGGATTAACCATCTACAAATTTGGACTTCCATAATTGCTTTATTCACTAAGTAATTATGAGCAGAATGGTCTATAAAGAACTAAAAGTGACCACCCAATAGATAATGGAGTAAATTATGCAACGCATAAACCATATCTAGTCCTTCTCATTCTATAGTTGTGTAGTTGTGCTCAACCTATGAAAGTTTATGGCTTGCAAAGTAAATAGGATGATGCATCTCTCCTTCTCTAGGTTACACTAGGATAGTTCCTAAAGTGATTCATGATGCATCAACATGCACATGAAAATGCTTTTCCCAATCAAGAAACAAAAGAATCATATAGTTATCCATTTTCTCCTTAATGCTTCTAAAATCCTTATTGCAATCTCCATTCAAATTGGATGTATATGTCTTATTCAAAAGTTGTTATAATAGGGTATATGTCGGTGGCATAGTTATGGATAAATCATTGACTCAATGCCTTATGTTCCGTGAAGTATACCACAACTTCCTAACACAAGTCAAACAAGGAAGGTTCACAAAAATAACAATTTTTGCAGGACCCATTGGGATCTTGTTGCAACAAACGACATGTCCGAATATATTTCCAAAGGGAAATTAAAGTATGCATTTCATCACGGTTAGGAATATTTGTAGCGGGTTACAATGTTCCAACATCAATTGTAATATTGTGATATGATTCTTTAGCCAGCTATACATGGTTTAGTCATCTAGATACACCTCCAAAAACTTGTGGATGAACTCCTTGATGGATGTTATTACAATACGTGAGAGAATGGAATGTGCATTCTTACGCCCAAAGGGCATCACATTATAAGAAAAAGCACCCCATTCAATAATGAAAGTTGTATTTTTTCTTATTTTCTTATGTGATATGAACATGGTGGTAACTGAATAATCCATATATTGAGTAATGTCCATTATTGACTACTTTGTCAAGGACCTCATCACTAAAAGTGTAAAGAATGTATCATTGATTAACATGGAATTTAGGCTGTGGTAGTTGACACAAACTCTGATCTCATCAGTATATTTCTTATTTTTATCACTATTAGACTAATTCATTCAAATTCATCTATAAGGAAGATCTATCTAGATTCAAACATTCGGTCAATCTCCTTCTTGAATTTCTACTTGACTTGAGGATTCAACTGATAAGTTCAGTTCTTCGTAGGTTTGAAATCAATTTCCAGTGGTGTATTCATCTCTCCTAAGTCACCTTGAATCCCTCTCAACTTTTCAAAGGTCTATGAAATAACCTTCATACTCCTTCAAATAGGAGATAACCTTCAACATTTCCTTTTCAACCCAACAGACTATTATAATCATATTAGGTTTTTCCTCTATCCCAATATTGACCTTCCATAGCTTCAGTGGTTGCATATAAGACCTTATAGATTCTTCACATTCCTCATCTCACACCATCCCATACCCTTCTAATTAATGAAATTTCATATGCCAAAACTACTCCAAATCATCAGGATCGACTTCCTCTCTGTTAACCTTTTTACAACATACTAATGGATCCATCCTATTGATGCGGATATGTAGACTAAATTGTTATCGATGGAATGGGCAGACATTTTGGTTTCCCATATTCCATAACCTATCTATAAATGGGATCTCCTTAATGATATTGAAAATGTATGACTAAGTCAAAATTATTTCCCCAAAAATGAAATATGTTGATAGAACTGTGACTACAACACCTTCTAACACTCAGTTTGTCTTCATGCTTCCTCATGTATATGCTAGGATTTTGGAGCAGGCCCAAACTCATGAATGAACTAGTGCATCCAAAATTATTGATGCAACCTATTATCTTCCCACTATTGTTTGCATTGATCAATATGGACTTTGTATCACCATTGCAAATTTATGTAACTTGTTTGGCTATCCTTTCTTCTATGGAGAAAGAAAATGAATTTTTCATAGTAGTCTAGACCACCAGCCAATTAGGAAATTCATTTTGATGCATCACCCACCATCTTAATGGAGTACCCCATACTTCCATATCTAACACAAATTCCTTCTTTTCTTCTACAACACATGTGTTTAGATCTTGTAAGAAAGCATTTGGACTAGTAATACCATTGTACACTATAGTCTCTCTAACTTCTACACCAATCCATCGGGTTGTCTTTGTTGTTGCAAAATGTCAAGAGGAGATCACATGTTTCCTATTCTTATGATCATTCATGGACTCCTCAAAATCGTTATCAAAAGAGTGAATGCTTGTATAGTTGATTGATCTTTCCACTACAAGATTCACATAATCATCCTTTTGGGTGTTGATGTATTTGTAACTTCGGAATGTATTTATCTATGTATCTTATGTATTGTAACCTATAGAAGGAGCAAGTCGATAAGTCGACTTGAATGAGGACTGACTTAGTCGATCAACCGACTAAGTCGATGGGCTGAATTAGTAGATCAGCTGACTAAGTCAGTCAGCCGACTAAAATAAGAGATTAGGTCAGCTATCTAAAATTCGCGTCGGTTCACCGAACCGACAGGCAGTTATTTTGTAACCGTCTATAAATTGTATATATTAGGTTGTTGAGCCAAACGAGAACTCAGTTCAATTCTCTGCATAGTATGGACTCATTGTAATAATATAATCTGTTTTAATCCTATTTGTTCTTGTCTCTTGTCTCTGTTTTATATTTATGTATGTTTTAGTAGGTATTATTGGTAACCTTATGTGATCTGAGAGATTACAACATTGGCTCCGTTGCCAGTAGTACATGACTGAAATATATGCTCACATATGATACTAGAGTAGGAGATTAAGGACTGCTAGGAACGTAAAAGTGCAAACTATTTGCAGAATTACGCACGAAGGAACAGATTAACAGTCACTGAGGCAAAAGAAAGATTTTTTACAGAAACGCATGAAAAGTTTGTCGAATCAGTGCCCCAACTCTTGAAGCAACTCCTAGATGAGAAAGCAGGACGCAACTAAAGAACAACAGTTGCTGGAAAAACTAATCTGAGGAGGCCCAACAAATTTGTCAAAGTGGTTTGAGAAAATCACCGACGACTTCTGTGAGGAGCAGGCAGTCGAAGACAGAACTTTAGTGGAAACTATCAAAGAGAAATTTTACACCGATTTCACCGAACAATTTTTATGTTCCCTACCGACCTTGTTGTTCAAATTCTTGATTGAGAAAGGAGTAGCACATATCTTCGAACCTCGTCCATCACTTCATGAACAGCCAACAAGAGTCTAACTGGGCGGAGAAGCAGAGGAAGTGGGAAAAATTCATTGCCGAAAGGGAGTGGGAATACTTCCTAAGCAAATAAATTGAACTATCCGGGCTTTCTAAAAGTGTTGGGTAGGCTATGGGGGGGTAGCTGGTCATGTGTCAAAGATAGAGCATATTGGATCCTAGTTGACTAGAATCCGATATCAGTCACCAGTAATGAGAAGTCGGCCGAAAAGGACCTCAAGAGAATAGTATCCTATGAAAGTATGTCAGACATTCAGAAAATAGAAAGGGACGAGAGACACCAAAGAAGGGAAGCAAGACGGGAAAGAGCCTTAGAGCTGCACAGAAGACAAAACCCTAGGGAGAACGACCAAGAAAATAATCCGCCAGAGTCAGGTCATGACCGACATGAAGAGGGCGTGGAGCAAGAAGCGTCCCCTAAGGAGGAAGAAGTGTGGATAGAGCAGCCAGAAGCTCTCCAATTAAGAACTCCCAGTGAAGGAACAACCCTTTCCCCATTGAATCCATGTACTTGAATACAGACTATTGTCGAAGAAGACCTCCGACTACGAGCTGGTGACTTCAGTATATGGAACCGATTAGGCAATGAACCGTACCCTGAACGACACCTTATTATACGTCGATCGGTGGAAGGGAACTGGGTGACGTTCCAAGTGGCAACCTCCCTCCGAAGTATCCACTTGCTCTTATCGACACATGAAGGAGCACCCCCCCACCAAATACAGCTTTAGAAGAAATCAAACAATCAGACCTGCGAACAAATAGTTGCAGTGGACCATCGACAGGAGAAGTCGACACTAAACAACTGCACGTCGACGAAGAATCGACAACCGATGGGAACGCTAGTTCCGTCGACCAAAATTCTAGAGGCACGACTACATCAATAACCCCACCACCCTCACCACCACCCCCACCTCCACCACCGCCAACTTCTGAGAGCAGTGATAGTGATTCAGACATGGGTCACAGATCAGCTCACATTGCTCTTTATGAGGGAGATGAAGACCCCAGATGACATTGGTTCGTCTGCGAGTCGACCTGGGAAGCCAACCAGGTTACAAATGAAGATAGACAAATGGCACAGTTCGCAGGAGCCTTAAGGAAAAGGGCATTGACATGGTACATGACCTTTTCGGAGAGACAACCCAGGGTGACAAAAGCCAAGATTAAGGTGCAATTCTTGTCATTTTTTAAAACTCCAGATGCTAAGCACCTAGCCGCGAAGAAACTCAAAACCACTTCACAAAAGCCAAGAGAAACCGTCCGCGACTATGATAAGCGCTGGAAGGACTTATTGAGCCAATTGGATTATGTTATAGATGAATAGTTACTAATTAAATGGTTTCTTACAGGACTATCACAAAAAGTGTGTCTACACATTAGTCTAGAGACGTTCAAAACGTATGAGGATGTGCTAATGAAAGCTCTTCATGTTGAGATGGATGAGGATATACCTACATACCCCACGGACCACAGATTGGAACAGCAGCTCAAGAATGTACAGAATTCTCTGAAGGAGCTCAACCTCAAGAATCATGAGATCTGGTGCACCAAATGCTCAACTAACGGCCATTCAAAAGATAACTGTCGACAATAATATAGCTGACAAGATGTCCTCTTTGTACAGACCAAATCCTTTTGCGACATTTGCTAGGAACATGGAGATCACTCTACAGCAGACTTCCCATTTAACATGAAGAACGGCAAGGCTTCCTGGTGCACCATCTGCAAAACCAAAAGTCATAACACTACCGACTGTCAGTTAAACCTAAAGAACCGACAAAAATATCACGTGTTATACCAAACAAATGCAGTAGCGCAACATAACGAGCAAAAAAATCCACCAAATGATCAGAACGGACAAAGATATGACGGTCGACGATATGAGCGCCGGTACGATAATCACGCCAAGGCTACGGAGGAAGAGGTCGATTCCCTGGGAATCGCGACATACGCCTGCGCTGACCAATCCAGTGCTTTATATGCTACAAAGAAGGTCACCGGTATGCAGACTGTCCATACAAGGACAGGACTGATCTCAAATTCTGTACCCACTGTGGAGTAGGTGATCACTCGCTTGAGGATTGCCCTACTATGTTAGAAAAAATTAATACCAAGAAAAATGTTAATGTCTTGTCTTGTGTACAAAAACATGATGTAATAACCACTAAAAATCTACATATTGTAACTCGACAAGGCACAAAAACAAGACCTGATAACCCTCAAATTAGTAAGATTAAAGAAACAAACGTCTATCCTAACCCACAGCATGAAAAAAAAACATATAAAGAAGCCACACATGTTTTTCAAAACATTGCACGAAAAGAAGACCTCGATAACAGTCGACCCAACACAATACATCAATTAATCCAACTCGCTCAAATAGATAAATCAGTATCTCAGTTCATAGACTTGTTACATGAAATAAAAGGTACCAACCCTAAAAAACAAACCAAAAACATCTGCAGCTTGAACCAAAAAGACAAAAGTGATGCAGACCCACTTGTCGACCTGGAAATCGAAGGTTACCATGTCCGACAAGTAGTACTCGACTTTCGCTGACAGGTAAATATCATGACTCGAGACACTTGGGAACAGATAGGCAGACCTCGACTCTACGATTCAGGCATTTACCTGAAACTCGCCGACCAAGGCCTAATTGAACCCATTGGTGTCTGGAAAAACGTCGATACGACCATCAAAGGAATCTCAACCAAGGTTGATTTCGAAATCATTGACCTAAAAGAAGGATCTAGCTCCTTCCCAGTGCTAGTCGGTCGACCTTGGGGTCGGAAGATGAAAGAATCCATATTTTTGGACAACGAACGAATCAAACTAAAAGGAAATGGTCAAAAGGTCATTGTACCCATTCATCCATCCCAAAGAGAACCTTGGACCGAACCTATTGATGAAGAAGTCGATATCAGACAACTGTACCAAATTCACAATGATGCAGACTACACAGAACCAAACATCCATGGAGAACTTCACCTAGGTAACCAAGACTCAATTGGTTATAACTCAGATGCTGAATTGTACGACTGGGAGATTGAGAATTATGAAACACAAGCAAGAGGGTGTTGGACTATACAAAAAGTACAGAAAAATCCCACCCAACAATGCTTCATAGTATCCATTATCCCAAAAATATTCGAAAAGAAACTCAGGGAACACCCTACCTTACAACCAACTAACCTAAATTCTACACAACTACTAAGGTATAAGGAGAGGGAATCACCGGTCATGCATATTGAGCAAGTATCTAAAAATATTGCTGAACATGGCCAACTTAAAAGCTTAGTTTAAACGTTTACAGGACAAGCAACTAGATGGTGGGATACCCATCAGACGAAACTACAGACCTGGACAACTGCTTCGACTTACTTTGTCGAGGGTTTTGGAGGAAAAAAAATTAACCCAGCAAGCTCGGATACCTATCTTTACCCAAGGACAAGACCCAGAAGAACATATCAAAACCTGTGAAAAGGAGTGGAGAAGATTGGGATACAAGGATGAGCGAGCCTGGACACGTTTGTTCCCCTCAACCCTAGCTGACTTACCCAACAAGTGGTATAAGATGGAAGAATCTAGAGGTGAAACCTTCTTATGGCACGAACTCAGGGAGAATTTAATTAAAGACTTCAATTTCATACCACAAAACGAAAATCTGGTTGAGACAGCAAAACAAATTAAACAATTTATCCAACCGACCGAAAACCAACCCTTACGGGACCATCGATAGATAAAAGACTATAACAACCTACAAACATGGGCAAGACCGCAGTTGACCCGGTTATAATTAGAAAACGAAAACATAGAAGGAAAGAGCTTCAGATGGAAATCCGACCACGTTGAAACAACAAAACCTATACACTCAATCCTGCAAATCGCAACAACTGACAAACAAGATACTGACAGAATGACTGCAGCCGACTTCCCTGCCACATTCTCATAGTTCAAAGAAGGAAGCCAACCGATCAATGAAGATAAAGCACCAGAGTGGCTAGATGCCAAAGTAAAAACTAAAGAAGTCGACATCTCAAACGATGATCGACCAAAACTGGCAAAAATTGGTGACTAGTGGAACACCCAACAAACCACCGAAATAATGAACTTACTAAGAGAGTTCCAAGATGTCTTTGCCGAGGACTATAAAGACCTAAAAGGCTTGGTACAAGAAATGGGAGAAATGAAAATTGATACTAAATCTGATATCCGACCTGTTAAGAAAAGACCTTATAAACTGGCTCACAAGTACAAAGACATAGTCAAAAAGGAAATAGATAACATGTTAGCAGTAGGGATCATTTACCCTATCGACCAGTCGGAATGGGCAAGTCCAATGGTCGTACAGCCCAAGAAACATGACCCGACAAGGTTAATAATTTGTGTCAACTTTAGGGAACTCAACAAAGTCACACTGACAGACCCATTCCCAACCCCTTATGCTGATGAAATCTTGAACGAAGTTGTAGGACACGAATGTTATTCATTCACAGATGGATTCTCAGGCTATAACCAAGTACCAATAGCTAAAGAGGATCAAAAGAAGACAACATTTGTGTGTGAATTTGGTTCCTTTGCTTACAGAGTTATGCCTTTTGGATTAAAGAATGCACCTGCAGTGTTTTCCTGAATTGTTGTCAAGACATTCCAAGAATACATATATAAGACCATGGCAGTATACTTCGATGACTGCACAATATACTCCACCTTAAAAGACCACTGCAAATGGCTCAAACTTATGTTGGACAGATGTCAACATATTCAACTCTCCCTGAACATTAAGAAATGTATATTTATGACTCCCATAGGCATACTATTAGGGCATATTGTCTGTAAAGAAGGTATCAAGGTTGACTTTGCAAAGATTAAAATTATCCTTGACTTGAAACCACCAGTAAACCGTAAACAAGTCAGGGTGTTACTTGGCCATACAGGCTATTATAGAAAATTCATAAGACACTATTCAGATATGACCTATCCTCTGGAAAAACTACTAAAGGAAGATCAAGAGTTTAAGTGGACAGAGGAATGCCACATCTCTTTCGAGAAATTAAAAAGAAAACTAGTCGAAGCCCCCATCCTAAAATTTCCAAACTGGTCGATCAAATTCCATGTGCATATCGATGCATTAGGAATAGCAATAGGAGCAATCCTAACTCAACCAGGGGATGATGGAATGGATTATCCCATAGTTTACAGCAGTCACAAATTAAATAAGGCTGAAAGAAACTATTCAACTACAGAGCGAGAAGCCCCAGGTATGGTCTTTGCCCTCCAAAAGTATCGACATTACCTTTTAACCAACCCCTTCACATTCTATACCGACCATCAAGCCCTGAAGTACCTTTTAAATAAACCACTCCATCATGGGAGGATTTGTCGATGGCTACTCCTCTCCCAAGAATTTGAGTTCGAAGTCGTTGTCCGACCAGGCAAGCTAAATGTCGGGCCCGACCATCTATCCCGAATAGACATAGGAGAGGAACCGACCGGATTCGACGACGACTTACCAGATGCACATTTATTTCCCATAGAAGCAGTGCCAGAAGAACTAGAAGAAATAGCTCAGTTCTTAGAAAATAGTCAGGCACCAGAAGGTATGAATACCAAGAAAAAAACAAATCTTAGCTATGAAGGCTGCACCATACAGCCTCATCAATGGATTTTTATACAAAATGGGATTAGACGACATCCTCAGAAGGTGTGTACTCGAACATGAACGAGACCAAATCATGCATGAAGCACACTATGGACCTGCAGGAGGACATTTCCAAGCAAACACAACTGCAAATAAAATCCAACAGTCGGGATTATGGTGGTCGACACTCCACCGAGACTGCAAAAGTTTTGTTAGTCGATGTGACAGATGTCAATGACTTGGTCGACCTCTGTCGAGCACAAAAATTCCCTTGATATCAGTAAACCCCAGTATCACATTCAAAATCTGGGCTATAGACTTCATAGGACCATTTCCTATCCCATCCAAAAGATCAAGTGCAAGATATATTATCACTGCAGTAGAATACGTCACTAAATGGGCAGAAGCTGAACCCGTCGATACATGTTCGAGTGAGGTAGCTGCTAAATTTATCTACGAAAATGTCATCACTAGATTTGGATGCCCACTAACATTGATTAGCAACCAAGGGACACACTTTGTCAATAAAACTATCAAAAACTTGACCAACAATTCCACATCGACCACCGACGGAGTACAGCATATCATCCTCAATCGAATGGGGCGATTGAGGCTTTCAATAAAACATTAACAAAAGGGTTAACCAAAATATGTAATGCTGACAAAGACGACTGGGACGAGAAAATCCCTGTAGTCTTATGGGCATACAGGACATCCTATAAACGGTCGACCGACCAAACCCCCTTTCGACTAGTCTACGGACAAGAAGTTGTAGTCCCTCTACACTTCCAACAAAAAACGCCTACTATTGCAAAAATCCTCCATGTCTGTGTCGAACAGGGAGGGAAGGACCAACTACTTCAGCTCAGTCAGCTGGAAGAGCACCGACTCATCGCCATACAACACCAAGAAATTCAGAAGCAACAATAGAAAGCATGGCACGACCGCAACATCAAGAACAAAAACCTAGCAGTCGGTGACTTTGCTTTACTCTACAATAGTCGGATCAAAGGAAAACCTAAGAAAATCCACACATAGTGGATGGGACCTTACATTGTCGACGAAATACACCCCAATGGTTCAGTCTGACTAAAGACAATGCAAGGCCTAGTATTTCGGAAGCTCGTTAATGGAGCTCAACTAAAACGTTACACAAACTGCAAAAAAAAAAAAAATCATATAACGACCATAACCGGCAACCAAAATCCATAAAAAGCTAAAAATTCCAAAAATAAAAATAAAAATAAACTCCAGACACAAAACCATGACAGGAAAACACCACTTCGACAACCGACATCTCGGACCATCGACCATATTCATCGACCATTCCTGTCAACCATTCTTAGCACCAACACCAGCCGACGACCTCGATAGTCCCATCATACATTCATGACCTCAAGCGCCGAAAGCAAATCACCATTACTTCACACTCGCATATTACAACTAGAATGTCAAATCCACCATTAATACATCCATTACCACACACAACCACACCATCTCCTATAAATATTGGACCGTCGAAGGTTCATTCACCGCACCCTTTACACACAGAGCATTCGCACACTCAGTCGACCAAAAGCCAAGAACCCTGTAGTAACATCAACCAAACCAACACAATGGCTCCCAAACAGACCAGAGCATCGACCAAAGCAAAAGAGGTACAGGTTGCGGATACACCCTTGGTCCGCAAACTGAAGAACATCAAAAACGCCAAAGTGTAGGAGGGCCCATGGCAGAAACTATGGGCCAAGATCCAAGAGTGGGCCTTTGTCGACAAAAAGATGACTCAAGCAGTAGAAAAGATCAGACGCAGCACCCTCTTTGGATATGCCAATGCACCGCTGATGGCCATCTTTGGGGGTACAAAGGAAGCTGCTGTGAAATTTATTATCAGTCGATACCACAACGATTGGTTCTACTTTGATGAACCGATCGACATTTCTGGGGATGTCATCTCCAAACTGACTGGCTTGTCTAACAAAGGAGACCCTGTACCAGTCGGAATCAAAGAAGGACTAGTCGAAGAGCTTACGGGATCACCCTCCGAGAAAAACTCAAAAGGGTTGATGATTGGCCAAATCACAACTTGAATGCCATAGATCGTAGCCAAAATAATCACAATCACACTCACATTGGCAGGTCGAGGCAGCGACCTCAAACTAGAAATGTTGGAAGCCATTGACACAATTGCCACCGACAGGCGACTCTACATATGGGGAGATTATGTCACCGACATGATAAAAATCGTCTGTGAGCGATGCCAAGAGACGAGAGGAATCATCAAGTTCCCCTCCCTCATCCTATGGATCGTTATGTACCACATCTGTCCAGAAGGAAGCCCAGTCTTCTGGGAACCATCAAGGTTCGACATGTATAGGTTTAAACTCTTTTCCCAGAAAGGAACCCCGCACGAACTAGGGCAAGAGAAAGTATTCTTGGAGAACTGGTTCCAACAATTGAAAGTTCGCACGACTAGATGGAGGGTGCCTTAGAACATCTGACGAAATCTACTTGCGAACTCCCACATCCAGCTGGAGCTTGACCATACATTGGTGTGGTAAATGCAGGGCGAGGCCTCCAATGCCAAAGCCCTCGACTGCTACCCATCTATCGATCAAATCTTCCAAGAATTGTCTCGACAAACTAAGACAAAGATACCAGTGCCAGAAGCAGCGAAACAGGTTGACTTCTCAATCGAGGAGCCACTCACCGACCAAGAGAAAGAGGAAGACTACAAGATCAACCTCTACATCAGCACATTTGTGTCAGAGGACCTACCGGTCGAACCCACTGGTCGAGTACAAATAACCATCAAACCTCCGACCGCAAAGCAAGCAGTACCACAACCTGCAAAACCAACACCACAACAACAACAGCAAACAACTCCTCCGGCTCCAGCAAGTGTCGCCCCGACTCAGGAACTGATGGGCGAAGTCGAACCCGACAACCCTGAGTATGCTTTGTCGAGAGGCATCATTCGAAAACTCACCAATGAGATAGCAGCAGCCCGGAAGAAAATAAATGGGTAAGAACAACAACAAGGCAAAGGTAAGCACAAACTTATCATTGCCGATTCATCAGATGATGAAGACGAACTGGCAGCTGCGGCCCTTGACATTATAGAGGATGCTGCCGCAAATAAACTGCCGGTTGAAACTCAGTTCCAGTGGTTTGTAGAAGCCGAAGCCCCCGAAGGTCGACCAAAGAAAACAAAAACAATGACGACGCCTGAAAACGTCGTCAATCTTGTGTTGACACCTCCACCTCCATCACCGACACAAATAGTCAAGGAGCAAGCACCGACACAACAGTCGGTCAGCCCCCTCGACTTATAGAAAAGCGCAATGTCGGAGACGGTAAAAGAAAAGGTTGATAAAGACACTGACTTAAAAGCGTTCTTCGAGACATTGCCTGCGTTGTTTCAGTCAACCCACAAAATTACCACCCAGGCACCCATGTACACAGCTAGCAGAACACAACCCATAGTATTTGAACACATCACGTCGACCTTCACATGAAAATCCGACCAAGAAGGCGACGTTATTGGACAAGTGTAGTCTACTATTGAACCGACCAACCCCGAACCCCATGCCGACCTACCAACCACTACACTGCCGGAAGCAGACATACCTTCCAACGAAAGTCCCCACCGCACTTCCCCCAAACCCATCAACCCCGACCATTCCCCCACTCCATCACCACCGCTACCACCACCCCCACCACCCCCTAAGTCATAGACAGACCTATCACAACCAACTACATCCACACAGCCGAAGGTGGTCATACCACCTCCCCAGCCAGAAAAACCATCGACTTCTATCCCGCAAACCAAAGGCCCCACCTCAACTGTTGCAGGTACACAGGAGACAGAAGCAGAAAAGCACAAGAAGAGGAAGGAGCATCATGGAAAGACTCTCAGACTTCGGATTAGCTTGAAGGATGCAAGCTCCTTGACCGACACAGAGGTGGGCCAACTCCTCAAAACTCTATCCAAAGAAGCAAAGACAAGGACTGAGCGAAAAACCAAAGAACTCACAGACAAAAATACATAACAGGTCGAGTTTCTCGATAAATGCAAGACTTTAGCTCAGTCCGTCATACCAGGCCCCATAGAAGTCGACACCAATAGACCACTTGAAAGAGCATACCAACTATTTGAGAGCATGGTGTCGACCATCCAAGCACACCTCCAGGAAACCAAGGAGGAGCAGAAAGAGGAAACTTCCATATTCCTATTGGCACAGCACACTGCATTCTCGGAAGCGTACAAAGTACTACAGGACCATATGGAGGAGTCTGTCGTAATATAAGAAGTCCTAAGAGACTGGCCTACTCACTATGGGTAAGTCTATCAATAGACACGACAGACTCGACAAGGGATTTAGGCTTTTGAGAGCAGGAAGACCACGGAGGCAGCACTTAGGCCGACAATAGAAGAATAGATAGTGCTGGAAACCACCAAACTACAGAAACTGGAAAGGGAAGCACATCAGTGGGTGCAACAAGCTCTCCCCAACTTAAAGAAAGTCGACATCATCTGCCCACAGATGAAACGACTCATCGACACTGCAGAGGAGCAGAACCAGTTCATGGGTCCCAACATGGAAAAGATAGCGAAAGTCCCCATATCGGAGAAGATGTCGGTCATGTCAAGCTTAACCACATTAACCATCGACATCCAAAAAGCTTTGCAAAGTTGGACAGACTTCCAACATCACCTCGCTATCACAGCTCCAGCCATTGTTGAGGTCTGTGTACAGAAAAGACCAACCATCCATCTTCACAGTCTGCCACAATAAAATTTTGGAAGACCAAACAAATAAATTTTGTGTACCTCCCTGTTTCTTTGGGACGAAGAAACGTTTTGTTGGTGGGGGAGATGTAGAAGGAGCAAGTCGATAAGTCGACTTGAATGAGGACCGACTTAGTCGATCAGTCGACTAAGTCGGCCGGCCGACTAAAATAAGAGATTAGGTCGGCTATCTAAAAGTCGCGTCGGTTCACCGAACCGACAGGTAGTTATTTTGTAACCGTCTGTAAATTGTATATATTAGGCTGTTGAGCCAAACGACAACTCAGTTCAGTTCTCTGCATAGTATGGACTCATTGTAATAACATAATCTGTTATAATCCTATATGTTCTTGTCTCTTGTCTCTGTTTTATATTTATGTATGTTTTAGTAGGTATTATTGGTAACCTTATGTGATCTAAGAGATTACAACATAACCCGATGTCTATTCTGGGATGTATCTATTATGTAATTGAGTCATCTTGTCATGCCCTGATGTTCCGATCGGGAGAATCAATAATGTAAACAAGTCATGTCAAGTCATAGTGGGTAACCCTCCGATTTTCTAAGGGTTAAAGTCCCCGCAGTTCCGGGGCACTAGGGTTATTAGACTCTCCTAGTAGAGGTCGGCCCTAGTAGGGTTTTAGTCATGTCGGGATTAGTATAAATGGAGAGCTGGGGTCTCTATTTAGAACACATCACTCACACACTCAAGTGTAGCGTATAGTTGAGGAAGGAGAAGACATTGGGGCTAGACAAGAAGAAGATTACTGCTGTCGAGAGTGCATCTTACTGTTTTGGGGTTTTACATCTTGTGTTGATTCTATCTTTGAGGAAGTTGTGGGGTTTTCTCCATTTATGGTTTCCCCGATGAAAACACTATGTTCATTGTCTCTTGTGTTTGATTGGTGTACTTGTTGTTCTCTCAGTAAATATCCTAACATAATGCTAGCTTAATGTTGAAAAACTAACATGGTATCAAAGCTAACCTAAGAAGAAGACAATGTGCAGCTGCGGGAACTAGGGCTTCCTAGTTTGTGGATCTTCCTCCACAGGTTTTCAGCAAAAGTAAGGTGGAATAACTCTCCTCCTTAGGGCCCATCTTTCTGTCGAAGCAGAATCCAATTCTAAGGTTTTTCAGTTTTGGACCTGTCACTACTGTCGGAAATTAAGGATTTTCACAGAAGAGGAATTTTTCAGTGAGCCCGGGCCTAGATTGATCTCCTCCCCAAAATCAAAGTAAGGGATAAATTTCAGGGCATTTGGGTGGATAGAACTCCGGAAAAGCAAAACCCTAATTTGCTCCTGAACCAGCTCTGCAGGATTTCAGCTCAAGTTTCAAATCCGACATCTTGAACCTGGTAAGATCTAAAATCTTTTGTATTTCCATTTGAGGTTCTCAGTCAAGATGTCTCATCATACCAATCTTGATGAAAATCTTGAGGGAGCTGATAACTTTTGAGCCTGGAAGTATAGGATCTTCCTGGTCCTAGAATAAAATGAGTTAGACTCCTACATCCATGAGGAGGTTCCAATTCCAGAGGGAGATGAGGCAAGGGCCTTACATAATAAGAAGATGGTTATGGAAAAGAGGATCATTGTTGATTCTATCAAGGATCACCTTATCCCACAAATGTCCTCTCTCAAGACACCTAAAGCTATGTTTGATGCCCTAACCAAATTGTTTGAAGGGAAGAACATAAACTGGAAGATGACCCTGAGAAACCAACTGAAGAATGTGAAGATTCATAATGCAAAAACAATCCAGTCTTACTTCACAAGAGTTTCTCAAATCAAAGAGAAACTAGAAGCAGTTGATGAAGAAATGGAAAATGCGGAGATTGTAATGACTACCTTGAATGGCCTTCCTATGTCATGGGATTCTTTCATCCAAGGAATCTGTGCTAGAAAGAAGTTAGTCAAGTTCAGCAGACTATGGGAAGAGTGCTCTCAAGAAGAAGCTCGGATAGCAGCTCAAGAAAGAGAAGATGGGAAGTGAAGACCAAGCTCTCACGGTACACTCCAAGTCTCACTCCAAGTCAAACAAAAGAAGACCTCATAGCTCCAGAGGTAAGCACTCTCACAAAGATAACACTAGAAAAGATGTATCTAGGATCATATGCTATACATGTGATGAAGCAGGACACTATGCAAGGAATTTTCCTAACAAACAAAAGATAATGAAGAAGAGCAACAAAAGAAGACATCATGCTCATGCTGCAGAGGATGAT
This sequence comes from Pseudotsuga menziesii, assembly GCA_001517045.1. Classification (NCBI taxonomy): domain Eukaryota; kingdom Viridiplantae; phylum Streptophyta; class Pinopsida; order Pinales; family Pinaceae; genus Pseudotsuga; species Pseudotsuga menziesii. Next base: position 813,523 of record LPNX010546652.1, on the reverse strand, counting down.
GAACCATCCAGGAAGAGATCCAGATATGAAAGTGAAGATTCTTCAAGCGAGGATGAATATGTTCTGATATCCGCTCTCACAGGTAACATTACTCATGGAAGTGATGATTGGGTTATAGACAGTGGGGCTTCCAAACATATGACTGGATTCAAGGAATCCTTTGTGAGACTGCCAGAACATGAATCACCTCACAAGGTAAATCTAGGAGATGACTACCAATATCCAATAAAAGGTAGTGGGGAATATTCCTATAAATTAGACTCTGGAAAATCTCTAACAATGAAAGAAGTATTGTTTGTGCTAGGACTCAAGAAGAACCTTCTCTCCATATCAGCATTAGATGCAAAAAGAATGCGGGTTGCATTCATAGATGGTCAAGTCATCATGTGGCCAAAAGGAAAGACTATCGATGATACGGTAGTGATTGGAGAACAAGAAGGAGGATTGTACAAATTAAAGGGCCATCCAAAACAAGCCTTGGTCCATGACACAGTAGAGCCAAGTGAACTTTGGCATAGAAGGCTTTCACATGTGCATTACAGAGCACTACCTATTGCAAGAAAAGTTGTCGAAGGTCTTCCAGAAATCCAAGCAAAACATGATGGGGTCTGCAAAGGATGTGCGAAAGGAAAGAATACAAAGAAGACATTTCCAAGCAGTGAAAGCAAAGCAAAAGGAATCTTGGAAATCATCCACTCCAATGTATGCGGTCCTATGTCATCAAACTCTCTAAGCGAGTATGCATATTATGTTTCTTTTATTGATGACTTTTCTAGGAAGACATGGGTTTGCTTCATGAAGAACAAAGATGAAGTATTCAAGAAGTTCAAGGAATTCAAAGCCTTGATCAAGAACCATACTGAAAAGAAGATCAAGACCATTCGATAAGATAATGGTGGAGAATTCACTTCAAATGAATTCAAAGAGCTATGCAAAGAATCATGGATTAAGAGGAAGTTGTCCACTCCTTATAATCCACAACAGAATGGGATTGCGGAACGGAAGAACGAAACTATCATGGAAGCTGCAAAGGCAATGCTTCATGATCAAGGCATTCCTATGCATCTTTGGGTGGAAGCTGCTAGAACAGCGGTATATGTACAAAAACATACTCCACATATAGTACTTGAGAACAAGACTCCTGAAGAAGTCTTCTCCGGCAAGAAACCAGAAGTCAGCCATCTCAAAATATTCGGTTGTCCTGTGTACATCCACATTCCAAAAGAGAAAAGGACTAAATTAGATCCTTCAGGAAAGAAGGGTATATTTGTGGGATCCTCTGAAAGCTAGAAGGCTTATAGAATATATTTCCCAGGATACAAGAAGATTGAAATCAGTAGGGATGTGACATTTGATGAAGACACAGCTTACAACAAATCCAGAAAGAGACCTGTTGAAGAACCTGAAGAAGCAGAAGCACCCAAAATTCATGATACAACCATGAATGAAGAAACTCAAGAAGAAGATTGAGAATTTGAAAAACCACAAAGATCTATAGATCCACCTCTGGAGAAGAATCCGCATAAGAGGAAACATGCTTGGGTACGAGAACTTATCCAAGGTGTGGAAAGATATGGGGATCCAGAAGAGAATCACAGAGAAAGAAAGAGGACCAGATCATGTTCCGGGTATGTAGCTTTACTATGTGATTTCATTGATAAAGAACCTTCCAATTATGAAGAAGCGGCAGAACGGAAAGAATGCAAGGATGCTATGATCGAAGAGTACCAATCGATCATGAAGAATGATGTTTGGGATGTTGTCCCAAGAATAGGCGAGAAGTCAGTTGTAACTTCCAAATGGATCTACAAGATCAAACATGCTGTAGATGATAGCATTGAAAAATATAAGGCAAGATTTGTAGCTCGAGGTTTCTCTCAGAAAGAGGGAATAGACTATGAAGAAACCTTTGCACCTGTAGCCAGATACACTTCCATCAGATCAGTACTTGCTCTGGTTGCAGTGATGAAATGGAAGATACCCCAGATGGATGTCAAGACTAATTTCTTAAATGGTGTAGTGGAAGAGGAAGTGTATGTAGAACAGCCACTCGGCTTTGAGACACATGACAGGGAGTCTCATGTATGCAGATTGAAGAAAGCCATGTACGGTTTGAAACAGGCACCCAGGACATGGTACGGCAGAATTGATAGCTTTCTATCCAGTTTGGGATTTACCAAGAGTAAAGCAGATTCCAACTTTTACTACAAGGTTGAAGATGGCAACCCAGTGATGCTTCTACTATATGTAGATGATTTGTTTATGACAGGTATGGATGGGTTGATTACCGATACGAAGAGAAAGTTTGCTGCAGATTTCGAGATGAAGGACTTGGTTATGATGCATTATTTTCTAGGTATGGAGGTGTGGCAGAGTGTGGATGGAATCTTTCTTGGACAAGGGAAGTATGCAGTAGAGATCCTGAAGAGGTTTGGGATGATGGACTGCAAGACTATGGCCATGCATATGGCATCGAACCTGAAGCTATTGAGTGATGCTTCATCAGAGTCAGTTGATGCTATGATGTATCGTCAGATGATTGGATCATTGATGTACCTGACGAACACGAGACCAAACATTTGCTTTTCTGTGAACACCTTGAGCTAGTTCTTGACAGATCTAAGAAATGTTCACTTGATTGCTGCAAAGCATATTCTGAGGTACCTGAGGGGTACAGTTGATTATGGGCTCAAGTACGATGCGAATCAGAATATTAACCTGGAGGGTTATGTTGATTCAGATTGAGCAGGCAGTGCCATCGACAGGAAGAGCACTTCAGGGTGTTGCTTCAGTATGGGATCAGGTATGATCTCCTGGTTTAGTAGGAAGCAATCTTGTGTGGCACTGAGTACAGGTGAAGCAGAGTATGTCGCAGCTTGTTCAACTAGTTGTGAGGCAGTATGGCTACGGAAGCTACTGTCTGATTTATTTGATCTCCAGATGGATGCTACTTGTATACATTGTGACAACCAGAGTTGCGTGAAGTTGTCAGAGAATCCAGTGTTCCATGACAAGTCAAAGCACATCGAGATCAAGTATCACTATATCAGGGATATGGTGCAGAGAGGAGCAGTGAAGCTCCAGTATGTTGCGACGGAGGAACAGATAGCTGATGTGTTGACGAAGCCATTAGCCAGAGTGAAGTTCGAGTACTTCAGGGAGAAGCTTGGTGTTCTCCAGATCGAGGTTTCCTCCAAGGGAAAGTGATGAGTCCCAGAGCCATTCTGACGAGCAGGTCAGATGTAAGGGCTGAGCCATTCTGTCATGGTGAGAGGATTCAGTTCCTTCCATTTCAGATATGAGTGCTAAGATCCAAATCCATTCTAACAAGCAGGTCAGATGTAAGGGCTGAGCCATTATGTCATGGTGAGAGGATTCAGTTCCTTCCATGTCATATATGAGTGCTATCCATTCTATCGAGTAGGACATATGTAAGGGCAACTGCCACTCTCCAGGAGAGTGGAGGCACCTGGTCCATTACCAGGTATCTTAGTCTGGGACTGGGGGCCATTCTATCATGGTGAGAGGATTCAATTCCTTCCATGTCAGATGTCAATGCAGGCCATTCTAGCGAGGGTGTAGGACTTGTTTCCTACCAGGTTAGATATAAGGGCAACTGCCATTCTCCGGGAGAATGGAGGCACCTAGTCCGTTACCAAGTAGCTCAGTCTAGGAATGGGGTCCATTCTGTCATGGTGAGAGGATTCAGTTCCTTCCAGGTCAGATGTGAGTGCAAGCCTTTCTGGCGAGAGTGGAGGACTTGTTTCCTTCCAGGTCAGATATAAGTGCTGAAGCCTTTTCACAGATGTTAGTGATGTGATGTCCTATCATGCTAGTGAATGTGAGTGTTGGGCCTTTCTGATGTGATTGTAGGTTACTACATGATCAGATGTGAGTGATGGGCGTGCCTTTCTGACGAGTAGGTCAGATGTAAGTGTTGGGCGAAGACCTACCTGATGGCTAGGCCTACAACCAGCATGAAAGAAGGCTGGCTCTGTAGAACTTCCTATGACAAGATAGCACACATGATGATGACTAGATGAGATCCAAATCGAGCTATGATCTAGATCCAGTTATGATGACTCCAAGAGATCCAGATCGAGTGATGATCCAGATCCAGTAGTGATGATCCAGATTGAGTGATGATCCAGATCGAGTGATGATCCAGATCCAGTCCAGTGATGATGATCCAAATCGAGTGATGATCCAGATCCAGTGATGTTGATCTAGATCGAGAGATGATCTAGATCCAGTGATAATGTCCCATGATGATCCAGATCAAGAGATGATCCAGATCTAGTGATGATGATATAGATCGAGAGATGATCTAGATTCAAAGAATGAAGATGACTTGAAGACTTAGAAGACTTGAGATGCAGATGACGATATGATCCAGTTGATACAGATAAGAAGACCAGTGCTGAAAATTGTGTCGAAAGAATACCTTCCTAGTTAAGAGGGAGTGTTGATGTATTTGTAACTTCGGAATGTATTCATCTATGTATCTTATGTATTGTAACTCGGTGTTTATTCTGGGATGTATCTATTATGTAATTGAGTCATGTTTTCATGTCGTGATGTTCTGATCGGGAGAATCAATAATGCAAACAAGTCATGTCAAGTCATAGTGGGTAACCCTCCGATTAAGGGTTAAAGTCCCTGCAGTTTTGGGGCACTAGGTTTATTAGACTCTCCTAGTATAGGTCGGCCCTAGTAGGGTTTTAGTCATGTCGGGATTAGTATAAATAGAGAGCTGGGGTCTCTATTTAGAACACATCACTCACACACTCAAGTGTAGCGCATAGTTGAGGAAGGAGAAGACATTGGGGCTAGACAAGAAGAAGATTACTGCTGTCGAGAGTGCATCTTACTATTTTGGGGTTTTACATCTTGTGCTAATTCTATCTTTGAGGAAGTTGCGAGGTTTTCTCCATTTATGGTTTCCTCGATGAAAAACACTGTGTTCATTGTCTCTTGTGTTTGATTGATGTACTTGTTGTTCTCTCAGTAAAGATCCTAACACAATGCTAGCTTAATGTTGAAAAACTAACATTGGGAGTACCTGTGTACCCGAACACCCTTTTATTATAATTAAATTGTAAATGTTATTTAGGACATCTCCCTCCATGTTCTCTTTGACATAATCTATATTCCTACTACCTTTATAAGGATCAATAGGTTTTATAACTCTCATACCATATGCTTCAAAGGTCATATTCTCTATTTTTAGCTCAATCACAACACAATTATCATAGGGCCATTATATTCCGAAATATCTCAGATAGGGGTTAGTGGTTTCCATAATCTAATGAGTTACTTCAAAATTCACAAATGTCTTAATCCCAGCTAAATTTACTTTTGCATTCTCCTAGCGGCCTATAGAAAAGATGTGATAATGGTTCACAATCCATAATGAAATAGGTGAGTATATCGAGAGAGGATTTACCATAGTCTCCCAAGACATATTTGGTAGGATGTTGGCTCCATATCCTATATCTATAATTATGTTCTTGATATTATAATCATCCACCTAGGCATCCAACTTAAAATCATTGCTAATTATTTTCTTCCTTCTCCTTTAAAAAAAATTGGAATGCCTTTCTAGAAGAGGAGTTTAGATCTCCTCCTCTTCTTCCTAAACATCAGAAAGGAAACGAAGAATTCTCTACAAATTGTAGATTGCCTTCTCATATTTCAAAATTTCTACAAAGAAGTTGAGACAAAGGGTGAAGGGGTCATTTTTCCCTCAAGACCTCAAATCCAACTTTATTCCACAACTTTTCGATGTTAAAACGCCACTTGCACCAACCTCTAGTATCAATTCTATAGTATTCTTTCTCTTCAATGTAGGAATACATTGAAACATCCCCACATCTTCCTTGAAGATCTCCTTCTATCATACTGGGTAAAATCTAGTTGTTTTGTGGTCTTATTTTTTAATGTGTGGAGGATCTATATTATTCATGTCTGCATCCACTCTAGACCCTCTATGAGAAATATAAAAACTGAAAGTATTACAACCATTGTGGGGATTAAAGTTGATCAAATTCATGTTTCATCTCGTCATTTCTTCCCATTTTGTTATGAGCCCTAGACATTCTTAGGTACCATGGGTGTTCACTCTATAATAGGTACATCATGTCCTTTTAGGAAGTGGACATTCTCTTGCAACATACCCAAAGTCATTACACATATAACTTTGAATGGCACCTGCTCACTCTCCCTTGCATCTAGTTCCACCTTAACTGCTTCCTATGCCACCTCCTCTATGCGCTTATTGTTGTTCAGGTACCCAAAAGATAGATCGATGAAACCTTTTAGTCATAGAATCCCAGGTCCTACATTTATCAATACTATGTGTAAAATAATCGCAAAGCTCACAAAGAATCATAGTTGGGACCGATGAATACTATTGCAGGATGGGACATTGTCATGGAGGATGGCCAAATAATTTACATATCTTATAGTATTCATTTGTAGATGAATCCCGAGCTTGCATAAATGTCTAATGCATAGGCCCATGCAAGGGCATTTCTACTAAAACTTTCACAACTTCCACAGCCGGGATTCCTAGAAAAGGACCTCCGGTGAGGTTTCTTCTTCCCCTCACTTCCATACATTGTCTACCTCTAATATATGTTAGGAGACTCAATCATGTCTATATTATATGTTTATATCAAATGTATTTTGTGGCTTCAATTCCTCTCATGAATTTTTCAATACTTTTCTTTTTATGTACTTTCCCTTTTTATTGGAAAAATCTGTATTGATATATTTTAGATGTCTCTCAATATATTTCAATTGGGCAGTTTTATTTCCTTTCATTTTACTATTTGGGAAGTGAAAATTTTATAGTAATCGTTACTTTTGAACTTTCGTTCATTTAGATTTGGGTACAATCTTTTATATAATTGTTTCATTATGTTGTTTATTTGAAAATGTCTATTAATATCTACAATTTATGTCTAGTTGTTATTAGTTTTGACTTGCAAGACCCTTATATTGTTTCTTAAAATTGAATTATCACTACGCTATTTTAAAGATGTGAAATCAAAAACCAAAAGTAGTTGTATGAATATTATAATGGGACTGACTTGCACTGTATATTTTCCTTAACTTTTAGAATTTAGAATTTTATAGTCATGTGCATATATAATTTCCATTAAAAAATTACATTCATTTCATATCTCATCTACCTTCAATCACTTGCATTTTTCCATGTGGGTTTCCATCATGACATTCATCTATGCATGTTCTTGATTACCTTCAAGTTGCAATGTTCCATCCAAGTGTTGCATATAGACAATTCACTTAACCCTATCGAAATGAAAAATACAATTTCCCTCATTGGATGTAACAAACTAAATCGAACTAAATATGGTATGTACACTTCTATCTACTAAGGAATTAAACCCAACCGCGGTAAAGTGGCCTTGATTGTTATCTATTGAAATCGAGCTTGTAAAGGAGTTCATGGATTACCATTGGAGGGAAATGTCAGTCTAAAGATTTTATTCCTTTGGTTTATAAGTGAACCTAAAGGCTATACAAAATATTCAAAACCATGCCTATGTTTTCCAAGGTTACCCTTAGTTATCATTTTTTCCTTCTCAACTTTCGAATGAGCTAATTTTCATGTTCTTTTTCTTTGATTTTTTCCCCTTAGCTCTCCTTTCTCTTACATCATATTGCATATTGTAGAAATTGCAGCTCCGATACCTTGTAGAAATAGATCCTTGATGCAAAGAAGAAGCACAGGAAGTAGATCTTGCTATAGGATAATTCTCACAAGTGTGCACAAGGAAAATAGAGAGAAGATAGAGAGACTAAATCACATGAAGAAGAGATGAATATTGGAGTGTATCCTTCCATTGATTAATGTTGAATAATAGTGTACATAAATAGTACATCCCTCAAGTAAATTTGAATTGCATTGGAGACAACTCATCTAGCTCATAAATTAGACTTACTAAATATGATGAACCCCCATAGGTGGCTAAAGAAATTTCCTAATCAGTCAAGAACCTCACGAATTAGCTAAAGCATGAGTGAGTTGTAATGAATGAAGGAAAACATGCTAATCCTGTAATGTGGAGATAAAATCATGGAGGATGGGTTGGCAACAAAAGATAGCAGTTTCATAGTTGACTAGCTTTACCTTATCCACTTAAAAGCGGGATAAAAGTAGTATAAATACAATCTGCAAGAAGGCGCAATTACTAATTCTAGAAGTCAATATAGTGGGCAGGATCTAGCCAGAATTAGGATAAAGGATCTCCTAGGGTATATATGGAAAGTGTTGACCAAGTGGTGCAAGTGGATGCCAACTATCTAGGCTAGTAGGTAGGAAATTAAAAAGCAAATTAATTAAATATTTTATCCTAAGTATGAAGTGGGTTTATAATATCCCAACACCCCCTTTTAAATATGATTTTATGATGACATGTCTTAAATAATCAGATCCATATGGATGCATATAGGTTCATATAGGTGTATATAGGGCAACAAGGTTATGGTCACCCTTTACAATTATTCATGTCCACAAAAGCTATGAAAAGAGGCAAAACCACATGGGGAAAATCCTCCCTCAAGAAACGACAAGGCATAAAATTTGAAAAACATGTCTTCAATACCTCTTTATCTTCATTTGAATGCACTGGATGAACTGCTTCTGGTGAAATACTTTGATGAATAAATTGTAGACTCCATGATCATGCGCTAGAGTATAGAATCTACAAGAAAGAACAGGAGAGACTCCTTGTATATCATCATCTGATAAATTATGAACTTTATTTAAATGCTTATTGCTGCTAACAAACTCTGATATTCAAACAAAATTTGAAAAGGAAAAGAGATATGTGCATACTCCTTCCCAAAGAGTACAAAAATTAACACAGTAAGTTCCTTGTATGGTTGCAAAATGGTGATGTGTGTTAACACTATTTTATTTTTGCAAGAGTTGGTGTTATCACAGTATAAATTTTAACCTTTCATGGGTGATTTAGTATTATTTGGGTATGATTCTTTGGGCAAAAATATATAAAATTGACGAATAAATGTTGTTTCGAGAGCCATTATGCATGCGGTTTTCTTATTATAAAAAATATAAAATTTTGACTTTTCAAGTCAATTTTGTGTTTTCGATCTATTATGACTTGTGTTTTCGATCATAAAAAATATAAAATTTTGACTTTTCAAGTCAATTTTGTGTTTTCGATCTATTATGGGGCCAAAGGTTTGTTTTATAAAAATATATTGGGTCAATCCCAATTTCCAAGTTTGGCTCAGCACCGAGAAAACCATTCTATAGGTCAACCACGCGCACCTGCCACATCAACACACAAGTGAAGCTAGCAAACAACCCAAAGCTCGCCGACCAAAACTCAAGCGAAAAGCTTCATGAGGAGTAATATTATGGTACACTACACGCCGGTATACGTTGAAATCATTGAAACATATAAAAAACTAAAAACTTTCTCGCCTGGTGCATATGGGATAATGTTCCATTGCAAAATATATAAAAGCACAGTTATCAAAAGATTCACCAAGATGTTGTTGGGAGAGAAACAAATGTTGCTTTGGGTTCACCATTTACATTTGAAAACTATCCTTGAGGACGAGTACATGAGCGACATTTTTGGGGAGTATGGGAATTTTGTACGAGTGCTACGAGGATGTAGGTTCTGGCAATGAGATTCAGAGTGTCGTTTTGGAAGGGCATCGATTTGTTGAAAAGGATAGGCTCCCAACGTTTCCCATGGGTAAAATTGATCAAACGTAGATGGGAAAAGTTGGTGAACGAGTTCGTGCAGTGAGTCCTCCTACTGATTTGGGTTTTCTTTATCCATTTTTTGTTGGTGTTTATGTGGCATTGATGATGGCGCATATTGAGATCTTGAAGAAGAAAGGCCATTCATACTACGAGATTATTAACGAGAGTGTTATTGAAGTCGTAGATTCCTTAAATATGTTCATACATTCCCTCACATGAAGAGATGGTAGAAGTAAGGGAGAATGAAGGTGATTACACATGGACAGATGGCATAAAAAAACACCACGTGGCCGGGAGATAATATACCTGGGGGCGTTCCTTCAAAGGAATTTGTTTATCAAAACTTGTGCAGAACAAAAGTGGGTCAATGGTTCAAATTAAACCCCAACAAGATTAAAGGTTTACCTTTAAAATCATTCTGCTGGGAAAAGTGATGTGAGGATAACATTCAAAAGGCATAGCAGAATTTTCTTGCCGACATGTAGATATAAACACATGTCGATGAAACATTATTTTTCCAACATGATCAATGGTTTAAAATTATTCAGCTTGCAAAAGTAGTGTGAGGTTAAATTTCAAAGGGCAGAGCAGAATCTGATTTCACTAATTGAGAAAGTAGTAAATGAAACCACTTTCTATGCTAGCGGAAACCGCTTATGGGGTTGGCGATGGGCATCATTGTTAATATATAGGGCAATGGTGGATGCAAGTATATTGGTACTGGTAATAGTGAAGGTAGGTGTTTGGAGTTGTGGAGTTATCTTATATGCACTTCTTTGTGGAAGTTGATGATGAGAACATTTCAACTCTCTTCAAAAAAATAAAGGGTGTAATATACACACTTCCGAGTCATTTGTCATCTGGAGCAAGGGATTTGATCCCAAGGATGCTTGTTGTCGATCCCATGAAAAGGATGACTATTCCACATATTCATCAACGTCCCTGGTTTCAAGAGAAACTTCCATGCTATTTGGCAGTTCCCCCTGACACAATTCAACAACCAAAAAAGATTGATGAAGAAATTCTTCAAGAGGTGATTCAAAGGAATTTTGATAGGAATCATTTGGTGGTATCCCTTCAAAGCAGAATATAGAATGAGGCTACAATTGCATATTATTTGATGCTAGATAATCGGTGTCGTATTTCTAATGGTTACCTTGGATTTGAGTTTCAAGAAGCAAAGGATTGTATACCTCGTTTTGTGCCAACTGATCTTCCAGCTTCAAGCTCCCAGTTTTCTATTGAGAGGAAATGGGCTCTAGGTTTTCAGTCTCATGTTCATCCTCGTGAGATTATGCCAGAAGTTCTAAAAGTGCTTCAAGAGCTGGATGTTGGATGGAAAAAGATAAGACATTACAACATGAAATGCATGTGGTTTCATGCTTTATTAAAGAATGTTGATTCTTCAATGACTAAACATTTGCATGGAAACCATATTTTACAAGATGACTCTACAGGTGGAATTGAAGCTGATGGCATCAGTTGTAGATCTCCATCAAATGTAGTTATTCCATGATTTTTTAGTGATATTAGCAATTATTTGACTGAGGTTACTCACATTGTCTTAAAATTTCTCATATTGCATTTGCATAAACAGAAAGAGAGGCATAGCCATATTTTCATGGCCAAGTTAAACGAACAAACCGAGCGTTACGATGAGATGGTGCAGTCGATGAAAAATGTTGCCAAATTGGATATGGACCTATTTGTGGAAAAACAACTTGCTTTCTATTGGATATAAGAATGTTATTGGTGCCAAGAGAGCATCATGGCAGATTGTGTCCTTCATTGAGCTGAAAGATGAAGCAAAGGGGAATGAGCAAGATGTGAAAGGATCAGGGATTACTGACAAAAGGTGGAAGATGAACTGTTAAGAATCTACAATGACATTCTATCAATTATTGATGATCATCTCCTTCCGTCCTTTACTTCAAGAGACTCCATAGGTTTTACCACAACATGGAAGCTTCATATTTGCCTTCCACTCATCTAATTGGTCTTGGATTAGCATTGAACTTTTCAGTTTTTTACTACGAAATTCAGAACTCCCTTGAAAGAGCATGCCATTTGACAAAACAAGAATTCTATGAATCCATTACAGAGCTTGATACTTTTAGTGAAGAATCATCTAAAGACAACACATTAATAATGCAATTGTTGAGGGACAATCTTACATTATGGACTTCTGATTTGCAATAATATGGAGGTAAAGATCAGCTTAAAGGAGAAGAGGCCAAGATGGAAAATGCCCAAATCTAATCTCGTCACAATGGAATTTCTTCAACAGCTTGATTGCTTTGAATATTTTTTATATTTTCTTGGTTGTACTTCCTCAGTCCTTTTGTTTTGTGTGGATTTGTATATTACCTTCAAGCAATACAGTTGTTCTTGCATTGTGATTTTAAAATAGAAAGACATACTTCATTGGTCCTTCCAAGTAAGTGGGATCAAATAAAGCATTAGTAGGGCGCACAGGTAATGGCAAAAAGTGCAACTGGTAATTCCATCCTTGGGCGCAGGGCATTTAAATCATGTTCTTTTTCTGTTGTTAATTGCAACGAGTCCAGATGAACGATGGTAGAAAATTGAATGTGGTCAATACGCTAGGGCTCTTTGACCCCACTCTTAATCTAGACTTTTTTGGCAAATAAATTGTTAAATGTATTGACTTTGCAAAGGATGGTGTCCATGGAGTTCTTTTTGTTCTTTCTATTGGAGATTGGTTTAATGCAAAAGAAGCAACTGCTTTAAGAGAGATTGAAAATGTTGTTTGGTGAGAAAATTCTCAATTATAAGGTTGTGAACTTTACTGGTTATGTGAGCTTGCGCCGAAATCCTCTTCCCTTATTATGACAACATAAATATTAAGGACCGTGATATACAAAGGAGCAAGCATTATCCATGATATTGAATGAGGTTATATTTAATGAAGTACACTACGTAAACGATGTTGAGTGAGGATTTGTTTGGAAGGAGGTTATCATACTCAACAATTAAAGGATAAAGAACAGTCACAGGTGGTAGAGTATCAGGTATCAACTAAAGGAGTAGGGCAACTAGAGGCAGTTGGCAGCATCTTCTAGCATTTGAATCTATCCAAGCAATAGTTCCAGTTTTTGGTTATTTATTGTTAAGCTGATTCCTAGAATGTAGTGATTAGTTATGTAGTTGACAGCATTTTAGTAGTAGTTTTTATTTTTTGGGGGGAAGTTAGGATGACTTAGACCTTCTTGGGAGGTTGGGCAATCATATTTTTTCTATATATTCATATGTAATACACATAAAAAGGGTTCGAATTTCATGGGAAGAGGATACTTTTTCACTGTAACTGTTGGGTACTATTTCAACTTCTAAATATCAATAAAGTTGCAGAGAGGAAAATTTGTAAACTTTCAAGGCAAAGATTCTTGTGTCGTTGTTTTTTCAATAAGTAACTTTCTTAAGTGATTGTATTTCCAGTTTCTACCTGTTGACAGGCCGAATTGGCACAACAGTCAACTAAGAGACAACCCGATCCAAAAGCTTTCAAAAGCTGCTCTTAGTCGTTAGATAGCTGTCACTGACGGATTAAGGCCCCGTTGCCTTCTCTTAAATCACTCCTAATTATAGGGGAAGACTCAAAAGAAAAAAGTAAAGTTAATATTATTAACTGAATCTATACTACACCTATGAATATACAAAGGAAAACTGTTAAAACTAATTATTAAATTAGCTCATATAATACACAACTGATAACTAAATCAAGTAACACACATGTACAGGAATGAATGATAAAGAAAATGTTAATGAGCTGGACTAATAATATAAATTAAAATATAAACACATATACATCCATAATAAAATTCAAATGATAATTTAAATTAAAATATAAACACATATACATCCATAATAAAATTCAAATGATAATTTGACAGAGTATAAATGTAAAATCTGATTCAATCTAGTTTCTATGAGCTAAACCAAAAACTAATATACACATATGCTAAATATCCTATCCTGATCATGAGTCTGATAATATTAACCCCGGAATTAACTTGCAATTAATGATACTATTCAGACTATCTTGAAAAACTTCAGAAGAAATTCTAAGAAAGAACAAGACAACACACAGAACTAGTATATCACATATATTATAACAATAACATCAAAATTTACTATATAACATGAATTTGCAAGTTGAACCAACTTAGATCGACAATTTAATGTGATGCATTTGCACAGTTCTTCAAAGAAAAGCAACAACACATAAAGACTGCGAAAAGAAATAACAAGATCATATGATACCACAAGTACATCTCCATAGTAAAAATACTGCAAATATACGTATAAATATCTTCAGTATAATGATGCTGTAACTAGTAACAAGAAATTGTCTTAGCTACAGAGAAATGATAAAGTGATCCTGCCCCAGTTCCTTTCCTTAACCATCGACACCATTACAGTAAAACCCGTCTCCTTAAATACATTCAATCTCATATAGAGATAGATCTATAAAACAGGAAACTATACCATCGTAATCTTAACCAATTTCATCCAAAACAGAAAAATGACAAATGAAATCGCCATTTTCTATATATGTTACGATATCCCGAAATTGAAAAGATTCGACCTATAGTGCTAAATCACAAAATGATGAATACACTAGTAAATTAGTGACACCTAGGAGACGGCGTATCCACAATTGGAAACAGTTTCAACTGATTCGTTCATAAGTCTTCGGAAATAATCCTTAGAACGAGGGATCGTCAAACTCCAAGAAAGGCGGATCTGGAAAACCAACCAAATCACCTGCAACATCAAAATAGTAAAGATTAACCTAAACTGCGAGAGTAATTAAACTGAATTACATAATCCACTAATTAACTCAAAACAATACCTGGAAAACAAAAACAACTTCATATCTTTTGCTGCTTCTATTTACATATTTCAAACCTAAAATTATTTTCTATGGACAAAACGTGAGTAGCCCAAAATGCTATGGCCTAGCAGGGGTATTGAAAACCTGTATATTCACACCAGTCGCCAGAATTTGAGAAAATGGAGTCTGTGAGTGACCTTTAAGCTGCATCAAAGTGACCTGAGCATTCAGCTCACAAACCTTTTCCTTATTTTTATGATTCTCATGTTGAAGTTTCAGAATTCTCCGGATCAACTTGTTCTTGTGTCTTTTCAGATGCAAGATGCATTTATCAGCTGAATCGGATTCTCCTGCAACCTCATATTCTCAGCTTTCACAGAATCACTACATGCCACCATCTCCGTTATTTCTAACTCCATTCGACGTATCTTATCCAGCAAACAATTAACGAATAATGGGTGAACTGCTTCACTAATTCGATATGAACCAGGTAGATTCCCTTCAGCAAGTTTGTCCTTGGTTTGAGGATTTGGCGCAGAGCCCACTTGGGGATCTTTATCAAAAATATGAGGGTCCTGTTCTACAGGATGAATCACACGCTCGGGATCTATAACAGGGCCATCATGCTGGATAGTTCCATTTTCCTCTTCATCCAATACGACCATTTCTATGTCTTCAATATTCTTCTCAGAAGGTTTAACAGCATTGGCTTTAACAACCATACTCCTAGTGAATCGGCCCATAACCTTAACACTCGGCGTCTTACTCACCGGTCCGCAGGGTTTATCATCACAGTTCGGGGTTACCGGAGAAAGATTTACAAATTCCCTCCTTCGCTTAGGACGCACGGGAGTGCTAGGGCTTTGCATAGGAGCGGGAGTGCAATCCTCATGGACGCTAGGGTTTACATGATTATTAGGGTTTGGCAGGGGATTATGCGCAGGTGGAGTTGGGACTTCACTAGGCTGCTGATGTCTAAAACATTCCTCTGCGCAATCAAATTGACAATGGCAAAATGCCATGAAACTGTTCTGTTCAAGAAAATGGTCCCAAGTCTGATTTCTTTTGGACAACTCCCTCTCCACTAACATTCTAACAAGACCATGGTGGAAAAGACTTCGGCCGATATTCTTAGGCCCTTTCTTGATGGCCATTGACATCTTAGTCATACTTTGGACTAAGTAATGAGGTAAATTGATAGGCAGACCAAGAAATACAGTCATCAACCTAAGATGATAAACATATGCAGAGGAAAGACAGCCCTCACAAGTAACGTACCTGTGAATGACATCCAACACAGGCCTCCATTCCTTTTTGAAATATTTGCGCGACACACCAGCCCTGAAAGACACGTCCTAGCAGGGGTTTTTTAACATTTGCCTCCATTCGATAGCTTTCATCTGCTTGGATTTAAACCAGCGTTCACCTGCTAAAGGTAGGTCTGTAGCCAAGGCAACTGAGCACTCATCCACTCTGAACTGAAGGTCGGCCACCTTAACACTAGCATCAACCAGCGAGAGGGAAAACAACCTGGTAACTTCAGGGTTCGAATCTGTGAATTTGCGAATAAAAGGAAGCCACTCGATTGCTTCTACTTTGGCTAGGAGCTCCGAATCCTCGTCAAGAAGCTTGGTATTATTAGGTTCGACCCTAACAACCGGGGCCATGGCTATGAGTGCGAATGCACACAGTTGCGCACAGAGGAGATACAACGAATTGCAATAACCCAGAACGCTGGAGAGAGACCATTCGGGACGCAAACCAAGTAAGAACCATAAACAATGAAACCCGACTCCTTCATAAGGGAAATACAACATGGGTAAACTCAGACAGGAACCTTGTGAAATCAGCATGAGCAAACAGGAATGGTTACAGAGAGAGGTGATCACAATAATGGAAAGAGACGGTGAAGACTCCAGAACAACCTCACTTCACCATGATCTATTCGGCTTGATTGAAATAAAACCACAAATCGCATAGAGTACAGATGTTCAACGAGCAGGAAGACACGACGCCACGCTCGTACTGCAATTAAATGTCATTCAAAGAGTTATGTACGTGTATAATGATGACATATCAGCCTTCAATCAAGTGTATCGGATTTGGGAATGGTGATGCGAATTAAAACAACCATAAGCAACGAACCTTGGGTGCTGAAACATCAACCTTACTATATAATAATTTCAATCTTCGGAAATGGTGAACATGCTACATGAAGCACATGACATAACCCATTATATCAACCCCAACCCTTACATGCAAAAATATGAGTGATGTATGAAGCATATTACGAAGATCGAGATCAAATACCTATGGTTGGATTATGCATAATTCGAAGATTGGAGGACAAACCTTGAGGATAAAAATTTGCATGGACTTTTGATAAGGTGCCAAAACGTGGATAGTTGGCCTTCCAATTTTCACAACCTTATTCAATTTGCAACTAAAACACAAATAAAAAATATCAAGTGATAAATGTTCGAAGAAGGCTTATGATCAGGTTATGATGAAAGGTATATAAACAAAAATGCTTACCCCCTAATTTGAGACGCAAAGCCATTCGAAACAATGGTTTTAATATAGTGATTTTGTCAACTAACAATAGTTCGCAAGGTTATAAAACAATGGAATTTCATCGTTTCAGTAGCTCATGGAATTTCACCATTTCAGTAGCTCCCGATTCTGTAAGTTGAAATGAGAAATTCAAATATTTCATCAAACAAAATTTTATTTTGCTTGATGAAATTTGTTTTTAAGGCTGTTGAGTAGGGGCACAACACCACCCCATTATGTATTTTTCTTTCGTGTTTGAGTGAGAGTAATGTGAACTAGAATTCATCCTTTGATGCTCTAGTTCATCGGATTCAAACATTTTAAATCTTTTGTTCTAAATTTATTACAGAATTCATTCTTGTTATATGCTTTGTTTTAATGGACTATATTCCCTAATATACTACCATCTTGGAATGCTTAATGTTTGAGAAAATGGTGTCTGCCCTGCCTATATCATTGTTCTGTTCAAACCTCAGTATCTTGCAGCTTAAACAAGTATCTATTTATTGAATCCATTGCCCAATGGTCCCTTTTCAAGTCTTTCTTACCAAACCTTTATAAAAACAAACTTGTTCCTATCAAAAATCTGACCTTTTGAATGTTATTATTGAATGTTTTGAGTGTGGAATCCTTATGGATATTGAGAGAGACCTCTCTGATTGTGTAAGGTCAAGATATCCTCTAAAGTAGATGTGCGGTTACCTTGGGGTTTCCTTCATACAACCAAAGGAAAATTATGAGTGCTAACATCTTGGCGTCTTTGTCGGGGATACAAAAGTGAAAATTTTCCCTAGGTGTGAACGACAAAGTTTTAGATTTGACTGTTGATGGTGAAAAATGGTCAGACATCAAGTAGGTTGTGCATCTTTCACCTGACGACTCCATTTTTCAAAGAAAATCTATAGACTCCACTGGAGAATGAGATCATTTTATAAATATATGGATAGACATTGTGGAAAAATCAAGTACTCAAGTTTTAGTTTTCTCCAAGATATTTTATCCTTTCTTGTCAGATAATTCTTGTCCTTTCTTGAGCTGATCAAAAGAATTTTTCACTGCTTACTTCATTTAAAACAAGACCATGGATTCACTTCTGTATTTTCTTCTTTACAAACTGAAAATATGTCTTCCTCTTGCATACTTAATTATGACCAAGATCCTTCATTCGAGTTACATAACATCAATGATCAAGCTTGTGAGTCTCATAATACTAAAGTTGATGCTAAACTCTTTCTACATAACTCTATTCCTTCCCAGATCCAAAACAGGTATAGATCACTTCATCTACGTCATGTCCTTCATTATTTTCCTACAAAACAATCTAAATATCTTCCTAGATTTGGTGGGGAATATGATAACCTTACGGTTGAGAAGCATCTTCAAGCTTTTGAGCATTTCATCAACCTTTTAGAAATAGAGCATGGTGATGTTTGTATGAGATATTTTTCTCAATATTTACAAGGAGATGTTAAAGAATGGTTTACACATTTACAACCTGAATCCATCAAGACATGGGAAGAATTTAATGATGTATTTTTGAAGTTCTGGGGTAAGAGGATATCATTAGACCAAATTCTTTCAGAATTTTACTCTATGGAAAGACAATAAGATGAGACTATGTCAAGTTTCAACAAGAGATTTTCTATTTTTTATTATAAAATGCCTAAAGAGATCCAACCACTTGAAAATGATGCTAAGATATATTATGCATCAACTTTCCCTCCAAAACTGTCCATCCTTCTTTTGGAAAGAAATTCAGTCACCTTGCAGCAAATGTTCGTTGATTCCTTAGAGGTTGAAGATAATATTATACTGTCAAAAAAATTATCAGATCAAGATAGTGGTGATAAATTAAGGACATCTAAAATTGACAAGGAATTAGAGTTGGAAAAACAACATGAACAAGAAACATTTTCTCTGCATTTCAATCCTCCTTATTGTGAGCAAAATGATGGCCAACCGAATGATGTACTAGAATAATGTTATAATAACCTATTTTCCGAAGACTACAATCAACAAGATGTTATTACAAATTCTACTATTGATGGATTTCAAGAAGATTTCAGTTTACCCATATATGATGAATATAGGGATGATTATATGGACAGTTTATATGAACAATTAGCTAAAGACCTTGCAAGTTCTTGGTCGTTTATTAGAAAACATCATATTACAGTTCATGATCATAATATTGAAAACAAGGTAAATAATAAGCATGTTGAAGATAATAATTTACCTTTGTGTTTTTCTTCATTTGAGTTGCTGAGAAAGGGATCTAGAGTCACTAATCAAGCACAGGAATCTGAGATTATAGAGAATTTCATAGCATTTCTGAAAATGGATAATGAGATATGCCAGCAACAATGTTTGCAAGACCCTTATATTCATAATCAGGCACTTTCTCTGGAAGAATGGGACAATGATGATGATATACTACGAGCTTATACTTCACCTAAAGATCTGCGAGAATATACAAAACACTCTTTGCTTATAAATGATGAGAAAGCTGGGCATTCCACCATTATTCCACTTCAATGCAATCAGTCCTAGCATATAGAAAAACCAACTGCCTGTAATGAGGGGTTGAATCATCAAGAGAAGGATCAAGAATCAAAACTATTTGATTTTTAAAGGGATGTTCTTTATTTTCGAAAGTTGGTTGTTACATCTAAAGGTTTCCAAGAGTGTATGGAACAAGGAACAGTAAAGCATGAGACTTGTTATTTTCCTTTTACCTATCAACATGAAAAGCTTCCTGTTTTTCAAGTTTATTTTGTAAGTTTGTTGCAGCCACCAACAAAGGAAGTTTATATTGTTTTTAAATATTATGGATTCTGGGTTTTCCATGAGTTTTCATCTCTTATATTGATATGCCTGCTTAATGAAGTTTTGATTAGAACCCAAGGGATGAGCCATTTGCTTGACTGTCTTCACTAGAAATCGTAGATTACTTGGTTTGGCATTTTTGCTCAGTAAAGTAGGGTAGGTAGGTGTGTGAATAAGCTCAACATCTTGTGGATCTTTTTCAACAGGTTTTAGTATTAGCATTTAGATTAGTTTTCAGCATTTGGTATCAATTTGTTTTCAGTTGTGGAGTGGGATTACTTGTAATATGGATTTAGTTGATGGTCACAGGTCAGAGCATGTTGAGGGTTTCAGAAAAGATGGGGAGAATCCCAATGGATTGGGCACAGGTCTAGAGGTTCTTTTCTACCTCGTAGGGAGGCTAGCATCCCCAGTAGGAGCCAGTTGTTAGCACTATTTTATTTTTGCACGAGTTGGTGTTATCACCGTGTAAATTTCAACCTTTCATGGGTGATTTAGTAGATCCAAGGTGTTTCGTATTTGGGTATGCTTCTTTGGGAAAAAATATGTAAATTTAAGGAATAAATGTTGTTTCAAGAGCCATTCTGGTCGAGGTTTTCTTATTATAAAAAATATAATATTTTGACTTTTCAAGTCAATTTTGTGTTTTTGGGCTGTTATGGGGATAATTGTTTGTTTTATAAAAAAATATTGGGCCAATACCAATCTCCAAGTTTGGCTGAGCACCGAGAAAACCATTCTATAGGTCAACCATGCACCTGCCACATCAACACACAAGTCAAGTTAGCAAGCAATCCAAAGCTCGTCGATCGAGCCCAAGTGCCAAGCTTCACGACAACTAATATTATAGTGGACTACACATCGATATATGTTGAAATCATTGGAGCATATAAACAGCTAAAAAATTTCTCACCTAGTGTGTAATGTCCCTTTTTTTGAATTTTATTAAAATGCCCAATTTTCCAATTTTTTACAATTTTGGCTCTTTACTAGTTTTGATGTCTAGCCCTTCAAATTGACCCAAATGCTTCCACATTTTCTCTAAAGGTACATGACTGATAATACAACTTAAATATAATTCTCATGTATGTTTTTTGACCTCCAAATTACTTCTACAAACTTATTTAATGGTCTGTTCAAAGTAGGAGTCTTTACTAGCAAATTGGGGCTCCAATTCCCCCTGGGTAATTGCCGGAAATGGCTTCACAAATGATCCCAAAGTCGCTTGAATTTATGAAAAGAGGATGTTTATGTGTAAGGGACATTTTAAAAGTCTCATATGCATCATGGTTCAGTTTATACATTCTGTTATGACTCTTTCCAAAACAACTCCCAAGTCACAATTTCGACCCTTGGGGAAAATGCACCAAATCTTCTCCCAGTGCAATAAAAATGAGTAAAATGGCTTCCAATGCTTAAGTAATGAACATGAGACTTGAAACAAACATTAATTACAGTACATCCATCATACATTTATCAGATATACATTCCTCCTTTCAAAATAATAAGCATTACCATGGCATATATCAAAATGGAGTGGAAATGGTCATTGTTTGCTCATTAAAAGTCATTTTGACATACAAATCTTGGGAATTTCGACTTGAAAATTTTTAAGAATGAAGAACATAGAATATTTAATTTATTCCAATCATAAATGGGCAATGAAAGGCTCTCCCAATTCGAAATAATCAGCATTGCAATGGTTCACAACAAGATGGTGGGGAAATGACACTATTTCTTCATTGTTCAGCATTTTTACATGAATTATTTTGGGTATTTTGACCTAAGAGTCATATAAACATGAAATATAGATAATATACATCATAACATAAGATAATGAGTATTATAATCTTCCCCAAAGAGATCAATTGCTCACCCAAAGCGCAATCCCTCCATTGGCATGAATATGGTGTGAAAACTGGAAATAGTTGAGAGAGAGTGCTACAATAGAAGAATACACATTATTTTCTGTAGCTTACACCTACAAATAAGACTCCATTAAAGCTCCATGAAATACCTGAGTGGCCTTTCCAAACACCAACTAGGATGGGAATCTTTCACCCTCGAAATTGGCTTAAGTAAGAAAACTAGTCATCCACTAGCTCTCACAATTCACAAATGAGAAAAAGATTCTTCTCATGGCTGATCCTTGTATTTTATAAACATTATTGGTATTATAAGGTTCCAAATCCATCCATAAACCAAATCCAAGTCGAATTGGTGTGGTTTCTCATGCTATGATATGTGGCTTCTCTCTTCACCTTCCCTCTTCTCCCAAATTTGAGTAGGAGCCTCTTGGCCTTCTCCAACTCCCAATTTCGACCTCCAAGATGCTCTATTCAGGCCTGACATGTCATTATGTCAGTATTTCAACCTTCAGATCTAACTTGGGTCATAACTGTTATAAATCTCCATCATTGGTGTCATAGTTGTCATAAATGTAAGGGGAATCTAGCCAAGTGTCCATGAAACTCCCATTTGGCTCTTCCTCTCCCATGTAAGTTACACTTAATCCCAATTTAAACCTATGAAGTATATGGACAATTATATTAACATTATAATCCATACAAAAACATTAGACTTCCCATATATTCAAATTTGCAAGAGAAAGATACCATTTAACATAGGAATTCTAGCTAGTGTGGGCCCCATAGTCTCCATGTGTCTTCATGCTCCATTGTCACTTCCATGTTCTCTTGTATTTATTTAATAAGCTACATTATTAAATATTTATCCCCTTCTAATGTCTAAACATCATTTATTATCCCCATTATTCCAAATAGCAAAGCTTCCACCCCCAACCTAGGAAACTAGTGATTTTCCTCCTTGGCAATTATTTGACTTTTAGCATCCATTTGACAACTTTCATGAATATGGAAAATGTGATTTGGCCATTTTGAACCAATGCCAAATTTGGGACATTACAAATCCTCCCTTCCCAATATTTCTTGTCCTCAAGCAATTTCAAACATGGTTGTTGAAGAACCTACTTTCTGTATGATTCTTTGAAGTTGCCACTATGCTACCCACTTTGAGTCTTTGAGATACCATGAATATTTCAAAGAGGAACCACCATGCTTGCTACTGAACTACTCTGATTAACATCACCTTATTAAATGGGGAATCATCTACCATACTTTTTGTTTCCCAAATAATTTGAAATCAATGGGACTAAAAACTATCCCAGGGTCTCATTGCTTGCATTGCACTCCAACAATTAAGAGTGCTCTCCAACCCATACCATTTGGAAAGAGAATTCATGGATCCCATTTCCTTGTATGCATTCTTCCAAACATCATGAGTTCATAATATATATCATCAAAGTATAAAAAAACATAATAAGAATGAACATCAAGGAGGTGCCTCACCAAGAAATCATGAAAGTGCTTATACCTCCTAGTGAGTAGACTACCATTTTTCAAGTACATACATGCTTCAAGTGACCAATCAAATATTCTCCAATGAAATAGGTGAGGATCCCATGTCCTATAATGCTTCTCCCAAAGAATGTAATATGCATCAAATTAATAATCACCCATTGTTTCTTTCATCCAAGAAGTGAATGAAGAACCTCCACCAAAATATGAACCAAATAAGGAGCAAATAAAACATGAAGACTTCAAGTGTCTCAAAGAAGTATTATCAATACACCCATCAATATGTATATCATCAGGAAATAATAGAGGATTTTGCTGCCAATAATAATGTTCCTCAATCGTATCCCTCTTCACCCAAGTGTTGGATGAAGTTCTTCCAACATCAAATGAACCAAGTGTTGAGCAAGAAAAACCATGATCCTTCAAGTGACTCAAATGAACATCATAGGTGCACCCGTGTAGATGTGTATCATCATAATGTAAAAAAGGATGCTGCTGAAAATGTAAATAATAATGTGCTCCAACCATGTCATCATAAAAATTCAATCTAGGAGTTCCATACTCCTCATGTGGCACCATCAAAAAGAATCCTTTCACCCATACTTCAATAGGATGAATGTTTCAAAATTTGGAAGTGTAGGATGTAGGACAAATAACCAACTCACCCAAGTGATCAGAAAGTAAAAAATTGTGTGAAGGATCCATAGGGGTAGGATTATGCACCTCCCTTAAAAATGCAAAACTTTCCTCATAGTTTGGTTCCAAGGTGGTGGAATTATGCACTTCTTCAAAAAAATTGTAACCATTTTCAAGAGGCAACTCAAGTTCCTCCACCACCATTACTAGTGATTGGATCTCATCACTATAATCCTCAAGCACATCAAGAACCTGAAATTTTTCATGTTTCTCATGATCCATCATGTCATGATAATCCTCCAAGCAATCTACCTTATGAAAATCTGAAACATTGGAGGAAAAACAAGTGTCTTGCAACTTTTCAAGAAGTTGCTCATTTTGAATTGTGAGCTTATCAATAACTTCATTATTATTCAAGTAGGATTCATGTAACCATTCAATAATCTCAATGACATTTTTTGTATCAAAAAGCAAAGACATGAAATTACCTTTGATGTTGCACATTGCTCTTTGGATCCTCTCCATGTCTTCAAGGAAGGATGGATCCTCCAAGGAAGTAGCTCTCCAACAAGAATTTGATACCAATGCTTGAGTGTCATGGAGTATGCTAAGGGACTCTTGGATCTTATTTTCATTCATCTTTAAGGACCCTTCAAGAAAATGAGGCTCTTGCAAATGGACCTCATCATCTTCTTCCTTCTTGCTTGGACCAACTTCATGAAGCTCAAGTGGTGATGGGGAAGTTGATCTTGTTTCTTCTTCAACTGCTGCAAGGTCTTCATTTTCATGTTTAATGGAATTTTGGCTTGCAACAACACTTTAAAAATTGATCCCTATGTCACCAACATATAGGTGTGAGCACCCATCAGTAGGTACTCCTTCATATTTCAAGCATCCATCAGTAGATGCTCTTTGGTTCATTTCCAAGGTAGCATGTGTCTCAAAATTATCTTCACTATTTTCAATAAAACTTCTTCATACTCATGTGATGTCTCTTCATATTTTTCAGAGTCACTTGGGAGTGAATTTATATCCTCTTCATGTACTACTTCTTCTACTCCACCTATTTCAGAACTAGGTGGTTCATGGGTCTCCTCTTTTTGCTCCTTCAAGCAAACTGATGCATTTTTCTCCTTGGTTTTCTTAAAATCGATATATTTTTCCCAAATTTGGATAGCCAAAAATTCAAATCCTTTCATAATATTCTTGGTCATGTCTTCAATATTATTGGTCATGTATTCAAATATAGGTTCCATGCTTTTTATTATCTCCTCACCATCATATAAGGTTCTCTTTTCATGCCTAGTCATAGTTTCCAAAAAATTACCTTCTTCTCCTACTTTTTTTTTCCTCTTCAACAAAAGCACTTTTGGTTTCAATATATAATGGTGGTACCTAAATTATTGCACTCATAAATATCAGACCACATCAGGATCCAATATCATGCTATGATACCACTGTAATGTCCCTTTTTTTGAATTTTATTAAAATGCCCAATTTTCCAATTTTTTCACAATTTTGGCTCTTGACTAGTTTTGATGTCTAGACCTCCAAATTGACCCAAATGCTTCCAAATTTTCTCTGAAGGTACATGAACGATAATATAACTTAAATATAATGCTCATGTATTTTTTTCAACCTCCAAATTACTTCTGTAAACTTATTTAATGCTCTGTTCAAAGTAGGAGTCTTTACTAGCAAATTGGTGCTCCAATTCCCCCTGGGTAATTGCCAGAAATGGCTTCACAAATGATCCCAAAGTCACTTGAATTTCTGAACAGAGGCTGGTTATGTGTAAGGGACCTTTTCAAAGTCTCATATGCATCATGGTTCATTTTATACAGTCTGTTATTACTCTTTCCAAAACAACTCTCAAGTCACAATTTCGACCCTTGGGGAAAATGCACCAAATCTTCTCCCAATGCAATAAAAATGAGTAAAATGGATTCCAATGCTTAAGTACTGAACATGAGACTTGAAATACACATTAATTACAGTACATCCATCACACATTTATCATATATAAATTCCTCCATTCAAAATAATAAGCATTACCATGGCATATATCAAAATGGAGTGGAAATGGTCATTGTTTGCTCATTAAAAGTCATTTTGACATACAACTCTTGGGAATTTCGACTTGAAATTTTTTGAGAATGAAGAACAGATAATATTTAATGGATTCCAATCATAAATGGACAATTAAATTCTCTCCCAATTTGAAATCATCAGCATTGCAATGGTTCACAACAAGATAGTGGGGAAATGACACTATTTCTTCATTGTTCAACATTTTTACATGAATTCTTTTGGGTATTTCGACCTGAGAGTCTTATAAACATGAAATACAGAGAATATAAATCAGAACATAAGATAATGAGCATTATAATATTTCCCAAAGACATCAATAGCTCACCCAAAGCGCAATCCCTCCATTGGCATGAATATGGTGTGAAAACTGGAAATAGTTGAGAAAGAGTGCTGCAATAGAAGAATACACATTATTTCATGTAGCTAACATCTGTAAATAAGACTCCATTAAAGCTCCATGAAAGACTTGAGTGGCCTTTCCAAACACCAACTAGGATGGGAATCTTTCACCCTTGAAATTGGCTTAAGCAAGGAAACTAGTCATCCACTAGCTCTCACAATTCACAAATGACAATTTCACAAATGAGCAAAAGCTTCTTCTCATGGCTGATCCCTGTATTTTATAATCATTATTGGTATTCTAAGGTTCCAAATCCATCCATAAAACAAATCCAAGTCGAATTGGTGTGGCTACTCATGCTATGGCATGTGGCCTCTCTCTTCACTTTCCCTCTTCTCCCAAATTTGAGTAGGAGCCTCTTGGCCTTATCCAACTCCAAATTTTGACCTCCAAGATGCTCTATTTAGGCCTGACATGTCCGTATGTCCGTATGTCAGCCTTCAGATCTGACTTGGGTCATAACTGTCATAGAATCTCTATCATTGGTGTCATAGTTGTCATAAATGTAAGGGGAATCTAGCCAAGTGTCCATGAAACTCCCATTTGGCTCTTCCTCTCCCATGTAAGTTACACTTCATCCCAATTTCGACCTATGAAGTATATGGACAAGTATATTAACATTATAATCCATACAAAAACATTATACTTCCCATATATTCAAATTTGCAAGAGAAAGATACCATTTAACATAGGAATTCTAGCTAGTGTGGGCCCCATAGTCTCCATGTGTCTTCATGCTCCATTGTCACTTCCATTTTCTCTTGTATTTATTTAATAAGCTACATTGTTAAATATTTATCCCCTTCTAATGTCTAAACATCATTTATTATCCCCCTTATTCCAAATATCAAAGCTTCCACCCCCAACCTAGGAAACTAGTGATTTTTCTCCTTGGCAATTCTTTGACTTTTAGCATCCATTTGACAACTTTCATGAATATGGAAAATGTGATTTGGCCATTGTGAACCAATGCCGGATTTGGGAAATTACATAGTGCATATGGGATAATGTTCCATTGCAAAATATATAAAAATGCAATTGTCGAAAGATTCACCAAGATGTTGGTGGGAGAGAAAAAAAAATTGCTTTGGGACGGCCAGTTGCTTTGGGTTCACCATTTCCATTTGCAAACTATCCTTGAGGACAAGTATAGGAGTGCCATTTTTTGGGAGTAAGAGAATTTTGTATGAGTGCTACGAGGATGTAGCCTTTGGCAATGAGATTTAGAGTGTTGTTTTGGTAGGGCATTGGTTTGTTGAAAAGGACGGGCTCCCAACAGTTCCCATGGGTAAAATTGATCAAACACAGATGTGAAAAGTTGGTGAATGGGTTCGCACAGTACATCCTCTCGGTAATTTGGGTTTTCTTTACCCATTTTCTGCAGGTGTTTATGTGGCATTGATGATGGCACATATTGAGATCTTGAAGAAGAAAGGCCAATCATACTATGAGATTATTAATGAGAGTGTTATTGAATCCTTATATTCCTTAAATCCTTTCATGCATGCTCTCACATGCAGAGATGGAAAAAGTAAGGGAGAATGGAGGTGATTACACATGGACAGATGGTAAAAAAAACACCACGCGACCGAGAGATAATATACCTGGGGGCGTTCCTTCAAAGTAATTTATTTATCAAAACTCCTGCAAAACAAAAGTGGGTCAATGGTTCAGATTAAAACCCCAACAATATTAAAGGTTTAAAATCATTCCATTGGGAAAAGTGTTGTGAAGATAACATTCAAAAGGCATAGCAGAATTTTCCTGTCGACATGTAGATCTAAACATGTTTCGATGCAGCATTATTTTTCCAACAATATCAATGGTTTAAAATCATTCGCTGGCAAAAGTAGCGTGAGGTTAACATTGAAAGGGCAAAGCAGAATCCAATTTCACTAATTGAGAAAGTAGTAGATGAAACCACTTTCTAGGATAGCGAAAACCGTTTATGTAGTTGGTGATGGGTGTCATTGTTAAAATATAGGGAAACAATGGATGGCAAGTATATTGGTACTGGTAATAGTGAACTGAAATAAATTATATGCAGAGATAGGGGTAGATGTTTGGAGTTGTGGAGTTATCCTATATGCACTTCTTTGTGGAAGTTTGCCATTTGATGATGAGAACATTCCAAAACTATTCAAGAAAATAAAGGTGGAATATAAACACTTCCGAGACATTTGTCATATGGAGCAAGGGATTTGATCCCAAGGATTCTTGTTTTCAATCCCATGAAAAGGATGACTATTCCATAGATTCGTCAGCATCCCTAGTTTCAAGAGAAACTTCCATGCTATTTGGAAGTTTCCCCACCTAACACAATTCAACAAGCAAAAAAGATTTATGACGAAATTCTTCAAGAGGTGATTAAAAGGAATTTTGACATGAATCAATTGGTAGAATCCCTTCGAAGCAGAATATAGAATGAAGCTACAGTTGCATATTATTTGATGCTAGATAATCAGTGTCGTATTTCCAATGGTTACCTTGGCTTTAAGTTTCAAGAAGCAAAGGATTGTATACCTCGTTTTGTGCTAAGTGATATTCCAGCTTCAATATCCCAGTTTCCTATTGAGAGGAAATGAGCTATAGGGTTTCAGTATCAGGCTCATCCTTGTGAGATTATGCAAGAAGTTCTAAAAGTTCTTCAAGAGCCTGAGACTGAAACCCTAGAGCCCATTTCCTCTCAATAGGAAACCGGGATCTTTAAGCGCTTCAAGAGCGGGATGTTGGATGAAAAAAGATAGAACATTACAATGTGAAATGTAGGTGGTTTCCTACTTTATTAAAGAATGTTGATTCTTCAATGAATAAACCTTTGCATGGAAATTATATTTTACAAGACGACTCTACAGGCTGAGTTGAAGTTGATGGCATCAACTGTAGATCTCCATCAAATGTAGTCATTCCACGATTTTTGAGCGAGATTAGCAATTATTTGACTGAAGTTACTCACATTGTTTTAAAATTTCTCATATTGCATAAGCATAAACAAAAAGAGAGGCAGAGCCATATTTTCATGGCCAAGTTAGCCGAACAGACCGAGCGTTACGACGAGATGGTGCAGTTGATGAAGAATGTTTCCAAATTGGATCTGGACCTATCTGTGGAAAAAAGAAACTTGCTTTCTATTGGATATAAGAATATTGATGCCAGGAGAGCATAGTGGCGGATTGTTTCCTTCAGAAAGTTGAAGACTTTGAGGTATGGTACGTACAGTATCCTCAAGCAGATTGGAGAAAATGATTTCCAGCTCGACATTCGTTGCTTGGGTCTACACCCAATATTTAATGTGGATCTACTTCAACCATACCATGCACTACTGTTGAAACATTATGACTTGCAAACAATAGAACTCGAAGACATACATCCGGATGTTCAGGAGGCTCTTACTTGCGACACCATCATGGGACACTGCATATGCCATACAAGGACAAACGTAATTCCCTTATTTCAGGTGGCTAAAGTTGGACAACTCCTGGCATAAGGAAAGTGGTGCTCTGATATTGAACTCACACCAACAAGTTTCCTCATATGAATGAGCAAACAATGGGGACCATTGTTTCTTAAGGGAGGAGGAATGATCCACCCAGCAGTTGGCATTGATTATCAATTTTAACAGGTTCAACATGGACTTTGACAAGTCCAAACCTCGACTTGCATCATCGACACCAACATCTCGACATGATGACTACGACAGATTGTCCCTTTGTCTTCCAGTCGTCTGTAATGGTTAAAATTTGAACCGTTCCAACTTCTTTGTAACTGAACATAATGGGTAAACACCCAAACGTTCTCAACACTCTATATAAACATGTACACTATTGTAATATACAAGCAGAGTATTGAACATACTATGACAATAATGAAATAGCAGAGATTGATTCGAATTCTTGCATTTCGTCTGTGTATATATGTTTCTATGTGTGTAGTGTATTTCCTGATTTGTTGATTCGTAATATGCTTCCACCATAACAATACTCGATTCATTCAGTCGAATTTTTTTCCCTGTTGTTGTACAGGACAATACACCCTTGTAACCTAGGGTGTAGGGTTACCAACTTACTATTAGACTTGCAAACACAGAAATTGAAATGAGAATAGGAAGATAGTTTGGCTTACCCGGTTTATGACGATTGATCCAAGATTGGTCTTCTCTCGCTTCAACCTTCTCCAAATCTTCTAGGGCTGCTTCTCTTTACCTGCAAAGAGCCAATTTTTCAAGCAATATCTCATGATATATATATCGGAGGTTAGATGAAAAACATATTAATAATATAAATGACATTATTCATCAACCAATATACATGAGAAAAGCACAATACAAAGATTGGAAGAAGAATTATCTTTATTAACAAACAGTGAATAGGTGAGAATACAACCCAGCTTCTGACACAAGGAATCCTCTGCAACCGAGGACTCTGAGTTCTTCTGCTCCAAGACTCTTATGATATACCACCAGCATAACTTCGCTCTTCAAAAATTGATTGATTAGCCCCATCCCAAGGCCTCTATTTATACATTGGGAAATAGAGAGGTTTCAAAGGTTAGGATGGTTGAGACAGTTGGGATAGTTATGGATTAAGGCCCAACTAATCTCATCTAATCACAATTTATATTTTGTAATGTCGAATTAAGGTACACGCGAGTATTGATATAGGCAAGGCACGTATGACACGCTTGTTGGTCAAAGGGAACTCGCGTATGCAAGGTACAGGCGGGTTGCAATGCACATAGTCATGTGTGACACACGAGTTGCAATGCACATAGTCACGTGTGCAACCCAAAACTCAGAATAAAAATATATCAGGTTGGTATGGAGATCATGCATCAAAGGTAATGCACATCTATAGTGTTTTGGCCACTTCAATCCTAATTGTCCTTTTGTGTACTGACATAATGAATGTCATCACTCAGACGGAGAAGTGTCATTTTGGTTGATAATAGATTCCCCCTAATGTGTGAGGTCAAAGGGAAGCGATGGCCGAAATACATTACAAACTTTATCTTGGAGAACTAAGAAATCCAAGGAAGCAGAGGAAGAACCTAAAATAAATACATATCAATGTCATATAAAAAATCATATCTGAGGATGCCACGTTCAATATACTGGAACACTAGCTCCTTTACAGTATTTGATTACATCTGTTGTAGGAATATTGCACCTTCTGCGGACAGAAGTTGTTCCTTTGGTCTGAATGGTTTAGATCCAGAACAAATGAGTGAACAACAAAGGATGAAGAACTTCCCTGAATGTTGTAGACACCTGGAATACCGCTTCGATTGTGAACCTGTGTACCTACAGACAGATCAAACACACAAACACATCAAAGCTACCAGAAAATCATCTACTTATCCATGTTAGTGACTAAGGAATCTAACAACATGTACATGTGAAATCAAAACAATAGTAATGTGGGACAGAAATCAGCTTTGCATTAAGAATGTATGGAGAATCTTACAACCATTTCCTTAGTGTCGTCAAGCCCCTCCACGAGACAAACACTTCATCCCCATAAGCTCCAACTTTGATCTCTATGCTCTCCAATGATTTGGACTAGGTAGTCAATCCAACAGCATAACATAACCTCTATAGTTCTCCCCTTCAACTATGGACATGAGCTTGTATTTATAAGGCTCAATGGATAGGAATAGTTGAGAGAATTGTGGATGAGGTGGCTCCAAGATCCTACCATGGGGGGTCTCGAGCTCAAACTAACCCATAATGATAGGAATAAGGGAGGAAATGAGACTCATGATCTAGAAGCCTCGAGAAACTTCTCTTTTTCCAATTTTACCCAGGGTACCGCTTTTCTTCCCTTATGACAAAGCGGTTTAGATGAGAACCGCTTTTAGACCAAATACCATAGGCAGTGGCACCGCTTCTTGAAAACAATATACAGGCGATGCTGAGAAAGGTACCGCTCATTGGCCACAGGGAAAGCCCGGTGCTAGGTTTTTTCAAGTAGAATTGAAAAACAAAGCAAGTTTCCACTCTAAGTGTTGGGATTAAGGGAAAACATGGAAGTTAAGGGTCTTATCACATGATGGTGACAAGATTTGGATATAACAGAATCCCCCCCAAAGCATGAGACTTAGAGGGATACGATAAGCGAGAGCTTTGAGAGAACAAGTTGTCACTTCGAGGTGAAAATGTCAGCTCGGTCGGAAAATGTCGTCCAATAGGCATCTGTAGTACATCAATATTTTTGACTCGTAGAAAAAAGTAACCAACTCATGGTTGCGTACCAATACAAGGTAGATCCATGAGAGGAATAAACAAGCATGGCTACTAGAATACAGCGTAGATCCATGTGATAGAGGACTCAAACTTGGACATAGCTACCGGACATACAACGTAGATCTATGTCATATAGACACAAATTTGAGCATAGCGACAACCATACAAATGTGGATCCATGCTAGATATACCAAACTCCATTGCAACCTGGGGAAAACAATGAGTGCTAAACAAATACCCAGGGTCTTCATCTCGTTTTCCACAAAGTACGATTCTATCCATGTGATTACAATGATCTGAAGTCGAACATGGTAGAAACCACTTGATTACCGTCCAATGATGTGAACCGTTAACAAGTGCGAGGGATATCGCCATTGATGTCAATGATTCCCAAGGTACCCTAGTACAATCTACTGAGCGTCAATAGATGTCTTGATGTCAAACACCCAGTCGATTCTATCGATCAAAGGTCAATGATGTGAACCTATGTCGAGAGCGAGAGAATCTGTCATTAAGGCATACAGATCTCAAGGTACTAAGTTTTGTTTCTAATACTATTTCCTGGATGATGAGCTGATGTCGACGGGAATAGTCTCGTTGAAGGAGGGTCATGATGAGTCCCACATAGACGACACGAAACTCGGAACATAGTTCTGGAATGATGTGAATGTAGTAACCATAAGACTAACTCAAAAGTACTAACACAGAGACTGTTTTGACTGCAGAGGTAAACTTCTTCAACTTCCCTTTGAACATCGGGTGGCACGAAAAAGGACTTGGCAGCATGACTAAACTAGACAAACACACAGTGCGACAATGGACAATGCATTCTTTTGACAGACTCAAAGGAGTGGCATGACTCATGAAAGTGGATTGTCACGGAGATCAACTGAATACCCAATTGACTGCAATGATATGCAGACAAGTGCCATGTTCAAAGGTAACGACAAACTATTGCCATTTATTTGCAAAATGATTCCCTTCCCATTTTCCCCATCATGATTAATGAGTGCCTCTTTTCGGCTTTACGAGTTCAAAGAGGGTAACAAACACTCATTATAGCTCATCCGAAGACAAGTCCAAACTCATATGTTTTACGAACCTGAGAGACGAGCGGTTCGTTCCCAAAAGAGGGTCTCTCAATGTTTAGTTTAACGAGTCCAACGAAAGAAAACTCTGTGTAGTTCATGTTTAGATAGTCTGAACAAACTAAAGAAAACTCCAAAGGGTCCTTTTTCGTATGATTTAGTCCCTAAGGCCAGAAAAAAGTATAAAATAATACCTTAGAGAACTCTTCTAGTCATGATTGGCTGGAGTGTTCCTTTTTCGTAAATAGTCTATCCGAACCGAAAAAGAGATAACCTATCGTCAGAGAGACGACTCTTCAAATACTTTTACGAGTATGAAGAAGACAAGTACTTGACAATCTTTTCATATTTAGGGAGTCTTAAAAGAGCTTAAAGAGGACTCTATTAACCTTTTCATGTTTGAATCCAGAGCATGAAAAAGTAATAAACTAAGCTCAAACCACTTTTCATGTTTTAACCAGAGCTCGAAAAATGAAAAGTAATCTCAACACCATCTTACTGTTTTTAACGTGCTCGAAGATCAATTGAAAGAATGCTCGAAGATTGGTTTCATTTTTATGCAAGCTCGAAACCAATGGGTAAACTATGCTTGAAAAAATCCCATTAACATGATATACAGAGGTTGGAAGCTTGCCCCCAGCATGATTGCTAGCAAAGCTTACCCCTAGCATGGTTGCTAACGGCTCAACATGCCCCCAAGCTTCGTTTCATTTGATGATTCTTCTTCCATACCCAACCTAAAAACTTGGTTACTAATGTGAAAATGTTCACCAAGGGGGTAGGAAGAACGAGAATCGGGCAGGTGAAAAGAAGGTTCAAGTTCTAACACTAAAGTGAAGACTCGACTCAAGGGAAGGGGATCTGTTTCATTTTTGCACAAGCTTGAAACGGAAGGTAACTATGCTTGGAACATGGTTTCATTTTTATGCAAGCTTGAAACCAAAAGGTAAACTATGCTTAAGGAAACCTACTTCATTTTTTAATGAGCTCGAAATAGAAAATGAACTATGCTCAAGAATGGTTTCATTTTTATGCAAGCTTTAAACCAAAAGGTAAACTATGCTTGAGGATATCTATTTCATTTTTTAACGAGCTTGACATAGAAAATGAACTATGCTCAGGAATGATTTCATTTTTATGCAAGCTTGAAACCAAAAGGTAAACTATGCTTGAGGAGATCCATTTCATTTTTTAACGAGCTTGACATAGAATGGGAATGTTGCTCAAAGGCATCTGTTTCATTTTTTAATGAGCTTGACACAGAATGGGAACTTTTCTCATAGGCATCTATTTCATTTTTTAATGAGCTTGACATAGAATGGGAACTTTGCTCACCGCATGATTTCATCTTTATGCAAGCTTGAAACCAAAAGGGTAAACTATGCTTAAGGAGTGGTTTTATTTTTTAACGAGCTTGAAACCAAAAGTAAACTATGTTCTCCAACCTATTTCATTTTTTAACGAGCTTGACATAGAAAAAGAACTGTGCTCGTGAACCTGCTCCTACCGAACATGATATCCAAAGGTTGGTAGGTTGCCTCCATTACATAAAATCTAGCGGCTTAGCTCCATTATGATGTCCATAGACTAGAGCCGAGGAGGTATTAACAGAGCGGTTCTGGACGAGCACCGCTTCTGGATAACGGGACTTACCAGAGTCACCAAATTTGTTATCAGGAATATTGCACCTTCTGCGGACAAAAGATGTTCCTCTTGTCTAAATGGTTCAGATCCAGAACAAATGAGTGAACAACAAAGGATGAAGACCTTCCCTGAATGTTGTAGACACCTGGAATACTGCTTTGATTGTGAACTTATGTACCTGCAAATAGATCAAACACACAAACACATCAAAGCTACCAGAAAATCATCTACTTATCCATGTTAGTGACTAAGGAATCTAACAACATGTACATGTGAAATCAAAACAACAGTAATGTGGGACGGAAATCAACTTTGCATTAAGAATGTATGGAGAAGCTTAAAACCATTGCCTTAGTGTCGATAAGCCCCTCCACGATACAAACACTTCATCCCAATAAGCTCCAACTTTTCTCTTTATGCTCTCCAATGATTTGGACTAGGTAGTCAATCCAACAGCATAACAATACCTCTATAGTTCTCCCCCTCAACTATGGACATGAACTTGTATTTATAAGGCTCAATGGATAGGAATAGTTGAGAGAATTGTGGGTGAGCTGGCTCCAAGGTCCTACCATGGGGAATCTCAAGCTCAAACTAACCCACAAGGATAGGGATAAGGGAGGACACGAGGCTCATGATCAAGAAGCCTCGAGAAACTTCTCTTTTTCCCATTTTACCCAGGGTACGACTTTTCTTCCCTTATGACAGAGTAGTTTAGATGAGAACCGCTTTTAGACCAAAGACCATAGGTGGTGGCATTGCTTCTTGAAAATAGGATACAGGTGGTGCTGAGCAAGGTACCACTCATTGGCCACAAGGAAAGCGCGATGCTAGGTTTTTTCAAGTAGAATTGACAAACAGAGAAAGTTTCCACTCTAAGTGTTGGGATTAAGGGAAAACATGGAAGTTAAGGGTCTTATCACATGATGGTGACAGGATTTGGGTATAACAACATCATATGATATGGGTAAAAGACCACGTATATTACAAACGTGGATCGAAGCCACAATAAACAATGATGAGTCTTCAAAATCGGGAAGCTGTGTAACTGATCATAGCATAGTCTTGTGCAACTTAGGCTATAAATGTGAACCTAAGGTCTTCATTGAAAACCAAGGGAACCAGTACAATCCTTACCATGTGAATAGATGTGTTGAATTTGAACATAGAAAGAACTCAACAGATTTTCAATCAATAGGTGAAACTGACAAACTGAAGCAAAGGAGTTCACCAATAATGATAGTGAAACCTAAGGTACCATCGTCAAAACTCTAGGTCTTTGTCTTCAGGAAGGGCTGATGAGAAACCATAGCGTGATGAGGAAGGCAATAGATCCTCCAATGAATCACAAGAGTGACCAAGAACTAGATATGGGAAGGTAGACACAAATGATACTCAGATAGGATAATAATCAGATGCAGGGATAAATCCTTGAACAGTGAGTATGACACAAATATGACCCAAGGCAACTTTTAACTTTGCAGATATGACAACTAAACTTATATGTCATGTAGGAGACATGATCAGATTCCCCATGTATAAAGGACAAGTGGAGGAGTAAGAAACTCGAAGTAATAGCTGAGCTGAAAGTGTACACTGAGACATGAGTATCGAAAAGTTCAGAGAGTGCTATGTTCAAGGAGGACATGCTGCAACCTTTTGTAACCCAAAAATAATACTTCTTCCTTATCTTTCCTGTTAAATTTTAACGAGTCCAGGAAAGTCAACTCGGGTCTCTCTTCATTTTTGACAAGCTTGAAGAGGAGAGAGAATAATGCTTGATAATGTCACTGATTCGTGGATTTTACGAGACCGAACTAGTATATGCTCGTTGGTGTTTTCATGTTTAGATAGTCTGAAAACTCCAAAGAATACTCCAAGGGAGTGATTTTTCATCCAATTTAGTCTCCTGAGGCCGGAAACGTATAAAACATACCACAGAAGAACTCTCTTAGCTTCCGAAGAAGTAAGGCGCACCTTTTTTTGTATTTAGTCAAGGAGGTCCAAAAAATATTAAATTACCACCTACCCAACGCTCCTTCAAAAGTAGCTTATAGCTTAACTTTTATGAGTGTGAAGGAAAGCAAGACCACTTGGAAGAATCCATTTGGTTACGAGAAATGGGGCTTACAATAGTAAACTCGATGCTTTGTTCTTTAGTGTTTAACGAGCATGATAAAGACATAAAGTACACTCTGAATCTTTTTCATGTTTAGGTCCAAAGCACGAAAAAGAGAAAACTAAGCTCATATTAGGCGCTCCTTTTCTGTAAGTTTAGTCCCTCAGGTCTGGAAAAGCGATAAACCTACACCTGAGAATACTCTTCTCAATTCCATAGAAAATAGAGTGTTCATTTCTCGTGTTATTCCACATGGTCCGAGAAAGTGATAACCTACCGCCAATGTGGATGCCCATTCACATATTCTTAACGAACCTGAATGGACAACTTTACTCAGCACTCAAGTCTATTTTGAGGAGTTAGACCTGGGCATAAAGAAACTCCATAAGGGAGGGGAGCCTTATAAAGGGGATAGCTTGTAAAAAGAGACCAAAATGAGGCTCAATTTGGCGTGAAAAATAGCTACGAAGGCTCCCCTGAACCTATGACAAATGCGGCATCAGTACCAAAAGACAACAATGTGTTCTAAACTAGGGTACTCATGGAAGGAAAGCCCTATCCGCGGAAGAACAATGGTATAGACAAGGTAATAATGGTTAAACACCAAAGTCTGTGGTCAAAGTAGTGATCCTAGGGTTAAAATGGATTAGGTATAGATGCAAAAATGCATATGAATGACCAAAATCCTATCATATATGAGTGAATAATGACATCAAGTAACCTTGGACTTGTTGCATTAGGAAAACATGACATGGCATTAGTTTGATTAAAATAGAATTTGAAAACTATAGGTTCAAAACCCATAATTTGAAATTATTTCTATATATAGTCCAAAAATAGAAATCAAAAATACCATTTCATATTTTTACCCAATATAGGCAATTTTTACCTCTGACTTCAATCGCTCTGTGTGGACAAACCAATGGACGATTTTCGATTCCGTAAGTGCCAGGTAAGCTAGCTCTTCATTCTCTTCCATTTTAACCATTCACATTTTCAATTTTATGCAAATTTGGATGTTTTAACCCTGTTTTAAGGGGGTCGCGCAGTACACATGGGTAGGGGACTTACACAGTCGCGTACACGTGACTTGCCCGAAAGCAACCCGCCTGTCATACACGGCATGTCTAAAAGACAGTCGCGTGTACTGCGCGATATAGGAAAAAGAATGTTAGGGCCAAAATCAAATTGTTTTTATTAATTTTAATGTTTGATAATGGTTTCATGGATAGGTTAAAACATGGTGTTGGAGTGAAGGGAGCAAGAACATGAAGATATGGACCGATAGGCATTCCAAAGTGCCCCCGCCGTGCAAGCTTTGCGGCAAAGTGGGTTATTAAATTTCTTTTGTACTTCACCTATGCAAGCCAATGTCTGTTTGCTAGAGTTTTTGATTGGCTACTAGGATCATGACCTTGGGGCCTTTGACCTTCAAGGTGAAATTCTTGAGGTGGAACTGGAATACATATACTTCATTATGGGTTTGTCTAGACAGGGGACACCTATAAACCTCAAGGGTGCTGGCAGTGGTGGCGACCCCATGAGTGTTCAGGATTACATAAACACTTACTGCACACCCGATAGTCTGAAAAAGGGATCATGCATCCCTATTGTACATATTAGTAACTTCCCACTGCAAGTGCTGGTAAGTACTATAATGAGGGTTGCAGGATCATCATCACTCCATCTTTCTACTCAAAACCAGATGAGGATTGTTGTAGAGTGTCTACAGGGAATGTGTTTGAAGGGTGCTTGGGAATAATCCCGATAATGAAAAAACAACTCTCTCATTGCAAGAGGCCGACGGAAGAACTTTGGATATTCTAGTGTATTGGTGGCTTTCGTTTTTGAGAGAGTGCCCACAATCAACCCTGCAGCACCACTTCCAACCTTCTCTCCTCATCAGCCTAGACTGACTAGGTGGGGAGAGATTTTCCTCCACCAAGGCGGCGGTGGGTCAGTTCAGAGTGTGTACGACGATGATTTCTACTTATGGTGGGGGTGGTAGCTACTGGCACTAGAGCAGTTTCCATATGTTGGTTTGGACTTTCGAGGTGACAATGACCTTGTCCTCCCTCCTAGAGGAGTATGGGGAGCATTAGGTATTTTGGTTTTTCAAGTTTTTAAATTTTTATGAATTTTTATCATAAAGATATATACATGTGTATAAGAGTTTTTAATCCATTTAATGTTTGAAAATGCAGATATTGGACCTATCCGCCCTGAAGGACATCCTAGGATGTATGTACGACTAGTGGCAGGAGAAGATTAGGGTTTATTGAGGGTACTTGAGGGGAAGCTGGCCAGGCTTACCCATAGGGTCCCAACCATTCGTATTGAGCAGATCCCTGCCATCATGTAGGAACTTGTTGTCAGGATTTTGCCTATCTGGATACGCCTTATGAGAAGGGTAGTCAGGGTTGTACTTATCTACATAGAGGTCGTTGAGGCTACTGCAACTGAAGAAGCTGAAGAGACTTGCGATGAGGGTGACCAAGGAGATCAGGATGACCAAGGTGGTCAAGATTAGGTCTAGGGGCATTTTATGGATTGCAATCCTATTTTTGTATATTTTTGTATATTTATACAGTTATGACTGGATCTGAGGATCAAGAACTCAACCTATCTATACAGACAGATATTCTCTCTCTCTCTCTCTCTCTCACACACACACACACACACACACACACACACACACATATATATATATATATATTGTTGGTTTATTTACATGTGTTTACAATGTATCTGTTATGTATTTTTATAAATGTGTGTTAAGTTCCCATCTAAGAAATAGTTCACATATGCATCAGTTAATGAAGTTTGATTTCTTGAAATATGATTAAATGTAATAAAATCAAAACTTCTTTCCAATAACCTAACTTGCAAAAGATGACGTAATAAAATAGGGTTTCACACCTGATAAGCTCAATTGAGCTGGGAAAACACCATTTGAGAGTCAAGTCTAACTTCCAACTGGGTGATTCCACGTGACAAGGCATCCCATAAAAGCTCAATGACGGCCATGTATTCAGCCACATTATTGGTAGCAGGACCTAGGAAAGCACCTCCAAAGGCAACTAGCTATCCTGAGGGTGAGTAAATAACCCATGCGGCTGAAGCCAGGTTGCAAGTGTGACGACTAGCGCCATCTGCAAAACCTACGAACCACTCGAAAGACATCTGTAATAACTAACATATGATATAAGAACACAAATTGGCTAACTATTGTACATAAAGTTACATACAAGAAAAATACAAGAAAAAGTGCTAAGCCTAAGCATAGTACTTCTTCAGGTAGAGCACATTTCTAGGCTCATACAACTTATTCCCTTTGAAATCAGTTAAGTCATATGCCCCTTTCTTCAAAAAATTTGACACGATATATGGTCCTAACTACATAGACCTGAATTTCCCTGCCCCAAGGGGTTCTTTGTCCTGGTCCCAGAGCAAGACAAGTTCCCCTTCAAAAAAAATCCTAGGTTTGACCAATTTATCATATTGATTTTTCACCCTATTTTTATGAGCCTCATTTGCAGTCAACACATCTCTACGTTTTTCATCTAGATGTTCTAAATGTAGCAAACGTTCTTCCAGTTTAGTCATGTCAGGTAACACATGAATGGAAATTTTTAAAGATGGGATTTCACATTCAACCGGGGTTACTGCTTCCACCCCATGAACGAGCTGGAAAGGTGAGAACCCCATGGCATTTTCACATTGGTTCGATAAGCCCAAAGTGCAGGATACAGCATGATGTGCCAAGTTGATCAGGCTGCGTTGATGGTACACTTGAGAATAGTCTTCAATGTCTTATTAACTGCCTTGACTTGACCATTTTCTTGTAGGTAAAAAGAAGATGAATGTTCTTGTTTAAACCCTAGCATAGTAGCCAATTCAGTCATCATGTTGTTTTGGAAATCACTGCCATGGTCAGTGAGAATCTATTTAGGAATACCAAAACACGCAATAATATGGTTGAAAATGAAAAAATATACAGTTTCTCCATCAGCCTTGAACGTGGGCATTGCCTCTGCCCACTCTGTAAAGTAATCTACAACGACAATGATGTATTTGTGGCCCCCAGCCGAAACTGGGTTGCACGTCACGTAATCTATCCCCTACTTGGTGAAGGGACCCACTGCGATGACGCGAAATAGTGGAGCAGGATGCAGCCGCATTTTTCTGGTTTAAAGCTGACAAGGATGACAGCGCTTCACGACTTCTACACAATCTTTAAAGATCGTGGGCTAGAAATAACTGGCATGCAAAATCTTCTGGACTATTGCTAACCCAGATAAATGACCCCCACACGCTCCTCTATGGGTATCATTTAGGACACTCTCAACCTCTTTGTGGGTGAGGCACCGACGCAAAATAGAGTCTACCCCTCTACAGTATAAAGTATCCCCGACGGAGAGGTAGTTTTCACATGTAAGCATAATTTGCGTCGTTCTTACCACGAAAAGGTTGCAGGACACTCCAGAGTCTGGAGATAGAAAAGTATATCTCCATACCAAGGGTCAGAGGTGGAAATCAAGAAAATGTGCTCATCTAGGAATGAGTCTTATTTAATTGCTACATATTCTTCAACAGGAAATTCTGCAATAAGCTCTGCAAAAACTAAGGATTTTTTCAATTTGGCGGATTGAAAATCCAAGTCAAACTCCTGGAGAATGACTATCCATTTGTTGAATTTGCCTCCAACTATGTGTCGGGACAAGATATGTTGGAAAGGATTGACATTCGCCACTACTGTCATAGCCCTCAGTAAGATGTAGTGACGTAACCTCTGAACAACATAAATGGCTGCTAAAGCCAAATTTCCAACATGGGAGTACCGAAGCTCAAGGCCAACTAAAGCACGGCCAAGATAATAAACGACATGCTCTTGGAGATTATCATCTTCCTGGACTAAAACTACCCCAATGGTCGACTCGGAAGCGGCCAGATACAATATAAAATCACGAGAGTAATCTGGCGGGCGCAATAAAGGGGTTGACAACAAAGATTTCTTTAATGCCTCGAACGCAAGTTGTACGGTTTCATCCCATACAAATGGGGTGTCCTGCTTCAATAGGCACATGAAACCTTTGGTGATCTTGGCATAATTCACGATAAAATGTCAAAGAATGTTATACTTTCCTTGCAGGATCTGAAGTTTCCTGATGGAACAAGGAGGAGATAGATTTACAATGTCCTCAACTTTCAAAGGATCCACCTGAATACCTTTGTTAGAAACTATGTACCCAAGCAGCCTACCTGACTCGACACATAAAACACACTGATGGGGATTCAAGCATATTTTGTAATGCCTGCATCGTTCAAAAAATAAACGCAAGTGATCTGGATGATCAATCCTCTGTCGAGAATGAACTGACAGATCATCTAGGTAGGGTTCAACAATAGACTTGATGTCATGGAAGGCAAAATTCATTGCCTGCTGAAAGGTACCCCTGGCATTTTTCAATTTAAAAGGAACGCAAATGTACTCCAAGGACAGATGAAAGTCATTTTATGTTGGTCTTCTGGCTTGCTTTGAATCTAATTATACCCGGAGAAACCATCCATAAATGAAAAAACCTCACTCCCCGCACAAGCATCAATGATTTGATCTATGAATGGTGTGGGGTAGTTATCCTTAGGACAAGCTTTGTTTAAATCATGAAAGTCAGTACACACACATATTGTCCCTTCCTTTTTATCGACGGGAACACGATTAGATACCTATTCCGTCAAAGTGAACGGGTAAATAAAACCAGCCTTCAACAACTTTTTCACTTCAGCCTTAACGGCTGTCACTTTACGCGAATTA
This sequence comes from Pseudotsuga menziesii, assembly GCA_001517045.1. NCBI lineage: Eukaryota > Viridiplantae > Streptophyta > Pinopsida > Pinales > Pinaceae > Pseudotsuga > Pseudotsuga menziesii. The sequence continues at coordinate 770,103 of LPNX010546652.1, read as the reverse complement.
ACAGGCCTAAGTTTTTGTCGAACTGGTTTGGCGTCAGGACAGGTTTGGATTTCATGTTCGACTATTGATGGATCTATGCCTGGCATCTCCTCATATGACCAGGCAAACACGTCACAGAAATCCTTAAAAAAGGATGCATAGATAGCAATCTCCTCTAGAGAGCAGTTTGCACCAATATATACGTTTTCCACAACGTTGGGATTCACAGAGACGTTGATAGGGATAGTAATGGAAATGTTTGCCATATTCCCCTTGGCAAAGATTCACTCCGTAGGTAAGGGATTAATCGGTATATCAGCATCTCCTGCCAATCTCACATGGAACTCTTGATTTTCAATCCTGCTTAACTCTGGAAGAAAGCAGGATCTATGATGAAGATCTTCACAGATCTTATCTCTCCCGCTCATAGCTTCCAAAATGGCTTCGTCTAAAGAAAAAACGATGTCTAAGCAATCATCAGTATACAAATAGTTCTCTGCCCAAGTAGGTGTTAGATTTTTAACATTTAAGCTAGCATTATATTAGGATCTTTAACTGAGAGAATAACAAGCACAACAATCAAACACAAGAGACAATGAACACAGTGTTTTTCCTCGGGGAAACCATTAATGGAGAAAACCCCACAACTTCCTCAAAGATAGAATCAACACCAAAAGTAAAACCCCAAAACAGTAAGATGATCTCTCGACAGCAGTAGCCTCTTTCTTTCTAGCCCCAACAACTTCTTCTCCATCAGCTCTGCGCTACAACTGAGTGTGAGTGAGTGTGTGATAAATAGAGAGGCTCACTCTCTATTTATATTAATTCCTGACTTGACAATAACTCACTAGGGCCGACTTCACTTGGTGAGTCTAACAACCCTAGGGCCCCGCAACTACAGGGACTTTAACCCTTGGTCAATAGGAGGGTTACCCACAATGACTTGACATGACTTGTTTACATTATAGAAACTCCCAATCGGAACATCAAGGCATGACACGACTCAATTGCATTACAAACACTTCTCGGAATAAACATCGGGGGTACAATACATAAGAAATATAAGTGAATACATTCTGAAGTTACAATTACATCAACACTCCCTCTTAACTAGGAAGGTATTCTTTCGACACAATTTATCAGCACAAGTCTTCTTCTCTGTATCATCTGGATCTGGATCATCACTCGATTTGGATCATCATCACTGGATCTAGATCATCACTTGATCTGGATCATCTCTAGTTTTGGAACATCTCTGCTGGATCATCATCACGGGTGCTATCTCTTGATTCTTCTCGTCATAGGAAGTTCTACAGAGCCAGCCCTTTTTCATGTTGGTTGTAGGCCTAGCCTCCATGTAGGTCTTTTCCAGCACTTATATCTAACCCTAAGTTAGAATGCCCCGCCCTGCACTTACATATGATCATGTAGGAACCAATCCTATAATCATATCAGAAAGGCATGCCCAACACTCACATATGACCATGTGGGAACACATCCCACGACACTGTCAGAAAGGCCCAGCACTCACATCTGACAACCAATGTCAGAAAGGCCCAGCACTTACATTCGACCATGCAAGGAACCAATCCTAACTACATGTCGAAAGGGCTCTGCACTTACATTTGATCATGTAGGAACCAATCCTACAATTGCCTCAGAATGGATCTACACTTACATCTGATCATCTAGCAACCAATCCTATAGTCACACCAGAATGGCCCTCAGTCCCAGACTGAGTATTCCTGGTAACTGACCAGGTGCCTCCATTCCAAGAATGGCATTCAGCGCTTATATCTGATCATGTAGGAACCAATCCTACAATCACATCAGAATGTCTCAGCACTCATATCTGACATGCGAGGAACCAATCCTCTCATCATGATAGAATGGCTCAACCCTTACATCTGACCATGGAAGGAACCAATCCTCTTCCCATGTCAAAATGGCTCACGGACTCGTCACTTCCCTTTGGAGGGAACCTCGATCTGTAGAACACCAAGCTTCTCCCTGAAGTACTCAAACTTCACTCTAGCTAATGGCTTAGTCAACACATCAGCTATCTGTTCATCCGTCGCAACATACTGGAGCTTCACTACTCCTTTCTGCACCATATCCCTGATATAGTGATACTTGATCTCAATATGCTTCGACTTGTCATGGAACACCAGGTTCTCCGACAACTTCACACAACTCTGGTTGTTGCAATATATACAAGTAGCATCCAACTAGAAATCAAATAAATTAGATAGTAGCTTCCTCAGCCATACTGCCTCACAACTAGCTGAACAAGTTGTGACATACTTTGCTTCAGCTGTACTCAGTGCCACACAGGATTGCTTACTGCTAAACCAAGAGATCACACCAGATCCCATACTGAAGCAACACCCTGAAGTGCTCTTCCTATCAATGGCACTGCCTGCCCAATCTAAATCAACATAACCCTCTAGGTTAACCTTCTAATTCACCTCATACTTGAGCCCATAATCAACTATACCCCTTAGGTACCTCAGAATATGCTTTGCAACAATCAAGTGAACATGTCTTGGATCTGGCAAGAACTGGCTCAAGGTGTTCACAGCAAAGCAACTGTCTAGTCTCGTGTTCGTCAGGTACATCAAGGACGCAATCATCTGACGATACATTGTAGCATCAACTGCTTCTGATGAAGCATCACTCAATAGCTTCAAGGTCGATGCCATAGGTATGGTCATGGCCTTGCAATCCATCATCCCAAACCTCTTCAGGATCTCTATTGCATACTTCCCTTGTTTGAGGAAGATTCCATCTGCATTCTGCCACACCTCCATGCCTAGAAAATAGTGCATCATACCCCAAGTCCTTCATTTTGAACTCGGTAGCAAGCTCCCCTTCGTATCAGCAATCAACCCATCTGTTCCTATTACAAACAGATCATCTACATACAGTAGGAGTATCACTAGGTTGCCATTTTCAACCTTGTAGTAAAGGTTGGAATCTGCTTTACTTTTGGTAAAGCCCAAACTAGATAGAAAGCCATCAATTATGCCATACCATCTCCTGGGTGCCTGTTTCAAACTGTACAGGGATTTCTTCAATCTACACACATGAGACTCCCTGTAATGTGTCTCAAAACCGAGTGGCTGCTCTACATACACTTCCTCTTCCACTACACCATTCAAGAAAGCAGTCTTGACATCCATTTGGTGTATCTTCCATTTCATCACTGCAGCCAGAGCAAGTACTGATCTGATGGAAGTGTATCTGGCTATAGGTGCAAAGGTTTCTTCATAATCTATTCCTTCTTTCTGTGAGAAGCCATGAGCCACAAATCTTGCTTTATATTTCTCTATGATGCCATCTGCAGCATGCTTGATCTTGTAGATCCATTTGGAAGTTACAACATACTTCCCTTCTAGTCTTAGGACAACATCCCAAACATCATTCTTCATGATCGATTAATACTCTTCGATCATATCATCTTTCCATTCTTTCCTTTCTGTCGCTTCTTCATAGTTGGAAGGTTCTTTATTGACAAAGTCACATTATAAAGCTACATACCCGGAGCAGGACTTGGTCCTCTTTCTTTCTATGTGATTCTCTTCTGGAGCCCCATATCTTTTTGCACCTTGGATAGCTTCTCGTACCCAAGCAGGTTTCGTCTTATGAGGATTCTTCTCCTGAGGTGGATCTACAGGTTCTTGAGGTTCTTCAAATTCTCGATCTTCTTCTTAAGTTTCTTTGTTCATGGTTGTGTCATGAATTCTGGGTGCTTTTGTTTCTTCATGATCTTCAGTAGGTCTCTTTCTAGATTTGTTGTAAGTTGAGTCTTCGACAAATGTTACATCCCTGCTGATGTCGATCTTCTTGAATCTTGGGAAGTATATTCTGTAAGCCTTCGAGCTTTCAGAGTATCCCACGAATATACCCTTCTTTCCTGAAGGATCTAACTTTGTCCTCTTTTCTTTCGGAATGTGTATGTACACTAGACAGTCGAATATTCTAAGATGGCTGACTTCTAGTTTCTTGCCGAAAAAGAATTCTTCGGGTGTCTTGTTCTTGAGTACTCTGTGTGGAGTACGGTTCTATACATACACCGTTGTTCTGGCAGCTTCTACCCATAGATGCATGGGAAGATATTGATCATGAAGCATTGCTCTTGCAGCTTCCATGATCGTTCTATTCTTCCTTTCTGCAACCCCATTATGTTGTGGATTATATGGAGTGGATAACTTCCTCTTAATCCTTGAATCTTTGCATAACTCTTTGAATTCATTTGATGTGAATTCTCCACCATTATCTGATCGAAAGGTCTTGATCTTCTTTTCTGTGTGGTTCTCGATCAAGGCTTTGAATTCCTTGAACTTGCTGAAAACTTCATCTTTGTTCTTCATAAGATATATACATGTCTTTCTAGAAAAATCATCAATAAAAGAAACATAGTATACATACCCACTTAAAGAACTTGATGACATTGGACCGCATACATCGGAGTGAATGATTTCCAAGATTCCTTTTGCTTTGCTTTTGATACTTTGAAATGTCTTCTTTGTGTTCTTTCCTTTCACACATCCTTTGCAAACTCCATCATGTTTTGACTACATTTCTGTCAACAACTTTGCTTGCAAGTGGTAGTGCTCTGCAGTGCACATGTGCAAGCCTTCTATGCCAAAGTTCATTTGGTTCTATTATGTCATGGACCAAATCTTGTTCTGGATGGCCCTTCAATTTGTATAATCCTTCTTCTTGTTCTCCAATTACTATTGCATCATCAATAGTCTTTCCTCTTGGCCACATGAGGACTTGGCCATCTACAAATGCAACCTTCATGCCTTTTGCATCCAGTGTCGATATGGAGAGAAGATTCTTCTTTAGTCCTGGTAGAAACAAGACATCCTTCATTTTCATAGACTTTCCAGAGTCTAGCTTATAGGAGGATTCACCACTACCTTTTATAGGATATTGGTAGTCATCCCCAAGTTTCACCTTATGGGGTGAATTATGTTCGGATAGTTTCTCAAAGGATTCCTTGAATCCTGTCATGTGTTTGGAAGCCCCACTATCAATAAGCCAATCTTTGCTTCCATGTGTGACAGTTCTCATGAGAGCGGAGATTAAAACATATTCTTCATCACTTGAAGAGTCTTCACTTTCTTGTTTTACTCTCTTTCCCGAAGGATCATCATCCTCAGCAGTGTGAGCATGATGTCTTCTTTTGGAGTTCTTCTTCTTCTTAGATCCACTTTTATTCATGGGACAATTTCTAGCAAAGTGTCCTCTTTCATCACATGTATAGCATCTGATTTTTGATGGATCCTTTTCATAAAATTATCTTTCTGATGAGAATGCTTGCCTTGATGATGATGATTTTCCCTTCTGCCTTTCTTGGAGTGTACTATGGGAGCTTGATCTTCACTTCCCATCTTTCCTTCTCGAGTTGCTATTCAAGCTTCTTCTTGTGAGCATTCTTCCCACAGTCTACTGAACTTGATTAGCTTCTTCCTAACATAGATTCCTTGGATGAAAGAATCCCATGATCTAGGGAGACTGTTCAAGGTTGCCATCACAATTTCTGCATTCTCCACTTCTTCATCTACTGCTTCAAGTTGTTCCTTGATCTGGGAGACCCTTGTAAAGTATGACTGGATGGTTTCCTCATTTTGGATCTTTACATTCTTCAACTGGTTCTGCAAAGTCATCTTCCGGTTTATGTTCTTCCCTTCAAACAGTTTGGTTAGGGCATCAAACATGGCTTTAGGTGTCTTTAGGGAGGACACCTGTGGTATGAGATGATCCTTGATTGAATCAGCAATAATCCTCTTAGCCATAACCAACTTCTTCTTATGTAAGGCCTTAGCCTCATCTTCCTTAGGAACTGGAACATCCACATTGATGTGGGAGTCCAACTCATTTTCTTCCGGGACCAGGGAGATCCTATACTTCCAAGCTCGGAAGTTATCATCTCCCTCAAGCTTTTCATCAAGCTTGGTATGATGAGACATCTTAACTAAGAACCTCAAAAGGAAATACAAAATATTTAGATCTTACCAGGTCAAGATGTCGGATCTGGATTTGTTTCTGAATTTCTGTAGTGCTGGTTCAGGAGCAGATTAGGGTTTGACTTTCCCGGAGTTTTGTCCAACCAAATGCTTTGATCTTGATCTCTAAACTTCGATTTTGAGGAGGAGATCAATCCAGGCCTGGGCTCACTAAAAAATTCCACTTCTGTGGAAAGCCCTAATTTCCGGAAGTAGTGTCGGGTCCAAAACTGAAAAAGCTCAGAATCAGATTCTGCTTCGACAGAAAGATGCACTCTAGGGAGGAGAGTCAGCCCAACCTTCTTTTGCTGAAAATATGTGGAGAGAGATCCAAAAAGTAGGAAGCCCTAGTTTCCGCAGCTGCAAAGTTTCTTCTTCTCAGGTTAGCTCTGATACCATGTTAGATTTTTAGCATTTAAGCTAGCATTATATTAGGATCTTTAACTGAGAGAATAACAAGCACAACAATCAAACACAAGAGACAATGAACACAATGTTTTTCCTCGGGGAAACCATAAATGGATAAAACCCCACAACTTCCTCAGAGATAGAATCAGCACCAAAAGTAAAACCCCAAAAGAGTAAGATGATCTCCCAACAGCAGTAACCTATTTCTTTCAAGCCCCAACAACTTCTTCTCCCTCAGCTATGCGCTACAACTAAGTGTGAGTAAGTGTGTGATAAATAGAGAGGCTCGCTCTCTATTTATACTAATTCCCGATTTGACAATAACTCACTAGGGCCGACTTCACTAGGTGAGTCTAACAACCCTAGGGCCCCGCAACTACGAGGACTTTAACCCTTGATCAATAGGGGGTTTACCCACAATGACTTGACATGACTTGTTTACATTATAGAAACTCTCGATCGAAACATCGGGGCATGACATGACTCAATTACATTACAAACACTTCCCGGAATAAACATCGGGGTGCAATACATAAGAAATACAAGTGAATACATTCTGAAGTTAGAATTACATCAACAATAGGCAGATAGGCTTCTTCCAGCACCTCTGAGGTTGTAGGAGGAACCAAAACGGGATCAACAGTGGTGTTAACGATAGCTTGATGAGCTACTTCCACTATTGATAAGGGCACTTCAAGTTCGTAACGGGAAGGATGAACCCAAGTATCCGTTCTATCAACAATCGTTGTGATAGACTTCCCTACACTGGTAGAACCTAAGTAAATTATGGGGCTGGGATATCAAATGTGCCCATTAACGATGAATACATTCCAACCCCTAAGCTCTCTGAAGCAGGTTTGACGTGATCAACCAATGGCACGGTGGACTCATTAGTTTCCATACGGCCCTTCCGAGTGAAACTGAGTTGGTCTACATTAACTAACTTCCCTTCGTGCGGAAACACTACCACTCAAAGAACGGTCAAGGCAATTGCACACATAACATAAGTCCAACTTCTCCCCAGAAGCAAGTTATAATCCAATGGGGCATCAATCACCTCTACTTCAACATACACTGCCTTCCCTGCCAACTTAATCTCAAAAGCTGGTAGGATACCATGTGGATGAAATGACCTTCCGTCGAAAGCAGTAAGTAGGGTGTTCGATGGAACTAGCTCCGGAGATCAACAGCCTTCCAACAAGACAAGGACATGACACATGTGGAAGCACCTTCGTCGACAACTGACCTTCCAATGGTTTTTCCACCATGGATGACATCTATTGACAAAGCTACATGATACGGCAGGCGAATTTTGACATCATACAAATTAAACTTTGCCATAAGGCTCATTGAATCCATACTACCTAAGGCTTCTAAGAGTGCATCTTGTTGGTCGAGACAACTTTGTAGCACCTCCAAAGCTAACATCGCACAAGGGGTTTGGGCTAAATCTTCAACTACAGAGTAATTGGCTGCATCCCTAGCATTAGGATTGTGCAATGCTTTCTTGAAGACAACTTTCGGTATCTTAGGCATAGGTTCGACAGGTTTCTCGATTATGAGAGGATTAGAAGTTTTACCTATAGACTTACCCTTCTCAGAAGCCTCCATCTCACAATTCTTGTTTCTAGTCTGGAGTAATGTCTCAGATCGAACCATGTTGATACAATTTTGGTCAGAGGCATTAGTTGTGCCCCCAGCTAAGTTAGAAACTGAAGCTACATTCTGTCCTTGGGGAAAAGGATCCTTTAGGACAACCGGTTGTTGAAATTTGAGCAGCTTCTCAGCTTGATCTATAAGAGGGCATTGATGGGTCAGGTGATCTTCCTGGCACAACTTACAGGGAAATTTCTCCTTCTTCTTCTCTTTTTTGCCCCCATTAGCATTATTTGTGGGTTTAGGCTTGTTTTGGTTTCCCTCACCTTTCTTCCCCTTTTTCTTTTACCGATCGAACTGCTGATTGCCCTTTTGGGAGGATTGAGCAAAAACGCTTGTGTTTTGGGATGAGGGGGAAACCTTTGCTGCCTCCATTGTAGACTATTTAACAAACAATTCATGGAGTTGTTTTGCCAAAGACTCTAGAGTGGGAGTTTTAACTGAACCAACCATGCCATCAGCATGAGGTATAGGCTTAAGTTTCTCGACATTGTGTGTTGGTCGCGGTGCATCAAGGATGATTTCATATAGAATCCCAGATTGAGAGTATATCAAATATAACTATTGGGCCCTAAGGATAGACTCTTCCTCATTAGTTACTCCTGAAGTGGATACATCCTTAGATATATACGAAAATGATAATTTAAGGAACCATTCTAACAAAAACTCGGGAGGGATAGTGGCCTTAATGAGCCTCTTCCACCTTTGCCACTGTTGGATATGATCTGAAATGTGAGTGGCTTTGTCTTGCCGAAAGGTGGACAATAAGTCTGTGCCAACATCATACCAGACAGGAAGTTGGAAATTGTTAAGGAACACATTGGCTAAGTCCCAAAAACTATCAAATGCAACAGAGGGCAATTCGATATACCACTTTGCTGCGACACTAGTCAGAGTTATTTGGAACAATCTCAACCGAACGGTGTCATCATTCAGCAAGTTGGAAGAGCACCACAAGTGAAAAGTGGTGATATGAGCCCTTGGGTCTTCACCAACTTTGCCTTCGAATTTTGGAATATCCTAGGGTAACTTGGTAGGGACAGGTGGCCAGGTGGCATCATGTTTCACTGGGTCATTCATTAAATTGGAAAAATCTAGTAAGTTTAAAGTTGACAGGAAAGGAAGTTTGGGCCTAACCAGAGCCTGAAAAGTATGAGTTTGGGAAGTAGAAGGACTTTCCCCCAACTTCCCAAATGTAAAGGCGGGGTTGCCCCCAACTACCGGTTGTGAAGTAGTCGGACTACTTTGAAATGGATTCCACCCATAAGCCAGTGGATTATTCATGTGTGGTGCAGTCTATGTGGTTTGAGCCACTCTAGTTGAAACTCGAGTCTGGAAAACAAGAGCAGGTATCCCTCCGCTAAAAAGAAAGAAGGAAGAGCTCATGAATGGAGCTGAAACCGACGTTTGGAAACCTTGACCATAAGAGTTAGTATTTCCAAACTGCATCCCCACATATGTAGGTGTAGGGACTACATAAGGAGTGGATGGGGGAATGTGATCCCCATTCCATGGGAAACCTTGGACAAATGAAGAGGATCCAATAGGACCACTCTGAGCAGTGTATGCAAAAGAGGGTGAAGCAGAAGGTGCATTGGGAATCCCAATGACCACCCCACCAGAAGTGCCTACTACATTTGTGGAAGTCGGTGGTTGAACCACCCGACTAGCTGGATTTAAGGGAGTAGCAGGAATATTTGTTCTAGGAGTACCAACCGGGGGAGGTGGCACTCCTTCAGCCAGGATAATTGAGATGGGGGTAGATGGATTTTCTCCTCCACTAGCCATAAGTATGCTCACAGGAACACCAATCACAGGTGAATTAAATAGACAAACTTGGATGATCACAGGATCGTTTAAGTTAGTAAGAGGTGAATTAAAGTTTCTTACAAACTCGTCAGCATGCAAGTCTTCTATCTCTACTGTGGTTGTATCAACCTAGTTTGTCCTAAGTTTCGGTTCACCTGGAACTTCACTGATTCCTACCGGTTCAAAAGAACCGTCTGCGTCTAATCTTTGCCTTTGAGAGGGGGGGTGGAGGCTCCACTATAGTAAATGGAGGAAGGTTTTACAACCTTCTTGACCTTCTGAGAGGTTGGTCCTCCATTATTGAAAATTGACTCTTCACACACCCTAAGGTCGGCTAAACACAAACAAACCACACATCAATCACTACAAAATTTCCTAAAGCCAAAACAAACACAAAGGGTATAAGATATGCTTTCCAAAAGAAAGTTGAGAGACAGTTACTTGGTGTCCTTGTAGATGTTCTTAGGCACAAGTGGAGGAATCACCCACCGCCCTCTCACACCTTCTACCGGGGTTACCATCCAAGCCCGTCCAAGGTCAACCAGAAATAGCCTCCCGGTGTACCTATGTATGCACCCTAGATGTCAAAGAGACTAAAGGCTACCGTAACTATGCCGACAGTCTGGGGGGACAGTCATAAGCCTGGTTCATACACATGGACAAGGTAGCAAAGCCCAAAATCCTGTCAACATCGGCACCGCACGGGGCCTAAAGGGTGGTATTGACAGAAGTCCCCAAATGCGCAAAAACCTTGGTCTACGCTTTGACAAGGAATCAGAGGGTTATCTCCTCAGTCCAAGCCTCCATGCAGCCTCGTGCTTAACTCCTGTCTGAGGGGAGCTTCCCAAATACAACATAGAAAAGGGTTTACCTATTGATTGGCCAACTACGTCTGAATTTAAACACTTTTGGGGAGTTGAAACTCCCTATTCCACAAGTCTAGCCTATAAAATAAAACTTACTAATAATTTTTAAATTATATCGTTCATTTTAGAAGGTTGTTTTTAGTCAGAGATAAATGGCGTGAAACACTGTGGTGTTATATACTCAATAAGAAAAAGCAAAATGACGTATAAAGCAAATTTCAAAGTAAACTGCAACTACTTAAACCAAATTTCTTTTCTTTTTGCAAATATAAGCTAATGAAACAAAAACTAAATGCGAGAAAACTAATACTTCTTTTTATAATTTTTGAATTTTATTTGAAAAATACTGAAAAGAAACAACTAAATGCAACTAAATGCAAAAGTATAAAATGTTTTTCTTCACTTTTTCAAAATCTTCAAAAACTATAACGCAACTAAATGCAAATTTTGAGCAAGTTCGAATAATCAAAGCATATAAAAAGTGAAATGAGGTATAAAGGACCCAAAATGACCTACTTCAACCAATCAGGAAGAAGACTCGGAAAAAACTTGACTTGGAGAAACTATTGAACCGAAAGAGTCCACTAGATTCACAAAAGAACAAGTGACAAACTGACACCACAAAATGCAGTACAAAGTATAAAGCATCTAAAGGCATGATCACTTTCCTAGACATAAGCACTGAAACTTATAAACCAAGTAGGAGGACCACCTTCACTTCACAAGATGAAAGAAATTCAAACAAAAGGCTCAAAGGCTTGAGAAACAAGCAAATGGTGTGACGCACAAGACTTTAGACTCACAGAATCATGCCAAAACAGAAGACTTCCAAACAACTAAAAAGCCAAAGAGACAGGGACAAGCAAACCCTACCCAACTTTTAGGCTGCTATAGGAAACACGTGACTGTGTATGCAGGAAACCCGCATAGGACACACGACTGTCTTATAGAGCAACCCACGCATACAAGGTCATACACGCAACTGTGTACACAAGCAACCCGTATGTACTACCAAAAAAAATTCAAAGAAAAAGGACTAGCAGAGACTTCTGGGCACACTACACTGTAAATCAAAAGCAAGATAAAAAGGACCACACTCAGAATCAGAATTAGAACAAAGACTGGTAAAGGGAACCTACAGGATGAACCCACAACATGCTGGACTTAAGGCCACCTGGGCACCCAGATCAATGACTTCAATTAGGACTATTTTAAGTCTAGTGGCGATAGAATATTTGCATCTTGAACAGTTAAATGTAAAAACTGCCTTTCTCCATGGGGATTCAGAGGAAGAGATTTATATGTAGAAACCACAGAGGTATGAGGTCAAAGGGAAGGAGAATTTAGTTTCTAGGTTGAAGAAGAGCTTGTATGGCCTGGAACAAGCTCAAAGGCATAGGTATTTGAAATTTGGCAGGTTTATGACATAACAAGGTTATCGTAGATGTCATTTTGACCACTGTGTTTATTTCAAGAGGTTAGATAATGGAAGATGTATTATATTGTTATTGTATGTGGATGACATGCTTGTTGCAGGGTCTAACATGTAGGATATAAATATGCTCAAGAGGAAACTAGCTAAATCATTTGAGATGAAGGATTTGGGTTTTACAAAGAAAATCCTTGGTATGAGAATAACAAGAGATGAGAAAAATTACAAATTTTCATTTTATCAGGGTGAGTACATAGAAAAGGTGTTGGAGAGGTTTAGAATGCAGAATGCAAAACCAGTTAATACACATTTGGCCAACCATTTCAAACTAAGTAAGGAGATGTGTCCGAAGACATTGGTGAAGATAAAATACATGTCCAAGGTTCCCTATTCATCAGCAGTTGGCAGCTTGATGTATACCATGGTGTGCACAAGACCAGATATTACATGTGCAGTGGGAGTTGTGAGAAGGTGTATGAACAATCTAGGTAAAGAGAATTAGAGGGAAGTACAGTGGATTCTTAGGTATTTGAGAGGCACCGCTTCTCATGAATTATGTTTTGGAGGTTCATGGAATGTTCTACATGGATATGTTGACGTAGATATGTCAAGTGATAAAGACGGCAAGAGGAGTACCAAAGGGTATGTTTTTACTGTTGGTGAAATAACAATGAGTTGGATTTCAAAACTTTAAAATGTTGTTGCACGTTCAACAATGGAAGCATATTATGTTGCTGCTACAGAGGCTAGTAAAGAGATGATTTGGTTGTAGAGGTTCATGGAGGAATTGGGTAAGAAGCAAGAGAATAACATGTTGTATAATGACAACCAAAGTGCCATTCATCTTGCAAAGAAATTAGCCTTCCATTCCAAGACTAAATATATACAGCTCAAGTACCATTTCATAATATATATTTTGGAAGATGAACCGTTGAAGTTGAAAAAGATACATATTAGCCAAAATCTTGCAGAATGTTGGCAAAGGTAGTAACCATAGAGAAATTGAGTTCCTGCTCTATTTTAGTTGGCCTTTAAGCATGAAGGTGAAGATGATAAATTTTCCAGGTCCAAGGTTCAAAGCATAGTCCAACAAGTATAGTAGCGATGGAAATGTAGTGACAAGTCTCTAAGTGGGAGATTGTTGGTTGTGGAGCCTTATCTTCCTTATTCTAGAGTCTGTGTTTCAACGATGATTGGATCCCAAATTTACCATGATAGGGGGTGTGGGGGGTTTTCCCCCCACTAAAGTCACCACGGGGGGTCCATGGGGGGGCAACGCCCCCATAGCGAAAAATTTAGGAAAATGCCTTATAAAATGTTGGAATTTTAGAGTCATGACTTGGTCAATAATGGGTGATTTATGGGCCCATGTTTTTGGGCATCTCGTGGTATTCCCTTTATAAAAGGAAGGCATTGTAATATGACTGTGTATTGTATTGTAGCATTGTAAAAATGATTTGTGTGAGATAGACTATGAGAGAGTGAAGAGGAAGTGCATCGGGTGTGCTGCAGGTTGTATCCCTTCATTTTGTTGGATGGTATAATAATCCAGGACTGATAATTTCTGTGTGGATGTACACCATCTTGGGTGAACCACGTTATATTGGTGTCTCTCTTGTAATGTGTTTTATATTTGTATCTTGTTTATTGATATTGCTCTATGGTCCTATTTTTCTAATAGAGGATAACGATCTTGGAAGAAGGCCATGGTTGAAGAAATGGATGCCTTGGACACAAATGAAGCTTGGGATCTAGTTGAGTTATTAGCTAGAAGAAAAATAGTTGATATAAAGTGGTTGTTTAAGAAGAAGTTGAATGCATAGGGTAAATTGGATAAGTACAAAGCTCGCTTAGCAGGAAAGGGAGATGCTCAGGTAGAGGAAATTGATTTTGGTGATTTTTTTTTCTAGTCACTAAATTAACTTATATCAAATTCCTTCTTTCTACTAATGTTGCTTTTGATATTGAAGTAGAGTAGATGGATGTGAAGACAACATTCCTGCATGGGGATCTCTTCGTGTAGAGAATCCATAATTTTTCTTGGTGTAGAGGTTTGGTATTACACCAAAACATGTAGATATTAGTAAACTTCCAAACCAAGTACATAACCTTGAGTGGGCAGGTAGTTCCATGTTCTCAGGGTGGCGGTTAGTCCACAAGATCAATTCCCAGTGTTGCGGCAGTTGGTCCAACATCAGGCCTGTGATGTAAATTTGGGGAATCGAACCTGAGCTAAGGATTTGATACCATGTTAAGGTTTGTAGTTACACGAAAACCTGCAGATATTAGCAAATTTCCAAACGAGGTATAACCTTCAGTGGGTAGTTAGTCCCATATTTGAATGATGGTAGTTAGTCTATAAGATCGGTTCCTAAAGGTGCAACGGTTAGTCCAACAAGTTGTTCCCAATAATCTTACAACATCCCCATCCATCATTTCAACTATAGGGGGGGTAATTACAATTTTTTTGTTTCTAGATTTTGCCCCATAGATCCATTATTAAAAGTGAAAACTAATTTAAGCTTCCCATGGGCAACATAAATTAAGAAATGCACGTAGAAGTGCATGAGTATAAACACAACAAAATTGAAACTACATCCACACACACATCATGCATAAACAAACATATTCATAATATGAAGTAAATATAATAATTGGGTATTCATAGACAACACTTAATACTTGTGTTTTAATAGAAGAATGCCCAAGCAATTGGTTGTGTAAGACTAATTTTCCACCCAATCGTAGGTATCATCTGCAGATACCACCCCCAAGTTAGGCTATTAGGCCATCGAGGTGAAGAAACACCTATAGCATTTTTTATCTCTCTCAAGCCAACCCATTTACTCTTGTCCTTACTAAGCCAATTTTTTCACCACTTAGCACTACCGTCATCTCATTCAACCATCCCAACCATGGAACTCTCTTCCATTTCCCTGCAAAACCCAATGAATGCCTACTCTTTCTCTAATCAACAATCCTTCGAGGTACCCAACCCTTAAAATGCTCTTTAGTACATGAAGGAAGAGTCTAACATGTTGTATGCTTTTAGAGAACCTCCTGTAAAATCAATTCATGGCTTCTCAAGCAAATTAGAGCATCAAATAAACAATGGGTAAAGTTTCCTATCTTGCACAACCTTTATGCTCACATATATCCATCCTATTCACTATAATATCTGCAATTTCATTCTCACAATGCTAAATTATGGTTATTGGCAATGAAGAAGACAACATGAAGCTACATCATGTTTGAATTCTGCAAGGAAAATGAGTGATAGAGTCCAATGGAGACAAGAGGATTGATGAAAAGATAATTAACATTACTTATGACCATAAAAGGAAGGACTCTTACATTTGTCATAAAAGTATATTCATTCCATGCTTCCATAACTACTTGAGAAGATTTTTCCCATCAACTTCACACATGCAATCAATGATTGGATTTAATAAGCCAAGAGGAGGTAAATGGTTCATTTAAAGCACACAACAAAAATTGATGAGTTCTAAGGTTGTCACTAGGAAAAATAAGATTTAATCTCCCATGGGCCCCTTTTCCTCTTCCCCCGTAGTAAAATCAAAGTCCCTCTAATGCTCTTTACACAACCATCTTGGACCATTTTCTTATTTTCCATCATAATATTTACATAGCTTTTGAGTCGTCATGACAAGCCAACCAAATGGCCCATATAGGAACATTTACATCATACATTCCTAGCCATTCATTAGTTGGTCCTTGGGCTTGAACTCCACACAAGGAATCCATACTAGCATATTTACATCATTTTACATAATCCAATTTAATACATTCATAGGGTCAGAATTAGGGGTATTACAAATCTCCATCTTAAATTGGTACATGAATCTTTCTACCTATTAATCACAGAGTTTGTTTCTTCATTGAATATCCAATGACATTATTAGCACTCTTAGATATCATAATCATACAACCAACATATTACAATTGCCAACAAACCAGATATATTCAATAAGAAAAATAACAACACTCATCACGAGAATCATTCCCAACATGGTTCTCCACAAGATCTCTTTCTCTGTTGCAACCACAATCCCCACTTCACACTCTCCTTGCAACTTGCACACACCATGCACCACGTTACAATGTTCCCTACAACAACTTGCTTTTTCCTTTATCAATAACTCACATGCATTTCATGCAACTTTGAGATCATCATAAAAACATATTCCTCGTCGTGAACAAATTAAAATGCACTTCGCCGTCAACAACCAAAGCCCCCACCTTTTTTTTTGCAACTATGTGCTACTCACCATGCACCATTATGAGCACCAATTGACACAAACATGGATTCTCCCTCCACGAACAATCTCTCTCATGTCTTGATAGAGCTATAACAACGNACTAAGTAGGTTAATTAGGGTAATTAATTAATTACTCAAGAGGTGACTTGAAAAGTCACCCCCTTACCACTTAGGGTATAAAATACCCGACACTAATTCTTGTTAAACAACATTTTATCTATCCAATTATTAATATATATTTGTCCTATTAATGGCTTATCGAATATTTCAGGTGTTCTGGTAATATTGATTGTGTGAAGTGAATAAATATTCGATTCATTTGGTATCGGAGCTAGTTTGTGATATAGGCCTTTGGCCATATCATGATTTTTAATCATAATCCTAGGGAGTCCTTAAATTTATGGTCTTTGACCAAGTAAAAAAAGAAAAGAAAGTCAAAAGAAAAAAGAAAAAAAGAAGAAGTAAAAAAAAGAGAGAAGAAGAAGGAAGATTGCCATAAAAAAAAGGAAGGTAAAAAAAAATAAAAAAAGGAGTAAAACCACAAGTGGTTTCTCCACCCACAGTTTTGTTTTAATAAGTGGTTTTTTTAATTCTAGGGTTTAAACCCTAATTCCCACCCCATTCATAAAAATATATATCAATAATACTATTAGTAATAATAAAATTTATTATTCTTATATATTTTTTCAAAAAACCTTCCGACCCAATTCACAAAAAATATATATACTATATTATTATTTTGAAATAATAATTGGTAATATATTATATTTGTTATTATTACATTTTTAATAATAATAGTAATTACTATTAATAAATATAATAATTGTTATTTAATAATTATGTTATTTACAATTATTACTTTATACAAGAAGGAAAAATAATCAAAGAAGATATTAAAAGAGACATATTGAGAATTATTACAGCTTTTGTATCTACCCTTCTAGGAGAAAATAAGACGAAAGTGAAGTAAAAACACAGTCGCAAACAATGACACCTATATATTCGAAAATGAAGTCACAACTACAAACAATAGTGGACGAGTTAGAGCAATATAAGGCGATAAATAAAAGTCTACAAGCTGAGGTTGAGACGTAGAAGTGGTTGAAAGAGTGGATAGACAATGAGAATCGTCGTTTATGGAATCAAAATTGACAGCTAGAACGAACCATCAGAGATAACAAGAAAATGTTATTTGACCAGGATAAAGAAATATCATGTTTAAAAATTCATAATAAAAACCTAGAAGACCAGATCAGAAAGTCAAAAAATGACAACAATACCATATGGAAGAGATAATGATTTAGAAGAAGAAATAAAGCATCTAAACAAGCTCATCATAGAAAAAGATGCTGAATTGGCGCAAGTCTAGATGAAGTTAGAGAATCAAGAAATAGAGTTACGTCATAATCAACAGCAAAAAGAAAAACTCCAGCAGCAGTATGATGACAATAAGAAGACACATAAGTTAGAACTGAAAAAAGTCAACAATGTGTTATCAAGCAATACCGAAGAGATTTATTGACTACAAAATCATAACAAAACACTGATTACAAACATCAAAGAATTGAAAAATAGTAGCAAGAAAGAACACTCTGGCGAAAACCTCGAAGGAAGAATACTAGAAAAGCAAGAAGAAAACTAATGTCTAAATAATCGTAATCAAGAAATAGAGAATCAAATCAAGAAATTAGAAATTGAAAAAAAGTCACAAGATGAAATAATAAAAAAGATTCAGAATCATAACAGTCTACTATAGAACCAAGAAGCATAAATCCAGAAAATGCATCCCAAAATCAAATTGAGGAAGTGAAGATAGTCCTCGCCGCAGTCAAAAGAAAGAAAAACAAACAACACATACACCTTACAGACATCCTAATTATAATCATCATTTTGACCAATGACAGGATCAAAACAATCACTCATAGAAGAATCATGTTGACAGGCGAAAATACCAACATGCTAAGCAACAATTGGAATGACCCGTTCCACAAAATGATCTCAGAGCTCCGATAAAAGTAGATATGGGATGGACCACAACAAATACGATGCAACAATTCTCCTTGGGAATCCGTAACTCATATCGCCTCATTTCATCAAGTGTCGCAATTACAAAAAGGAAAGGATCCCGAGACAACAGTTCAAGGGAATTCGGACATTGTTGTCGATACAAGCTTTGAGGACAAAACTTCCCTTAAGGGGAAGGCAATGTAACAAATATAAATGTTATAAATATTGACATTTAATACTAAGTAGGTTAATTAGGGTAATTAATTAATTATTTAAGAGGTGACTTGAAAAGTCGCCCCCCTTACCACTTAGGGTATAAAATACCCGACACTAATTCTTGTAAAACATCTTTTTATCTATCCAATTATCAATATATATTTGTCCTATTAATGGCTTATCGAATATTCCGGGTGTTCTGGTAATATTGATTGTGTGAAGTGAATAAATATTCGCTTCAAACGTTCTTCTCGAAAGGGACTTCCATGATCAAAGGTATAACCTACAAACACAATCCACAAACCTCCCTCGTGAAAGATATTAGACTCATGCTAACTTTGATACCATGCAAATTGATACCATGCAAACAATTTGCATGAAATAATTAATGGCTAAACAACCCAAAAAGAATCAACAATAGAACTGTGGGACAATGCAATTATTGTTCTAAAAGCCCCAAACTGAATAAAACCTCCACTGTATAATATGTATTCTTATATTCCCATGTGCTCCATTTAATGATATAGAGGGCACCTTTGGATACAAAAGCTTCACACAAAAACATTTCCACTTAGAGTTTCACTCTCCAAAATTTTCTCATGCTCATTTTAACAACAACCCAAAAGCTTACGAAATCATTACAAAACAACTACTAACACAAGATGCCAACTCACGTGACAACCACAAAACAAACATGAACTATCTCTCACAATAGGTCGTCTTTGACTTGTGAGTGTTCTTATTACAATGGAAATCTTGTGGAGAAATCCTAATCATTTTTTTGCATTTCATGGATGATACTCCATGTAAATCCGCTAGATCTAATCATAACACTTACCCACAACAAAGAAAACTAGTTTACATGATCGACCTCAAGACTTTTTAAATAAACTCAAAACATGCAACCACTCAAACTAATTTATTTAATTAATATCGATGATAATAATAATAATAATTATTATTATATATCATTATTATCTAAATATAATGATTACAAATTTAATTATTACATTATTAAGATCTAATTTGATTAAAATCTAATTTTACATTGATAATATGAATTTATGGGTGTGAATAATCCCAAATACACAACGATTATAAGATTCATAGCTTTGTAAAATAATACTCACACAAAAATCCACGTGAATACATTGTAGAATGCCCTAATGTGGCATTTGTGGTAGACATTTTTTTCCGAAGTTTGTGGTAGACATGTATATCCATGATACTCCCTGAGAGCGCGAACCGCCCATATGATCCATTCACTAGTCGTATTTAAAAGGTAGCGCATACCACAGGGGTAACCCGTTGGTTTCAGGCTCCAATATTTGAATGTAATACTTTCTGTGCAAGCTCCAATCAACAATTGAATACACAGTGCTTTCTCGCGGTAGAACATGAGAGGAAATCCAATGCGTTTGATGGTGGTTACGGGAGGTGCGGTGGTGGGCGGATTCCTGGCTCTGTCTTTCGCCTCTTCCATTGCTATACAGGGCTTCAGAGCTGTTACAGAAGCTAAACGAGTTAGTAGGACTCCAATTATAACTTTCCCTTCAGTTTTGTATATATATGTACAGTTTTTTTCATTAGTATTTAGAGTGGCATGTACAATTTTTTTCACTAGTTTACAAAGTAGCCTGTAATATTAAAAGTTTAGAGAAGCATGAAGTGTCCAAAAATTATGAATAGCGTTGAGAAATGAAAAATCCCTATGCAAACTTTGCAATTGTGCTGCCTATGATGAGCTGATTGCATATTGGTGTAGAAAAAGACAGCACCCCCTTGTGCAGTCTGCAGGGGCAGAGGATTCATGGAGTGCAAACTATGCCGAGGAAATGCAAATATAGAGTGGTCACCACTGTATGATCCCGTTGTCACTAAACCTTGTGTATGCCCCACTTGCGAAGGAAACCGGTATGTATGGGGTTTAGGGTTTAACCATTCTCATGTTGTCTCCTTTCTGCACACAAATTCACTCATTTTTAAATCTCTTAAACGTGTAACTTCTTTGCAATAGAAGATAATGATATGGTTTTAATATTCTGAATTGTTTGTTGGGTTTAGGGTACAACGTTGTTTGAATTGTCTCGGGAAGGGCTATGCTTGACGATGGTGCCTAACCCATTTTCTACTGCAAATTGTCTTCGGGATGCCTTTTTATTTGCGACCTTACATCAAAGTGTATATTCCTTCTGGAGGATTTCTTTCCATGTTAATATGACTATTTTGACTTACGGATGTTTTCTAGAGCAGCAAGCAACCTTATTGAGAAAAACTGCAAAACCAAAACATATAGCAGCAGCACTCTTGTAGTCAAAGAATGATCATAGGAAAGGGATGGTGCCCATTTTGCAATTATTTTTTGAAGAAGCATTAGAGTGGAGAAAGGGAAATTCATTGAAGGTTAATTTCTTTGTTAACAATTTGATTCTGGATCCACCTTCTGCAATTGAGACTTTTATTGCTTTCTGTGATGTTCTATGTTTGCAATGACGGCCTTAGTGGTAGTTGTTGCTGTCACTTTATGCATAATTTTGTGCTATTACTAAAACTTAGGAAGTATAACTTTTTTGCCCCCCTATTCACTTCCTTGATTTAGTTTTCTATTGATCGGGACTACCGATATGGAAAATCACTGTATATGACAAATACAAGATATTAAATAATAAAGATACATGAAGTGTGGAAAATCCACAGAACTTGTTTCAGGCATCAGCTGCTATTGTAATGATGAGTATTTCCTTAAGGACTAGAATACTTGTCCTTTGCTGCCAATAACTAGCGATCGCCGATTTTTGAGCATGATTAAAAATTCACAGTAAATACATTAAGTGGATTTTGGCAACTTAAAGACTGCAGTAGAAAACATTATCACCGATAACTGAGAACTGGAAAATGTATTAAGGTAGCCTAAAGAAGCACATAAATTATAAGAAATGCCTTATCCAAGAACAGGAAACAGTTCCAATTTTCAAATCTACCGAAAACAATGAGATTTTATGAAGTAAAATAGGAATATTGATATTGATTCTCCACCTATAAATTTTTTAAATTTCATTTTTAATGGAGGGAGAAGAAAAAGAAGGTATAGTTGACGATAAAGTTGATCCTAAAAATTCTGAGGAGTCTCAGAATTCTTCAAGTTTGGGTATCAAGCAAGGATAAGTTGGGAAAAAAGAAAACAGACGTGTGCATAAAAACAAGAAAGGTCCTTAATATGAAAGTAGAAGAATAATAGAACACAGGGCAAAAGTTAGTAGGATCAAGGCAGCAAACACAAGTTGATGGCAAAGGAGGTATTTCTATGCCCCTCAAAGGACCCTCTTCCAAATGAAGTTACAATGTTGGAATACGAGGTGTCTATAATCAATGCTATGGTGTATCTTGATGCAGAAGGTTATTGGCCTACCAAGTTGTCACTATGTGGATCAATATATCTTTATTTTTGATTCAAGTTCCAGTTAGATGTTTTGTTGGCTAATATGATGATTGGTCTGGAACTTTGTTAATTAAAGGACCCGAATTGTCAGGTGGCATATCATAATACCTATTTTCCTTCGAAATAAAGGTAAATGATAGGAATTTTGATTGATAAGTTTGATATTGTGTTAAGATCCATAAGAGAGAGAGGAATTGAATGGAACCACCAGAAAACCCTAAAACATGCAATAAATGGAGAAAATAATAGCGCTGTCTTTGAGAAACTTGCCAATAACAGCTAAAGTAACACCAAACAGCGGTGCTACAGTTGATCCATAGGAGTGCTAGAGAGAAATAAGTCCATACACGAGAGAAAAATGCCCAAGCACAAGTGAGCACCAAAGATATAGGTGCCCTTAGGCATAAAACATTATAAAAGAATGATGTCCATATGTTAAAGAATGATCAAGATGTCTAGAAGATGATGACTTACAACTTACAAGTGACTCTTGAAGTTGAGTGTTTATCACTATATTTATACATGTCCAAGAGGTAGGCTGCTCTCCTCAAGAGAGTTATGTGCTCACATAGAAGTTGATTAAGCTGGCCTTAACCATGACCTAGTATTACTAGCACACCGCATAATGCACAGTCTGTGAATGTTGATAGGGGACAAAAGACATTCACCGATCGGAAGCCATGAGGATCGAACTCTTGACCTTAACAAACATTGAAACCGACATTAATGAGCAATGTTATAGGGCTCAATGCCTGAATTCCCTACAACACAAAAGGAGCATCTCCTTGGTGCAAAGAAGCCTAGATCGTAGCCCTCAATTGCGAACATGTGGGACTCGTTGAATGTTATCCAAATTTTCACTCTATCTTCATGTTACCACCTAAGTTGTACTTATTAGTGGTTTTTTATCAAGTGAGCCTGATGAACCGGACAAAGATTTTTTGTTCGGACTTCAGAAGACCTTCGGAAGTGCTTGTTGTACTCTATCACATGTTCATACCCCATGGGGGAATTGGAATAAATGTGCTAGCATGATAGTGTCTGTAAAAGACTCGGTCTCTTAGACTTTATTTGTCAATCCGATCAGCCCAATGTGTTTTTTCCCTTGGTTATTATTGGTTGTTGAATAAACGACTTATAATTTCTGAGTTTTTCACTCAATACCTCCAAAGTTGGGGTGGTCGGCTTGGCATTTAGGCCTATTGAGGTTATTAGAGTCTATGTGTCAATGTATAAACATGCTAGGCATCATGGTCGAGTCATATGAACATGTCTAAGTCCCCCTAGGTTTTTAATTTTTAAAATTTTTTAAGTTTTTAAAATTTTATTTTTTTCACAAAACTTAGGCTATTTTTTAATAGTCTAATTGGAAAATTTGATTTTGTAATAAAAGTGGGCCAAATAACCAGTTTCAATCATGGGGGTGCTCATTTTCAAGCTCAGAGTACCATGTAAACCCATAGACCCACTTTTTCCAAGTTTTGAGTGATTTTCCATCACTAAGGTCAGAAAGCCCCAAAAAATCAATTATTGATTATTTTAATTAATAAATTGATGAATAATGGAGCAAATCCAAAATCCTAGATCAATGGATTCTCAACCGATTTGATTGAA
The DNA here is from genome assembly GCA_001517045.1 of Pseudotsuga menziesii. Classification (NCBI taxonomy): domain Eukaryota; kingdom Viridiplantae; phylum Streptophyta; class Pinopsida; order Pinales; family Pinaceae; genus Pseudotsuga; species Pseudotsuga menziesii. Next base: position 746,380 of record LPNX010546652.1, on the reverse strand, counting down.
ATCAGTCTCATCGGCACCAGATTGACTGGATCTGACAAATCCTTGATTGAAGGAGGTGATCAGCGCAGATCCAGAGTTGAACTTTAGCCTCCTTTATGGGGAATTGCGCCCTCTCTCTCTCCTCCACACGTGTGGGCTCTTCTGGAAGCTCTGTGGTTGATGATTCAATCAGCAGGTTGATGTGTCAGCTCAATCAACCCTCCGATTGACAAGTAGAATCAGTGGAAGCTCAGTTCAGCTTCAGATCAGACATTGATGGACTCTCCTTCAGCTGTATTTGTCTATCTCCTTGGGATTTGTGCCCCCTCTGGGCTAGGGTTTCAATTTTTTGTATAAATAAAGCATGGCTGCCTCTCTTCCAAGCTAGCTAGAGTTGGATTGAGGAGCTATTGCTGTTGTAATACTGTGTAATATCTTTTGCCATTGGAATAAAGTGAAGCTTTGGAGGCTAAAATGGTGTAATGCTCTTATATTTGTGGAATTAACATTGTCTTGCAGCTTTTTGTTATTGGTGACTTTCTCTCAATTTCTGCATCTAAATCTTGTCTGGCCTGAATGATTCAGCTGAATCAATAGGAGTATAATTGGGCAAGTAAGATTACTTGTTTTTCAATATCTCATAGTATATATGTTTGAAGATTCAGATTATAAATGTTTAAATAAGTTTATTTGCATGTAATCCCTCCCTTTTTTCATATATCTTTATCCAGATCTCATAAGGTTTTTGTGCAGGATTTTTTGTTAGTTTTCAGGTAGCAAGGGTTGGACAAACTGTGGATCTAGCTCCACTGGGCATCCGACTGTTTTGTGAAGGCATTGTCCCTCGGCATTCCACTAACTAGTCTTTTTTGCAGATCCATTCTAGCAACAAGCGCTCTTATGTTCCTCTTCCTCCTTCAAATTTCTTAAAATCAGTCCGGTTACTTGTTTTGCAGCTTTAGAATTGTTTAGATCTATCAATTTCAGAATTCATTTTACATAGATCTTGCTGCCTTAAATCTCATAAACTAGATCTCATCTTAAAGAAATTTTATAAGCATTCTAGATCTAGTTTTAGGGAATTCCCTACAACACAAAAGGAGCATCTCCTCGGTGCAAAGAAGCCTAGACCGTAGCCCTCAATTGCGAACATGTGGGCCTTGTTGAATGTTATCCAAATTTTCACTCTATCTTCGTGTTACCACCTAAGTTGTACTTAGTGGTTTTTTATCAAGTGAGCTTGGTGAACCGAACAAAGATTTTTTGTTCGGACTTCAAAAGACCTTCGGAAGTGCTTCTGGGAAGTGCTTGTTGTACTATATCACATGTTCATACCCCATGGGGGAATTGTAATAAATGTGCTTAGCATGATAGTGTCTGTAAAAGACTCGGTCTCATAGACTTTATTTGTCAATCCGATCAGCCCAGGGTGTTTTTTTCCTTGGTTATTATTGGTTGTTGAATAAACGACTGATAATTTCTGAGTTTTTCACTCAATACCTCCAAAGTTGGGGTGATCGGCTTGGCATTTAAGCCTATTGATGTTATTAGAGTCTATGTGTCAATGTATAAACATGCTAGGCATCATGGTCGAGTCATATGAACATGTCTAAGTCCCCCTAGGTTTTTAATTTTTAAATTTTTTTAAGTTTTTAAAATTTTATTTTTTCCACAAAACTTAGGCTATTTTTTAATAGTCTAATTGGAAAATTTGGTTTTGTAATAAAAGTGGGCCAAATAACCAGTTTCAGTCATGGGGGTTGTTAGATTTTTTATCATTTAAGCTAGCATTAACTTAGGATCTTAACTGAGAGAATAACAAGCACAACAATCAAACACATAAGACAATGAACACAAAGATTCTCCTCGGGGAAACCATAGAGGACAAAACCCCGCAACTTCCTCAGAGATAGAATAAACACCAAATGATAAAGCCCCAAAAACAGTAAGATGATATCCCGACAGCAGTAGCCTCTTTATTTCTAGCCCCAGCAACTTCTTCTTCCTCAGCGATGCGCTACAACTGAGTGTGAGTGAGTGTGTGATAAATAGAGAGGCTCACTCTCTATTTATACTAATTCCCGACTTGACAATGACTCACTAGGGCCGACTTCTCTAGGAGAGTCTAATAACCCTAGTGCCCTGGAACTGCGGGGACTTTAACCCTTGAACAATAGGAGGGTTATCCACAATGACTTGACATGACTTGTTTACATTATAGAACCTCCTGATAGGAACATCGGGGCATGACATGACTCAAATACATTATAGACACTTCTCGAAATAAACATCGGGGTACAAGACATAAGATATACAAGTGAATACATTCCGAAGTTACGAATACATCAACACTTTCTCTTAACTAGGAAGGTATTCTTTCTACACAATTTTCAGCATTGGTCTTCTTCTCTGTATCAACTGGATCATCTCGTCATCTTCATCTTCAAGTTGTCTTCATCTTCAAGTCTTCTTCATCTTCAAGTCATCTTCGTCTTCAAGTCATCTTTCGTCTTCAAGTCTTCTTCTAAGTCATCTTCTTCTTCAAGTCTTCTTCATCATGGGATCTGGATCATCACGACTGTTGGATCATCACTGCTGGATTATCATCATTGTATCATCATCAAATATGGATCATCACTTGATCTGGATCATCATCAAGTCTGGATCATCATCATTGGTGCTATCACTCGATTCTTCTCGTCACAGGAAGTCCTACAGAGCTAGCCCTTTTTCATGCTGGTTGTAGGCCTACCCTTCATGTAGGTCTTCAGCACTTATATCTGACCCTAAATCAGAATGGCCTGCCTAGCTCTTACATTTGACCTCATCTTGTCAGAGAGGCACGCCCAACACTCACATCTGACCTCATCTTGTCAGAAAGGCTCAGCACTAACATTTGACCATGTGTAAACACATCGCGCCAGAATGGCTCAGCACTTATATCCGACCATGTGCGAACACACCGCATCGAAAGGGCTCAGCACTTACATCCGACCATGTTCGAAAACACCGCATCGGAAGGGCTCTGCACTTACATTCGACCATGTTTGAAAACACTGCATCGAAAGGGCTCTGCACTTACATTCAACCATGTTCGAAAACACCGCATCGAAAGGGATCTCAGTCCCAGATTGAGGATTCCTGGTAACTGACCAGGTGCCTCCATTCTCACAGAGAATGGCATCAACCTTTATATCTGATCAAGTGGGAACACATCCCTCAATCACATCAGAATGGCCATGCATTCACATTTGATCATGTAAGACTACATCCCACAGTCATATAGAATGGCCCTCAGTCCTAGACTGAGTATTCTTGGTAACTGACCAGGTGCCTCCATTCCAAGAATGGCATTCAACGCTTATATTTGATCATGTAGGAACCAATCCTATAGTCACATCTGAATGGCTCAGCACTCACATCTGACATGGAAGGAACCAAATCCTCTCACCATGACAGAATGGCTCAGCCCTTACATCCGACCATGGAAGGAACCTAATCCTCTCACCATGTCATAATGGCTCTAGGTTTCATCATTTCCCTTTGGAGGGAACCTTAATCTCGAGAACACCAGGCTTCTCCCTGAAGTACTCAAACTTCACTTTGGCCAATGGCTTCGTTAACACATCAGCTATCTGTTCGTCCGTCGCAACATACTGGAGCTTCACTGCTCCTCTCCGCACCATATCCCTGATATAGTGATACTTGATCTCGATATGCTTTGACTTGTCATGGAACACTGGGTTCTCCGACAACTTCACACAACTCTGGTTGTCGCAATATATACAAGTAGCATCCAAATGGAGATCAAATAAATCAGACAGTAGCTTTCTCAGCCACACTGCCTCGCAACTAGCTGAACAAGCTGCGACATATTCTACTTCAGCTGTACTCAGTGCCACACAGGATTGCTTCCTGCTAAACCAAGAGATCACACCTGATCCCATACTGAAGCAGCGTCCTGAAGTGCTCTTCCTATCGATGGCATTGCCTGCCCAATCTGAATCAACATAACCCTCCAGGTTAATCTTCTGATTTGCCTCGTACTTGAGCCCATAATCAACTGTACCCTTCAGGTACCTCAAAATATGCTTTGCAGCAATCAAGTGAACATGTCTCGGATCTGTCAGGAACTGGCTCAAGGTGTTGACAGCAAAGCAAATATCTGGTCTCGTGTTCATCAGATACATCAAGGACCCAATCATCTGACGATACATCGTAGCATCAACCGCTTTTGATGAAGCGTCGCTCAATAGCTTTAGGTTCGATGCCATAGGTGTGGTTATGGCCTTGCAGTCCATCATCCCGAATCTCTTCAGAATCTCTACTGCATACTTCCCTTGTCCAAGGAAGATTCCATCTGCATTCTGCCACCCCTCCATGCTTAGGAAATAGTGCATCATACCCAAGTCTTTCATTTCAAACTCGGCAGCAAGTTTCCTCTTCGTATCAGCAATCAACCCATCCATACCTGTTACAAACAGATCATCCACATGCGGTAGGAGTATCACTGGGTTGCCATCTTCAACCTCGTAGTAAAGGTTGGAATTTGCTTTACTCTTGGTAAAGCCCAAACTGGATAGAAAGCCATCAATTCTGCTTTACCATGTCCTGGGTGCTTGTTTCAAACCGTATAGGTCTTTCTTCAATTTACACACATGAGACTCCCTATCATGTGTCTCAAAACCGAGTGGTTGCTCCACATACACTTCCTCTTCCAATACACCATTCAAGAAAGCAGTCTTGACATCCATCAGGTGTATCTTCCACTTCATCACTGCAGCCAGAGCAAGTACTGATTTGATGGAAGTGTATCTGGCTACAGATGCAAAAGTTTCTTATAATCTATTCCTTCTTTCTGGGAGAAACCACGAGCCACGAATCTTGCTTTATATTTCTCTATGCTGCTATCTGCAGCATGCTTGATCTTGTAGATCCATTCGGAAGTTACAATGGACTTCCCTTCTGGTCTTGGGACAACATCCCAAACATCATTCTTCATGATCGATTGATACTCTTCGATCATAGCCTCCTTCCATTCTTTCCTTTCTGCCGCTTCTTCATAGTTGGAAGGTTCTTTATCAATAATGTCACTTAGCAAGGTTACATAACTGGAGCAGGACCTAGTTCTCTTTCTTCCTTTGTGTGTTTCTTCTGAAGCTCCATATCTTTCTGCACCTTGGATAATTTCACGTACCCAAGTAGGTTTCCTCTTGTGAGGATTCTTCTCCTGAGATGGATCTACAGGTTCTTGAGGTTCTTCTAATTCTCGATCTTCTTCTTGAATTTCTTCGTTCATGGTTGTATCATGAATTCTGGGTGCTTCTGTTTTTTTAGGTTCTTCAGCTGGTCTCTTCCTGGATTTGATTTAGGCTGAATCTTCGTCAAATGTTACATCTCTGCTGATGTCGATCTTCTTGAACCTTGGGAAGTATATTCTGTAAGCCTTCGAGCTTTCAGAGTATCCCACAAATATACCCTTCTTTCTTGAAGGATCTAACTTCGTTCTCTTTTTCTTTTAGAATGTGTATGTATATAGGACAGCAGAATATTTTGAGATGGTTGACTTCTGGTTTCTTGCTGGAGAAGACTTCTTCAGGTGTCTTGTTCTCGAGTACTTTATGTGGAGTACGGTTCTGTACATACACTGCTGTTCTGGCAGCTTTTGCCCATAGATGCATGGGAAGATCTTGATCATAAAGCATGGCCCTTGCTGCTTGTTACCACCTAAGTTGTACTTAGTGGTTTTTTATCAAGTGATCCTGGTGAACCGGACAAGGATAACTTGTTCGGACTTCAAAAGACCTTCAGTCTTGCTTCTGGGAAGCTATGTTGTACTATATCACATGTTCATACCCCATGGGAGAATTGTAATAAATGTTCTAGCATGATAGTGTCTGTAAAAGACTCGGTCTCTTAGACTTTATTTGTCAATCTGATCAGCCCAGGGTGTTTTTTCCCTTGGTTATTATTGGTTGTTGAATAAACGATTGATAATTTTTGAGTTTTTCACTCCATATTTCCAAATTTGGGGTGGTTGGCTTGGCATTTAGGCCTATTGAGGTTATTAGAGTCTATGTGTCAATGTATAAACATGCTAGACATCATGGTCGAGTCATATGAACATGTCTAAGTCCCCTTAGGTTATTTCATTTTTTTTAATTTTTTAAAATTTTTAGTGTTTTTTATTAAAATTTAGTTTTTCCAGAACTTAGGCTATTTTTAATAGTTTAATTGGAAAAATTGATTTTGTAATAAAAGTGGGCCAAATAATTAGTTTCAGTCATGTAGGTGATCAATTTCAAGCTAAGAGCACCATGTAAACCCATGGACCCATTATTTCCTAATTTTGAGTGATTTTTCATCACTCAGGTCAGAAAGCCCCAAAAAATCATTTATTGTTTATTTTAATTAATAAATTGGTGAATAATGGAGCAAATCCAAAATCATAGATCAGTGGATTCTCAGTCGATTTGATTGAAATCAGTCAGATCTGAACCAGATTGAGGTGATCAAATCAGATCCAGAGTTGATCTTCAGCAGCTTTTAGGGGGAATTGCGCCCTCTCTCTCTCCTCCACACGTGTGGGCTCTCCTGGGAGCTTTGTGGACTGATGTGTCGGTTTATGGGTTGATGTGTCAACTCAATCATACCCCTGATTGACAAGTAGGCTCAATTCAGCTTCAGATATGCATTGATTGACTCTCCATCAGCTGATTTGATTTGTCTCCTTGGGATTTGCGCCCCCCCTGGGCTGGATCTCCTGGTTTTTGTATAAATCAAATCACAAGCAGCCTCTTCCAAGCTAGTTAGAACTGGGATTGAGGTGCTGTTACTCTTGTATTGTATTGTTTATTATTCTGGAATAAAGAAGCTTTGGAGGCAACATCTATGGTGTAATGCTCTTCATATGTGGATGGTGATTGTCAAATGCTTATGAGGTATAATCTGTGTTATTTATCATTGCTTTTGTTAGTTAATTGTTGGCCTTGAAGGAGAGAGCTCCCTCCTGTTAGGGTAAGAGTTTATTCTAGTTTGATTTATGCTCTTACTGCTGCTTGTTTCAGATCTATTGGAGTTGTATGTATTTTAAGTTTAATTGCATGCTTTCCAATTATCTCTTCCAGCAGCACCTATGTTTTAACCATCTGTTTGTGCAAGGATTTCTAAGTTGTAGGTGATATCGCTTGTAGAAGAGTTTGAGCTGGTTTGCATCTTCCTCATCTTCAAGATATTCTGAATGAAATAGTCCCTCGGTGTTCCACCAAAGCAGACTCCAAAGCCCAACATTCTTAGGCTTCCAACACTCTTTCTCTCTCTTCCTCCTTCAAAATCTTAATTTCTCTTCAAATTGGTTACTTTTAAAGAATCTTATTGCTTAGATCTGTCTCACAAAGAAAATTACATATAGATCTAGTTAGTAAGATCCTTTCTTAAGTTTAGATCTCAGTTCCTTTTTGCATATAAAGTCATATTTTAAGAGATCTAGCTGAAATTATCCTCTTTTTTGCAAGCATTTTAAAGAAAATTTGTAGCTTGCTTTTAAGGTAGTTTCTTTTGCTGTACTTTAAAGTTTCATATTCTGCAATAAAAGTGCACATCTCATTGGCTGCCCAAACAGCAAGCCAAGATCCCAAGGAAAGCTTGCTTTCCTTGGTTCCTTTTTTTGCAAAACTGGATTACCCCAACTTAACAAATTTTTACTTAGTTTTTTTTCGGTAACTAGTGTGGTGACCCAAAACACTTTTAAAGTGTGTTTGGGCACATTTGATTTTAATTGCTCGTTGTTTTTTAGCAGGTCTAACAAAAAAGAGAAGGAGACTCTGCCCAATTTCCGACTCTTGGACGAACCAGAGCTTCCCGGAAGCTTCCCCCACTGCTGTGTTTTAATTCTAGCTTGTTACAAGCTTGTTGTAAGCCTTTGGATCCCAGATAACAAGGACCAAAGTGCATCAATTTCAATTTGCTGATATTGTAAATCGCTGCTAATAAAAAGAAAAGGTTGTTTCGAATAGGCTCTTTCACCATCCCCCCTGGGGGGATTTGCGTCCGTGTTTTTTTTTGCTTTTTGTTCCTTTTTTTTTTGCAATCTAGAGTAGTTCTAATCTGCAGGGTAGTATACTTTGATTTATTATCAATTCCATATTCCATATCTAAAGTTTCAAAGTAATTTAATACTTACCCCACGACTTCCCGATTGACCCGAAAGGGGAAAGAGATGCGTGGTAGGACTAATTAGAGAACCGACATTGTGTATCTTGGTTTTCTTTTTCATCAACTGTTTCTTCAGTTTTAATAAAATTAACCCCTCCTTGATTCCCCGATTGAGATCTACTTGGATCGAAAGAGGTTCCTGGAGGGTTTTATTTTTTAACAAGAACACCCATCTCAAAATTTACTAAAATTGACAAGACTCCGGTGT
>LPNX010546652.1:588725-737687 GCA_001517045.1 Pseudotsuga menziesii | reverse complement strand
AGTTGAGCCTAAACGGAGGAGTCAAGAACAAGGTGACAGCCTTGACTCGAGACTTGCCCCCGAGGACACACCGAGTGGCTTGAAGATTTCTGCCACGTGACCCAGGTGTGTGAAAGGCGGCAACACTGCTTCCATGATCGTTCTATTCTTTTTTTCTGCAATCCCATTCTGTTGTGGATTATATGGAGTGGATAACTCCCTCTTAATCCCCGAGTCTTTGCATAGCTCTTTGAATTCATTTGATGTGAATTCTCCGCCATTATCTGATCGAAAGGTCTTGATCTTTTTTTCTGTGTGATTCTCGATCAAGGCTTTGAATTCCTTGAACTTGCTGAATACTTCATCTTTGTTCTTCATAAAGTATATCCATGCCTTTATAGAAAAATCATCAATAAAAGAAACATTGTATACATACCCGCTTAGTGAACTGGATGACATTGGACCGCATACATCGGAGTGGATGATTTCCAAGATTCCTTTTGCCTTGCTCTCGCTACTTAGAAATGTCTTCTTTGTGTTTTTCCTTTTTGCACATCCTTTGCATACACCTTCATGTTTTGTCTGCATTTCTGGGAGACCTTCAACAACTTTGCTTGCAAGTGGGAGTGCTCTGTAATGCACATGTGCAAGCCTTCTATGCCAAAGCTCATTTGGTTCTACTGAGTCATGAACCAAAGCTTGTTTTGGTTGGCCCTTCAATTTGTATAGTCCTCCTTGTTCCCTAATCACTACTGCATCATCGAAAGACTTCCCCTTTGGCCACATGAGGACTTGACCATCTACAAATGCAACCCTCATTCCTTTTGCATCCAATGCAGATATGGAGAGGAGGTTTTTCTTTAGTCCAGGTACAAACAATACATCTTTCATTTTGATAGACTTTCCAGAGTCTAGCTTGTATGAGGATTCACCACTACTTTTCATTGAATATTGGTAGTCATCTCCGAGTTTCACCTTGTGAGGTGATTCATGTTCAGATAGTTTCACAAAGGATTCCTTGAATCCTGTCATATGTTTGGAAGCACCACTGTCTATAAGCCAATCATTGCTACCATGTGTGATAGTTCCCATAAGAGCAGAAATCAAAACATATTCTTCATTACTTGAAGAATCATTACTGTCTTGTCTGGTTCTCTTTGTGGAAGTTACATCATCCTCTGCAGCATGAGCATGATGTCTTGTCTTGTTTCCCTTCTTCTTGTGAGAGCTGAGAGCTACTTTTGTTTCTAGGACAATCTCTAGCAAAGTGTCCTCTTTCATCACATGTATAGCAAATGTACTTAGACCTATCTCTAGGCTTTCTAAAGTTATTCCTTTGGTGAGAGTGCTTACCTCTGTGGTGGCTAGATCTGGTTTTCTTGGATTGTACTGTGAGAGCTTGATCTTCACTTCCCATCTTTTCTTCTCGAGCTGCTATCCGAGCTTCTTCTTGAGAGCATTCTTCCCATAGTCTGCTGAACTTGACTAACTTTTTTCTGTCATAGATCCCTTGAATGAAAGAGTCCTATGTCCTAGGGAGACCATTCAAGGTGGTCATTACAATCTCGGCATTCTCCACTTCTTCATCTACTGCTTCAAGTTGTTCTTTGATCTGGGAGACCCTTGTGAAGTATGACTGTATGGTCTTCGCATTCTGGATCTTCACATTCTTCAATTGGTTCCTCAAGATCATCTTCCGGTTTATGTTCTTCCCTTCAAACAGTTTGGTTAGGGCATCAAACATAGCTTTAGGTGTCTTTAGGGAGGACACCTGTGGTATGAGGTGATCCTTGATTGAATCAGCAATAATCCTCTTAGCCATAACCAACTTCTTCTTGTGTAAGGCCTTAGCCTCATCTTCCTCTGGAACTGGAATCTCCTCATTGATGTAGGAGTCCAACTCATTTTCTTCCAGGACCAGGGAGATACTATACTTCCAGGCTCGGAAGTTATAAGCTCCCTCAAGCTTTTCATCAAGCTTGGTATGATGAGACATCTTAACTGAGAACCTCAAATCGAAAAACAAAAGATTTAGATCTTACTAGGTCAAGATGTCGAATCTGGATTTGGAGCTGGTTCAGGAGTAGATTAGGGTTTGACTTTCCCAGAGTTTTGCCCAACCAAATGCTTTGATCTTGATCTCTAAACTTCGATTTTGAGGAGGAGATCAATCCAGGCCTGGGCTCACTCAAAAATTCCACTTCTGTGGAAAGCCCTAATTTTCGGTAGTAGTGTCGGGTCAAAAACTAAAAATGCTCAGAATCAGATTCTGCTTCGACAGAAAGATGCGCTTTAGAGAGGAGGGTCAACCTATCCTTCTTTTGCTAAAAATTTGTGGAGAGAGATCCAAAAAAGAGGAAGCTCTAGTTTCCGCAGCTGCACAGTGTATTCTTCTCAGGTTAGCTCTGGTACCATGTTAGATTTTTTATCATTTAAGCTAGCATTAACTTAGGATCTTAACTGAGAGAATAACAAGCACATCAGTCAAACACATAAGACAATGAACACAAAGATTTTCCTCGGGGAAACCATAAAGGAGAAAACCCCACAACTTCCTTAGAGATAGAATCAGCACCAAACATCAAAGCCCCAAAAACAGTGAGATGATATCCCGACAACAGTAGCCTCTTTCTTTCTAGCCCCAACAACTTCTTCTTCCTCAGCTATGCGCTACAACTGAGTGTGTGATAAATAGAGAGATTCACTCTCTATTTATACTAATTCCCGACTTGACAATGACTCACTAGGGCCGACTTCTCTAGGAGAGTCTAATAACCCTAGTGCCCAGAACTGCGGGGACTTTAACCCTTGAACAATAGGAGGGTTACCCACAATGACTTGACATGACTTGTTTACATTATAGAACCTCCCGATAGGAACATCGGGGCATGACATGACTCAAATACATTATAGACACTTCCCGGAATAAACATCGGGGTACAAGACATAAGATATACAAGTGAATACATTCCGAAGTTACAAATACATCAACAGAGGTGCTCATTTTCAAGCTCAGAGCACCATGTAAACCCATAGACCCACTTTTTTCAAGTTTTGAGTGATTTTCCATCACTCAGGTCAGAAAGCCCCAAAAAATCAATTATTGATTATTTTAATTAATAAATTGATGAATAATGGAGCAAATCCAAAATCCTAGATCAATGGATTCTCAACCGATTTGATTGAAATCAGTCTCATCGGCACCAGATTGACTGGATCTGACAAATCCTTGACTGAAGGAGGTGATCAGCGTAGATCCAGAGTTGAACTTCAACCTCCTTTATGGGGAATTGCGCCCTCTCTCTCTCTACTCCACACGTGTGGGCTCTTCTGGAAGCTCTGTGGTTGATGATTCAGTTAGCAGGTTGATGTGTCAGCTCAATCAGCCCTCTGATTGACAAGTAGAATCAGTGGAAGCTCAGTTCAGCTTCAGATTAGGCATTGATGGACTCTCCTTCAGCTGCAGTTGTCTATCTCCTTTTGATTTGCGCCCCCTCTGGGATAGGGTTTCAATTTTTTGTATAAATAAAGCATGGCTGCCTCTCTTCCAAGCTAGCTAGAGTTGGATTGAGGAGCTATTGCTGTTGTAATACTGTGTAATATCTTTTGCTATTGGAATAAAGTGAAGCTTTGGAGGCTAAAATGGTGTAATGCTCTTATATTTGTAGAATTAACATTGTCTTGCAGCTTTCTGTTACCGGTGTCTTTCTCTCAATTTTTGCATCTAAATCTTGTCTGGCCTGAATGATTCAGTTGAATCAATAGGAGTATAATTAGGCAAGTAAGATTACTTGTTTTTCAATATCTCATAGTATATATGTTTGAAGATTTAGATTATACATGTTTAAATAAGTTTATTTGCATATAATCCCTCTCTTTTTTCATATATTTCTATCCAGATCTCATAAGGTTTTTGTGTAGGATTGTTTGTTAGTTTTCAAGTAGCAGGGGTTGGACGAACTGTGGATCTAACTTGACTCCACTGGGCATCCCACTGTTTTGTGAAGGCATTGTCCCTCGGCATTCCACTAACTAGTCTTTTTTGCAGATCCATTCCAGCAACAAATGCTCTTCTGTTCCTCTTTCTCCTTCAAATTTCTTAAAATCAGTCTGGTTACTTGTTTTGCAGCTTTGGAATTGTTTAGATCTATCAATTTCAGAATTCATTTTACATAGATCTTGCTGCCTTAAATCTCATAAACTAGATCTCATCCTAAAGAAATTTTCCAAGCATTCTAGATCTAGTTTTAGGGAAAATTGTCATTTTTCAAGGCTGTGAAAGTAGATCTAAAGCTTGTTGAATGCATTGTTGTTTTCTTAGAATCTGAAAAGTTATATTCATCAATTTAAGTGCTTCATATTGGCTGCCCCAAAAGCAGGCCAAGATCCCAAGGAAAGCTTGCTTTCCTTGGTTCTTTTTCCACTTCTTTAAAAACTAGTTTTAACTTAGAATTTTTGGGTAAAAGTTTGTTCATCCAAAAGTACTTTTCAAAGTACTTTTGAGCATATTTAACTGTGATAAGCTTGCTGTTTTTTAGCAAGTGTAACAAAAAAGAGGAGGAGGTGCTGTTCGAAAAACATTTTTGGACCATTTGAAATCCCCCAGGGGGTCTCTGTCTTCCCAAAATTTCAAAATTTTGCAATTTGTAAAACTTTGGTCTCATTCCGTATAAGGACCAAGTGGATTAATTTCAGTTTGCTGATATTGTAATTGCTGCTAATAAAAAAGAAAAATCTTTTCGAATAGGCTCTTTCAAGCCTATTCACCAAGGGGATTCGTGTCCGTGTCATTTTTTACTTTTTTCTTTTTCTTTTTTCAATCTAGTGTAGTTCTAATCTGTAGGATTGTATACTTTGATAATATTTTGCATTATTCCATATTTTCAACTCAAAAGTAATCATACTACTTACCCCATGACTTTTCAATTGACTCGCGAGGAGAAAGAGATGCGTGGTAGGACTAATTAGAAAACCGATGTTGTGTATCTCTGATTCCATTTTCATTAATTGTTTTAATAATCATAATAAAATCAACTCCTCCTTGATTCTTCGATTGAGGTCCACTTGGACCGAAAGAGGTTCTTGGAGGGTTTTTTTTTTAATAAGAACACCTCTTTTAAAATTTACTAAAAATAACAAAGACTCCAGTGTGTATGCTCTGTACTTGGCTGCGGTTCGTTCGATCAGTCAAGCTGCATCAAAAGCACTTGAGTGACTAGATTAATTAGTCTTCACCTCCCAAATTGACAAACCATCAGGCAGAAATCCAACGCCTTGAACAAACTGTAAGCAGTGGCAAAATACCCAAAGGAGTGGGAACAACTGGAAAGTGACCTCGAGGCGCCAATCTCTGTCACACCCTAACGGGTTTGTTATGAACAATAGTCTTTGAGACTCCATTCCAGCTCACAAACACCTTGCGGGTAGCCGTGAAAGTTCACTTTTGGACATACTCCAAGTACCCCTCGGGTATATATGGAGTCCCCTTTTCGCCTAATTTAATTCATTCACATTCCACATTAATTTAAAATCTACCAAGAGACATATTCAAAACATTATTTCAAGCGCATGCAAGCAAATTATTTTCTCTGTTGACTCCATTTAAGGCATTGGTGATTTATTTGATCAATTCTTTCGATTATATATATATTGAGTGTCATTACTGTGCTTATCTGCTTTAAATCTTGCATCTTGTTATCTTTTGTTTCCACTGGTTAATTTCAAAACTCCTAAACAACTTAATCAATATAACACCATCACACTAAGTAATTAGCCTTAGTAATTTAATAGGGTCTACCCCCCTTGGCTTTGTTAGGAGTTAGCCTGAACGGAGGAGTCAAGAATAAGGCGACAACCTTGACTCGACACTTGCCTCCAAGGACACACCGAGTGGATTGAAGATTTCTGCCACGTAACCTAGGTGTGTGAAAGGCGGCAACACTTTTTGGCGCCGTTGCCGGGGATAAATCTTTTTATTCTCGAGTACGACTTAGTTTAACTTTTTTCTAAACAACTAAAAAGATAAAAATTTTGATTGATCTTGTCTTTAAAAAACATAAAAATTAAAACTCGATCCATCTGGCGACTCCACTGTCTAACATCCCTCCAAGAATTTCTACCCGAAGAAACCGCCATCAATTATTCAATCCTCTCCCTGATCCTGAAATGTTTATTAGGGAAAGATTGAATAGGCAGACTTCCCGTAGAAACCTTGAAGATTTAGGAGACCAATCCCTCTCAGATATCCATCACATATTTGTGGAGAGTCATATCTACGAATCTCAAGAAATGACGGAATTTTACAAACCCTTTGACTTTTCTCAGATAGCCGGTGCTTCCTATGACATTCCAAATGATGCTATCAAGAAGCTCCCCATATTCCATGGCAATAATGCCATCACTGCCAAGTCTCACATTCGAAAGTTTGAAAAACACTTGGTCATTTATTGCAATGATGTTGTCCATAACCATGAAGATGTCAAAATGAAGCTCTTTGCTTTATCCTTAGAGGATGATGCTGCAGAATGGTACTTCGACCTAGGTGATGATTCATATAAAACTCTTAGTGAATTCTGTTGATGTAATTGTAACTTCGGAATGTATTCACTTGTATTTCTTATGTATTGTAACCCGATGTTTATTCCGGGATATATTTGTAATGTACTTGAGTCATGTCATGCCTCGATGTTCCTATCAGAAAGTTTCTATAATGTAAACAAGTCATGTCAAGTCAAGGTGGTTAACTCTCCTATTGTCTAAGGGTTAAAGTCCCCGCAGTTCCGAGGCACTAGGGTTATTAGACTCACCTAGTGAAGTCGGCCCTAGTTGGGTTTAGTCAAGTCGGGAATTAGTATAAATAGAAAGCTAGCCTCTCTATTCATCACACACTCACTCACACTCAGTTGTAGCGCATAGCTGAGGAAGAGAAAGACACTGGGGCAAGGAAGAAAGAGGTTACTGCTGTCGGGAGATCATCTTACTGTGTAATGTCCTCTTCCTTTTAGGCCTTGAGGCCCATACCGCTAACTTATGTGATTCCTGTGGGTTCGAGCGGTTACTGATAGCTAGGGAATCAGATCAGGACTGATGCCATCCATAGAAGATCTAGGGCATCCTCATTGTGTCAAGAAGGACCACCTGGGCCAAAGGCCACCTTCATGCATGACCATGCTCTTTTCGGTCTCCATCCGCATGCATGCAAGTCAACGGCAAATTAGAAGATAAAGTGACCTAATTAGGTCAAAGATTAGGTTTTGCGCAGTTGAACTTTATAAATAGATGGTAAAGCAAGAGGAGACCTCACTTATGATTATTATTATTTTGGGAGCACTTGGATAGCAGCACAACAGTTGGGGTTGGAGACGGAGTCTTCAGCTAATAGGATTTCGGCAGTGAAACATCTGTCCTAGTCTTATTACGGGTAAGCCATACTGGTTCACCACTTGTTCTTCAGTTCATTCATCAGTTATATAGCACAGGGTATAGATTGTTGCAGTGGCACGGTGCAGCCGTAAGAGGGGGTTTTCAGCCAGAAAGCCCTAATCAGCTGTAGGGCCTCCAGCTCTCAGTTTCCTTCAGAAACTCAAGCACCAGTCTTATCACCAGCTACATACTCCGGCACTCCGCGATTATCAGCTCCATCTGAGCTCATCTGAAGGAGTTATCAGCATTTCCGGACCACCAGGGGCGTGAGCAACTGCCTCAGAGAACCAAGACGCTATCATACTTAGAGGGTTCAGAACTGCAGTATATTCCAGCCAATCTCTCCGGCACAGCGAGGCTATCAGCCCTGCAAATCGACGGATCCATCGGACCCCTCCTTCCTTGAGGGTGTCACCTTTTTCTCTGATTGGGCGTCTTATTGCTGGAGCATTCACCGGAGGCAGGAGAGATCAGTTCCTCTCCGATCCAGATCTCAGTACTTGCAGACTTTATCTGCAGCAGTTCAGCCAGTTATCAGTGGTAAGTGTGCATTCTATCTCACAAACCCTAACCCTAATTTTTCCTATAAAATAGGGATTTTTGCCTGGCAGTCTGTAAGCCCAGTTGTATCCGCATAATTGTTTAGAAATAGAAAATATCGGAATTCGGGATATTACATACTGTTTTTGGGTTTCACTTTGGTGCTGATTCTATCTTTGAGGAAGTTGCGGGGTTTTTTGCATTTATGGTTTCCCTGAGGAAAAACACTGTGTTCATTGTCTCTTGTGTTTGACTGCTGTGCTTGTTGTTCTCTCAGTTAAAGATCCTAATGTTATGCTAGCTTAATGTTAAAATTCTAACATGGTATCAGAGCTAACCTAAGAAGAAGACACTGTGCAGCTGCGGGAACTAGGGCTTCCTATTTTGTGGATCTCTCTCCACAGATTTTCAGCAAAAGTAGGGTGGAATAACTCTCCTCTCTAGGAGGCATCTTTCTGTCGAAGTAGAATCCAATTCCGAGGTTTTTCAGTTTTGGACCCGACATTATTCCGGAAATTAGGGCTTTTCACAGAAGTGGAATTTTTCAGTGAGCCCAGACCTGAATTGATCTCCTCTCCAAAATCGAAACTAGGGATCAAATTCAAGGCATTTGGTTGGACAGAACTCCGGAAAAGCAAAACCCTAATCTGCGCTTGAACCAACACTGTAGGATTTCAGCTCCAAATCCAGATCCGACATCTTGACTTGGTAAGATCTAAATCTTTTGTATTTCCATTTGAGGTTCTCAGTTAAGGTGTCTCATCATACCAAGCTTGATGAAAAGCTTGAGGGAGCTGATAACTTCCGAGCTTGGAAGTATAGGATCTCCCTGGTCCTGGAAGAAAATGAGTTGGACTCCTATATCAGTGAGGAGGTTCTAGTTTCAGAGGGAGATGAGGCCAAGGCCTTACATAAGAAGAAGTTGGTTATGGCAAAGAGGATCATTGCTGATTCTATCAAGGATCACCTCATACCACAGGTGTCCTCCCTTAAGACACCTAAAGCCATGTTTACTGCCCTAACCAAACTGTATGAAGGAAAGAACATCAATCAAAGATGACTCTAAGGAACCAGTTGAAGAATGTCAAGATCCAGAATGAGGAGACCATCCAGTCATATTTCACAAGGGTCTCCCAGATCAAAGAACAACTTGAAGCAGTAGATGAAGAAGTGGAGAATGCATAAATTGTGATGACAACCTTGAATGGCCTCCCTAGGTCATGGGATTCTTTCATCCAAAGAATTTGTGCTAGAAAGAAGTTAGTCAAGTTCAGTAGACTATGGGAAGAATGTTCTCAAGAAGAAGCTTGGATAGCAGCTCGAGAAGAAAAGATGGGAAGTGAAGATAAAGCTCTCATAGTGCACTCCAAGAAAGGAAGAAGGGAAAATCATCATCACCAAGTTAAGCATTCTCATCAGAAAAATAACATTGCAAGAAGGGATCCATCCAAACTCAGATGTTATACATGCGATGAAATAGGACATTATGTTAGAAACTGTCCCATGAATAAGAATGGATCCAAGAAGAAGAGGAACTCCAAAAGAAGACATCATGCTCACACTGCTGAGGATGATGATCCTCCCAGGAAGAGAGTAAAACAAGAAAGTGAAGACTCTTCAAGTGAAGATGAATATGTTCTGATCTCCGCTCTCACGGGAATTGTCACTCATGGAAGCAAAGATTGGCTTATTCATAGTGGGGCTTCCAAACACATGACAGGTTTCAATGAATCTTTTGAGAAACTATTCGAACATAATTCACCCCATAAGGTAAAACTTGGGGATGACTACCAATATCCTATAAAAGGTAGTGGTGAATCCTCCTACAAGCTAGACTTTGGAAAGTCTATGAAAATGAAGGATGTCTTGTTTGTACCAGGATTGAAGAAGAATCTTCTATCCATATCAGCATTGGATGCAAAAGGCATGAGGGTGCATTTGTAGATGGCCAAGTCCTCATGTGTTCAAGAGGAAAGACTATTGACGATGCAATAGTAATTGGAGAACAAGAAGGAAGATTATACAAATTGAAGGGCCATCTAGAACAAGCTTTGGTCCATGACACAGTAGAGCCAAATGAACTTTGGCATAGAAGGCTTGCACATGTGCATTACAGAGCACTACCACTTGCAAGCAAAGCTGTTGAAGGTCTTTTAGAAATTCAAACAAAACATGAAGGGGTCTGCGAAGGATGTGCGAAAAGAAAGAATACAAAGAAGACATTTTCAAGTAGCGAGAGCAAGGCAAAAGGAATCTTGGAAATCATCCACTCCGATGTATGCAGACCAATGTCATCAAGTTCACTAAGCGGGTATGTATACTATGTTTCTTTTATTGATGACTTTTCTAGGAAGACATGGATTTACTTCATGAAAAACAAAGATGAAGTTCTCAGCAAGTTCAAGGAATTCAAAGTCTTAATCGAGAGCCACACAGAAAAGAAGATCAAGACCTTTCGATCAGATAATGGCTGAGAATTCACATCAAATGAATTTAAAGACTTATGCAAAGAATTAGGGATTAAGAGGGAGTTGTCCACTCCTTATAATCCACAACAAAATGGGGTTGCAGAAAGGAAGAATAGAACTATCATGGAAGCTGCAAGAGCAATGCTTCATGATCAGGATCTTCCCATGCATCTATGGGCAGAAGCTGCCAGAACAGTGGTGTATGTACAGAACCGTACTCCACACAGAGTACTCGAGAACAAGACTCCTGAAGAAGTCTTCTTCAGCAAGAAACCAGAAGTCAGCCATCTCAGACTATTCGGCTGTCCAGTGTACATACACATTCCAAAAGAGAAGAGAACGAAACTAGATCCTTCAGGAAAGAAGGGTATATTTGTGGGATACTCTGAAAGCTCGAAGGCTTACATAATATACTTCCCAGGATTCAAGAAGATCGACATCAGCAGGGATGTAACATTTGATGAAGACACAGCTTACAACAAATCCAGAAAGAGACCTGCTGAAGAACCTAACGAAGTAGAAGCACCTAGAATTCATGACACAACCATGAACGAAGAAATTCAAGAAGAAGATCGAGAATTTGAAGAACCACAAAGACCTGTAGATCCACCTCAGAAGAAGAATCCTCACAAGAGGAAACCTGCTTGGGTACGAGAAATTATCCAAGGTGCGGAAAGATATGGGGCCCCAGAAGAGAATCACAGAGAAAGAAAGAGAACCACATCCTGCTCCGAATACGCAGCCTTACTATGTGATGTTATCAATAAAGAACCTTCCAACTATGAAGAAGCGACGGAACGGAAATAATGGAAGGATGCTATGATCGAAGAATATCAATCGATCATGAAGAATGATGTTTGGGATGTTGTCCCAAGACCAGAAGGGAAGTTAGTTGTAACTTCCAAATGGATCTACAAGATCAAGCATGCTGCAGATGGTAGCATAGAGAAATATAAGGCAAGATTTGTGGCTTGTGGATTCTCACAGAAGGAAGGAATAGATTATGAAGAAACCTTTGCACCTGTAGCCAGATACACTTCCATCAGATCGGTACTTGCTTTGGCTGCAGTAATGAAATGGAAGATACACCAAATGGATGTCAAGACTGCTTTCTTGAATGGTGTAGTGGAAGAGGAAGTGTATGTAGAACAACCACTCGGTTTTGAGACACATGACAAGGAGTATCATGTGTGCAGATTGAAGAAAGCCTTGTACGGTTTGAAACAGGCACCCAGGACATGGTACGACAGAATTGACAGCTTTCTATCCAGTTTAAGCTTTACCAAGAGTAAAGCAGATTCCAACCTTTACTACAAGGTTGAAGATGGAAACCCAGTGATGCTCCTACTGTATGTAACGGGTATGGATGGGTTGATTGTTGATACGAAGAGAAAGCTTGCTGCCGAGTTCGAAATGAAGGACTTGGGTATGATGCATTATTTCCTAGGTATGGAGGTGTGGCAGAATGCAGATGGAATCTCCCTCGGACAAGGGAAGTATGCAGTAGAGATCCTAAAGAGATTCGGGATGATGGACTGCAAGGCCATGACCACACCTATGGCATCGAACCTGAAGCTATTGAGTGATGCTTCATCAAAGACGGTTGATGCTACGATGTATCGCTAGATGATTGGGTCCTTGATGTACCTGACGAACATGAGACCAGACATTTGCTTTGCTGTGAACACCTTGAGCCAGTTCTTGACAGATCCGAGACATGTTCACTTGATTGCTGCAAAGCATATTCTGAGGTACCTGAGAGGTACAATTGATTATGGGTTCAAGTACGAGGCGAATAAGAAGATTAACCTGGAGGGTTATGTTGATTCAGATTGGGTAGGCAGTGCCATCGATGGGAAGAGCACTTCGGGGTGTTGTTTCAGTATGGGATCACGTGTGATCTCTTGGTTCAGCAGGAAGCAATCCTGTGTGGCACTGAGTACAGCTGAAGCAGAGTATGTCGCAGCTTGTTCAGCTAGTTGTGAGGCAGTATGGCTGCGGAAGCTACTGTCTGATTTATTTGATCTCCAGATGGATGCTACTTGTATACATTTTGACAACTAGAGTTGCGTGAAGTTGTCAGAGAATCTAGTGTTCCATGACAAGTCGAAGCAAATCGAGATCAAGTATCACTATATCAGGGATATGGTGCAGAGGGGAGCAGTGAAGCTCCAGTATGTTGCGACGGAGGAATAGATACCTGATGTGTTGACGAAGCTGTTGGATAGGGTGAAGTTCGAGTACTTCAGGGAGAAGCTTGGTATTCTCTAGATCAAGGTTTTCTTCAAAGGGAAATGATGAGACCCAAAGCCATTCTGACATGAGAGGATTGGTTCCTTCCATGGTCAGATGCAAGGGCTGAGCCATTCTGTCATGGTGAGAGGATTGGTTCCTTCCATGTCAGATGTGAGTGTTGAGCCATTCTGATGTGACTGTAGGAACCAAAGTAAGCGCTGAATGCCGTTCTGAGAATGGAGGCGACTGGTCAGTTACCAGGTAGCTCAGTCTGGGACTGGGGGCCATTCTGATATGACTGTAGGATTGGTTCCTACATGATCAGATGTGAGTGCACGCCCTTTTGAACATGCAAGTTGGATTGGTTCCTCGCATGTGTCGAATGTAAGTGCAGAGCCTTTTCGAACATGCATGTTGGATTGGTTCCTCGCATGTTTTGAATATAAGTGCTGAGCCTTTGTGACATTGGTTGTCAGATATAAGTGCAGAGCCTTTCGGCATGGAGGATTGGTTTCTCGCATGGCCGAGTGTAAGTGCTGAGCCATTCCGACATTGGTTGATGGATGTGAGTGCTGGGCCTTTCTGACAGGGTTGTGGGCTATGTTACCACATGGTCAGATGTGAGTGCTGGGCGTGCCTTTCTGATATGTTTATAGGATTGGTTCCTACATGATCAGATGTAAGTGCTAGGCGGGCCATTCTAACTTAGGGTCAGATATAAGTGCTAGACAAGACCTACACGGAGGGTAGGCCTACAACCAGCATGAAAAAGGGATGGCTTTGTAGAACTTCCTGTGACAAGAAGAATTATGAGATAGCACCCGTGAAGATTCAGGGTTGATGATCCAACAGAGATGATCCAGATCGAGGGATGATCCAGATCCAGAGATGATGCTCCAGAGATGATCCAGATCGAGGGATGATCCAGATCCAGTGATGATCCAGATCGAGTGATGATCCAGATCCAGGTGAAGATGACTTGAAGATGAAGGTGACTTGAAGATAGAGACGACTTGAAGGTGAAGATGATGAAGACTCGATGATGATCTAGATGATACAGAGAAGAAGACTTGTGCTAATAAATTGTGTCGAGAGAATACCTTCCTAGTTAAGAGGGAGTGTTGATGTAATTGTAACTTTAGAATGTATTCACTTGTATTTCTTATGTATTGTAACCCGATGTTTATTTCGGGATGTATTTGTAATGTACTTGAGTCATGTCATGCCACGATGTTCCTATCGGGAAGTTTCTATAATGTAAACAAGTCATGTCAAGTCAAGGTGGTTAACTCTCCTATTGTCTAAGGGTTAAAGTCCCCGCAGTTTCGGGGCACTAGGGTTATTAGACTCACCTAGTGAAGTCGGCCCTAGTTGGGTTTAGTCAAGTCGGGAATTAGTATAAATAGAGAGCTAGCCTCTCTATTTATCACACACTCACTCACACTCAGTTGTAGCGCATAGCTGAGGAAGAGAAAGACATTGGGGCAAGGAAGAAAGAGGTTACTGCTGTCGGGAGATCATCTTACTGTTTTTGGGTTTCACTTTGGTGCTGATTCTATCTCTGAGGAAGTTGCGGGGTTTTCTCCATTTATGGTTTCCTCGAGGAAAAACACTGTGTTCATTGTCTCGTGTTTGATTGCTGTGCTTGTTGTTCTCTCAGTTAAAGATCCTAATGTTATGCTAGCTTAATGTTAAAAATCTAACAAATACCCCGCTGGTTTTAAGAAGAAATGGGGGGGAAAGAAAGAACCAAGACATCTGCTTGCCGTCGTTCATAACATAAAGAAGATGGAGAATGAAACCATGGATGAATTTAACACTATGTTCAGGCGTGTGGTTGCGGATCTCCCTAAAGACATCAAGCCAAAGGATGCCTCCATCCTCATATCTTACATCGAAGCTTTCATTGGTGATTTGAGGTATCAGTTAAGAGACAAAGAGCCAGCTGATTTAAAAACTGCTCAGGAATTGGCCGAGAAAATAGAAAAGAATATGTAGTCTTCAGGCAAGTCCAACATTCCAGGTTACACTAGGGGAAACACTTCGTACAACAAAGAGAAGGGTAAAGCCATTGAATCAGAAGAAAAAAGAACCTCTAAAGATCCCATGGAAAAGGTAACAGACATAATAAAAAACTTGGTTACTAGTCAAAACCAACTTATGGCAAATCATTCTGCACAAATGAATCATATGCAAAGTAGGATAATGACAATGGAAAGGAATAATGGACTTAGGAACTTTCAACCTAAACAGAATCAGATGTATCAAAAGAAAGCTCCTCAACAAGAACCTAGGATTCCGAACCAGTTAGACTCAGCTAACATGGTGGAAGTAATTCCATGGTGTAGACCTTATGATCAATTCCACCAAGAAAGCACTTGTTATATTGCAAACCAAGTTATAGAACATGGAATTCCCGAGGTCAGTAATTAGGAAACAACGTTAAGTGAGTCTGATCATGTGTACATGGTAGGCCAAACCTACCCTTTATCAAACCAGCATTGGCAGTAGGCCACAGATTACAGTTATGAGAAGGATCTCCTTCAAACTTTTATGGTGCAATGCCTTGTTCGGAAACAATTCAGGAAATGAAGGAGGCTAGATTCAAGGGTGCAGTCTATCAAAGAAAGGAGAAGCCATCACCATCTAAACAGTACAAGCCAAAGGTAACCGCTTCTCCTCTCCTAGATCCCCATGTTATCCGTGAATCAAATGTTGATATGGGAGAATGGATAAGTAGTGCTAGGATTCATGTTTATGCAACCGATGTCCTTAAAATTCCTGGTCAAAAAGAAAAGTTGTTGAAAGCCATAGAGGATAGTCAAAGTAAAACTCGTAATATTGTCAAAGAGGATCCTCTCCCTAATAATAATGCTATATTTGAAGCTGAACATATTGAACCTATGGATATGCCTATAGTCCTCAATAGTGTTGATTCGAAAAGAGAAGACCACCCGCCTTTTTATGTCTCTCTCTTAGTTGATAACCTTCTCCTTCATAATTGCATGTTAGATTCAGGTGCTTCATCAAATGTCATGACAAGAAAAGAAATGGAACAACTAAATCGAAGGGTCACCCGACCCTACCACAATGTTTGTGCAATGGATGCAAGACAAGTTGAAGTGGTAGGGATAATCTTAAATTTACAAGTTAAGTTGGCCAAGTATCCTGACATCGACATGTCGATGGATGTGGTAGTGATAGATGTTCCAGATAATTGGGGTATGTTGCTATCCAGAAAGTGGGCCGCAACTCTTGGTGGGAACATTCAAATGAATTGGACATATGCTACTATACCTGCATCAGAAAACACTAGGGTGATACTCCATAGAGAGAAGTTAAGGAAACAACATGTAGAAAACCCTAAGAAGCCTGGAAATGAAATTGTTCATTTCACTCATAACTTTGGAAACTATGTTATCTTGTCAAATTTCATGGCCCCTATTAAGGAAAACATTAAAGATGAAAGGATAGATGAGGTTTGGAAAATGTACTTTGACGGGGCTTATTCCAAAGCCGAAAAGGGTGCGGGCATTGTGATCATCTCTCCTTCAAATAAAGTCTACAACTTTGTTTACAGGTTAGAGTTTGAAGCATCAAACAATGTAGCCGAGTATGAGGCATTGCTCCTAGGGTTAGAAACCGCTAAAGACATGGGGATAAAGATGTTGAACATAAAAGGTGATTCAGACTTAGTTGTCCTCCAGATTAAGAATCAGTATCAATGCAAAAATGACAAACTAAGGAAGTATGGAAATGGCACATGGGACACTATGGAATGGTTTGATGCACTTAACATTTAAAAGATCCATAGGGAAATGAATGGGTGAGTAGATAAGTTGGCAGTAGCAGTATCCACCCTCCAGCCATCAGATGAAATGATTAGTGGGAATGGAAAAATGGAAATTAATTTCAGACCTTCAATTTCGGAAAATGTAGATCACTGGCAGGTGTTTAAAGATGATGAGCAACTTTTGAGATTCATCCACATTCTCCAAGAGTCTGAAGGTTGCAAGGTCAGTTATCAGCAAGAGGGTAAAGAGTATCAGGAATGCGAGGATAATGAAAGGAATCACATCTCGAGTAGCCTTATAGCTTTCGAAAATCTTTTTGATCGACAGGATCATCATAAAAAACAAAAAGAAGAAATAAAATCTGGGGATTATATGGAAATAAACATAGGAACTGATAAGGACCCCAAGTTAATAAAAATTGGAAAAGGTACTTCGGAAAAGGAAAGGAACAATTTGATCTACTTAATCAAAGAGTATAGAGATGTGTTGGCCTTTAGTTATGATGAACTTAAAGCCTATCGGGAAGATGTGTTTCAACACACTATTCCCCTCATAAAAGAGGCTAAGGAGGTTGAGCCTTTCCAACAAAAACTTAGGCAAATAAATCCTAAGTTGGCCCCCATTGTGCAAAGGGAACTTCAGAAGATGTTAGCAACAGGGATCATAGCACCTACAAGACATTCATCATGGTGCTCCAACTTAGTTGTTGTCAGAAAGAAGAATGGGTCAATTAGAATATGTATAGATGTCAGAAATCTGAATACATCATGTCTTAAAGATAATTACCCATTTCCCGACATGGAAACATTGCTTCAAAGAGTAACGGGATCAGGAATGATGTACATGTTGGATGCCTTTTCCGGTTATAACCAAGTGTTGGTAAATAAAGAGGATCAACATAAGACTACATTCACCACACCTTGGGGTACCTATAAATTTTTAAGAATGCCTTTTGGCTTATTGAATACTGGTGCCACATTCCAAAGAGCCATGGATTTTGCCTTCAAAGAAATTATAGGCAAAATAATCGAAATATATCAAGATGACTTAACTGATTTTTCAAAAGAAAGATCTGACTAGAAGGGTATATCTGTCAAGTCTATCAAAGATGCCATATCCAGGTCCCCGGTCTTGATCAGTCTAGATTATTCCAAGGAATTTCAGATATTTTCCTTTGCCTCAGAAGACACCATTGCTGGTTTTTTGCTTCAAAAGAATAAGGAGGGACAAGAGCAACCTATAGCCTTTATGAGTAGAGCCTTGCAACATTCAGAGTTGAAGTATACCACCATGGAGAAACAAGCTTATGCCCTTGTTAAGTCCCTTAAACATTTCAGAACTTATGTAGGTTACTCCAAAATCATTGGGTATGTACCCCATGCAGCTGTCAAGGATATCATGTCTCAACAAGATTGTCTAGGAATCAGGGGTAAGTGGGTTTCAAAGATTTAAGAATATGATTTAGAGATAAAACCTACT
The DNA here is from genome assembly GCA_001517045.1 of Pseudotsuga menziesii. Taxonomy (NCBI): domain Eukaryota; kingdom Viridiplantae; phylum Streptophyta; class Pinopsida; order Pinales; family Pinaceae; genus Pseudotsuga; species Pseudotsuga menziesii. The sequence continues at coordinate 719,770 of LPNX010546652.1, read as the reverse complement.
AAGTTAATTAAGGGACAAGGTCTTGCAAAGATGTTGACCCAAGGAAATGAAAAGGCCTTAGGAATAATCTGCCAGGAACAGTGATTCAGAAACAAAGTGTATCAGTCGAGCTTCAAAGATTAGAGCAGCACCCTTGGTATACCGACATCATCTTTTTCCTCCGCAACCTTACATGCCTTGATCACTTACTTGGCTATAAAAGAAGAGCATTAAGGTTAAAAGCAACTAAGTATTGCTTAACAAAAGATGGTTTGGGTTGGAGAAACCCCGATGGTTTAATACTTAGATGTGTCGATGAACCTGAGTCCAAAAAACTCATGGTTGAGTTCCATTCAGGATTTTGTGGTGGACGTTTTGCAGCAAGAACAACTGCCCATAAAATCCTTAGAGCAGGCTACTATTGGTCGAACCTTTTCTCAGATGTGCACAAGTCTGTCAGAGTTTGCCCCTAGTGTCAGTTGTTCACCGGAAAGCAACAAATGAAAGCCTTGCCTTTAAATCCAATAGTAGTCCAAGCCCCCTTCCAGCATTGGGGGCTTGATTTCATCGGTAAGTTCAAGGATAACTCGAGCAATGGTTATTCTTGGATACTTACCGCCACTGATTATTTCACCAAGTGGGTAGAGGCGATACCCACCAAGAAGGCAACCGATACTGTAGTCATGGATTTCTTAGAAAATAAGATTATCACAAGATTTGGTGTGCCAGCCAGAATCATCACAGATAATGGCCCGTGCTTTGTTTCCTTCGAGATGTCATCTTTTTGTTTCAAGTACGGCATTGTCCTATCCCATTCATCCAACTATTATCCCCAAGGAAATGGTCTAGCTGAGTCAAGTAATAAAAATTTAATGACCATAATCAAGAAAACTATGGGTGATAATAAAAAGGCTTGGGATAGCAAGATCAAGTTTGCATTATGGGCTGATAGAGTCAGAAAGAAGTGTTCAATCGGAAGGAGTCCTTTTGAACTTGTTTATGGCCTAGATGTCACCTTACCTGTCCACTTAAAGCTTCCAGTGTATCAGCTTCTCTAGACCTTCAGCTCAGATTAGGATGCCATTTAGAACAGAATAAACCAATTGATTGAGTTAAATGAGAGTAGAAGAAATTCCCTTGACCAAAGTATCATAAATTCAGACAAAGTCAAGAGAACCTTTGATAGATCTACCCGGCCTGGATCCTTTCAAGTAGGTGACACAGTCTTGCGTTGGGACAAACGACGGGAGAAACTTGGGAAACACGGAAAGTTCGACAACTTCTGGTTGGGGCCATATATCATTGATGAAGTAGCAGGAACAAATTCTTTCTATCTAAATGACCTAGAAGGAGAAAGATTAAGCCTACCAGTGAATGGCTTTCTCCTCAAGATGTTTTTCGTCGAGACAGTTTGATGTCTTTATTGGCATCGGTGGTTTCAGGGCCAATTTCTAAACCTTGCCCTGCATGTATTTTTAAATTTTATGTATCATATTGTTGTATTATAGATGTTTTGTACCATAGTACTTACTTTGAAAATTTTCTTTTGTATATTAGTCTTGTAAAATATTGCTTTTTTTTTGTACATCATAGACTAATTCTGTACATTAATCTGCTTTTATAGTTGATTTCTTTTATATACATGTTACTGACAAACTTTAATTGCTACGCAGGACCCAGAGATTTCTCACATCCTCTTCTTTGATCAGAAGATTATTTAGAGCATGTGTCCTTAAATGGAGCCAGATGTTACCACCTAAGTTGTACTTAGTGGTTTTTTATCAAGTGAGCCTGGTGAATCGGACAAAGATTTTTTGTTCGAACATCAGAAGACCTTAATAAGTGCTTGTTGTATTATATTACATGTTTATACCCCATGGGGGAATTGTAATAAATGTGCTAGCATGATAGTGTCTATAAAAGATTTGGTCTCTTAGACTTTATTTGTCAATCCGATCAGCCTAGGGTGTTTTTTCTCTTGGTTATTATTGGTTGTTGAATAAAAGACTGATAATTTTTGAATTTTTCACTCAATACCTCCAAAGTTGGGGTGGTCGGCTTGACATTTAGGCCTATTGAGGTTATTAGAGTCTATGTATCAATGTATAAACATGCTAGGCATCATGGTCGAGTCATATGAACATGTCTAAGTCCCCCTAGGTTTTTAATTTTTTTAATTTTTTAAGTTTTTTAAATTTTATTTTTTCCACAAAACTTAGGCTATTTTTTAATAGTCTAATTGGAAAATTTGGTTTTGTAATAAAAGTGGGCTAAATAACTAGTTTCAGTCATGGGGGTGCTCATTTTCAAGCTCAGAGCACCATGTAAACCCATAGACCCACTTTTTCCAAGTTTTGAGTGATTTTCCATCACTCAGGTCAGAAAGCCCCAAAAAATCAATTATTGATTATTTTAATTAATAAATTCATGAATAATGGAGCAAATCCAAAATCCTAGATCAATGGATTTTCAACCGATTTGATTGAAATCAGTCTCATCGGCATTAGATTGACTGGATCTAACAAATCCTTGACTGAAGGAGGTGATCAGCGTAGATCCAGAGTTGAACTTCAACCTCCTTTATGGGGAATTGCGCCCTCTCTCTCTCCTCCACACGTGTGGGCTCTTATGGAAGCTCTGTGGTTGATGATTCAGTTAGCAGGTTGATGTGTCAGCTCAATCAGCCCTTCGATTGATAAGTAGAATTAGTGGAAGCTCAGTTCAGCTTCAGATCAGGCATTGATGGACTCTCCTTCAGCTGCAGTTGTCTATCTCCTTGGGATTTGCGCCCCCTCTGGGCTAGGGTTTCAATTTTTTGTATAAATAAAGCATGGCTGCCTCTCTTCCGAGCTAGCTAGAGTTGGATTGAGGAGCTATTGCTGTTGTAATACTGTGTAATATATTTTGCTATTTGAATAAAGTGAAGCTTTGGAGGCTAAAACGGTGTAATGCTCTTATATGTGTGGAATTAACATTGTTTTGCAGCTTTCTGTTACCGGTGTCTTTCTCTCAGTTTCTGCATCTAAATCCTGTCTGGCCTGAATGATTCAGCTGAATCAATAGGAGTATAATTGGGCAAGTAAGATTACTTGTTTTTGAATATCTCATAGTATATATGTTTGAAGATTCAGATTATAGATGTTTAAATAAGTTTATTTGCATGTGACTCTTTTTTCATATATCTCTATCCAGATCTCATAAGGTTTTTGTGCAGGATTGTTTGTTAATTTTCAGGTAGCAGGGTTGGAGGAACTCTGGATCTAGCTTGACCCCACTAGGCATCCGACTGTTTTGTGAAGGAATTGTCCCTCGGCATTCCACTAACTAGTCTTTTTTGCAGATCCATTCCAGCAACAAGCTCTCTTTTGTTTCTCTTCCTCCTTCAAATTTCTTAAAATAAGTCCGGTTACTTGTTTTGCAGCTTTAGAATTGTTTAGATCTATCAATTTCAGAATTCATTTTATATAGATCTTGTTGCCTTAAATCTCATAAACTAGATCTCATCCTAAAGAAATTTTATAAGCATTCTAGATCTAGTTTTAGGGAAAATTGTCATTTTTCAAGGCCGTGAAAGTAGATCTAAAGCTTGTTGAATGCATGGTTGTTTTCTTAGAATCTGAAAAGTTATATTCATCAATTTAAGTGCTTCATATTGGTTGCCCCAAAAGTAGGCCAAGGTCCCAAGGAAAGCTTGCTTTCCTTGGTTCTTTTTCCGCTTCTTTAAAAACTAGTTTTAACTTAGAATTTTTGGGTAAAAAGTTTGTTCATCCAAAAGTACTTTCAAAGTACTTTTGGGCATATTTAACTGTGATAAGCTTGCTGATTTTTAGTAGGTGTAATAGAAAAGAGGAGAAGGTGCTGTCCGGAAAGCATTTTTGGACTATTCGAAACCCCCCAGGGGGTCTCCGTCTTCCCAAAATTTCAAAATTTTGCAATTTGTAAAGCTTTGGTCTCATTCCGTACAAGGACCAAGTGGATTAATTTCAGTTTGCTGATATTGTAATTGCTGCTAATAAAAAAGAAAAATCTTTCTGAATAGGCTCTTTCGAGCCTATTCACCATCCCCCCTGGGGGGATTCGTGTCCGTGTCATTTTTTTCTTTTTTCAATCTAGCGTAGTTCTAATATGCAGGATTGTATACTTTGATAATATTTTGCATTATTCCATATTTTCAATTCAAAAGTAATCATACTACTTACCCCACGACTTCTCGATTGACCCGCAAGGGGAAAGAGATGCGTGGTAGGACTAATTAGAAAATCGATGTTGTGTTTCTCTGATTCCATTTTCATTAATTGTTTTAATAATGATAATAAAATCAACTGCTCCTTGATTCCTCGATTGAGGTCCAGTTGGAACGAAAGAGGTTCCTGGAGGGTTTTCTTTTTAATAAGAACACCTTTTAAAATTTACTAAAAATAACAAAGACTCCAGTTTGTATGCTCTGTACTTGGCTGCGGTTCGTCCGATTAGTCAAGCTGCATCAAAAGCACTTGAGTGACTAGATTAATTAGTCTTCACCTCCAAAATTGACAAACCATCAGGCAAAAATCCAACACCTCGAACATACTGTAAGCAGTGGCAAAATACCCAAAGGAGTGGGAAGAATTGGAAAGTGACCTTGAGGCGTCGATCTCTGTCACACCCTGACGGGTGCGTTATGAACAATAGTCTCTGAGACTCCATTCCAGCTCACAAACACCTTGCGGGTAGCTGTGAAAGTTCACTTTTGGGCATATTCCAAGTACCCCTTGGGTATATATGGAGTCCCCTTTTCGTCTAATTTAATTAATTCACATTCCACATTAATTTAAAATCTACCAAGAGACATTTTCAAAACATTCTTTCAAGCGCATGCAAGCACATTATTTTCTCTATTGACTCCATTTAAGGCACTGGTGATTTATTTGATCAATTCTTTTGATTATATATATATTGAATGTCATTACTGTACTTATCTGCTTTAAATCTTGCATCTTGTTATCTTTTGTTTCCACTCGTTAATTTCAAAACTCCTAAACAATTTAATTAATATAACACCATCACACTAAGTAATTAGCCTTAGTAATTTAATAGGGTCTACCCCCCTTGGCTTCGTTAGGAGTTAGCCTGAACGAAGGAGTCAAGAACAAGGTGACAGCCTTGACTCGAGACTTGCCCCCAAGGACACACCGAGTGGCTTGAAGATTTCTGCCACGTAACCCAGGTGTGTGAAATGCGGCAACACTTCGAATTTGTCAAAGCATGTTTCTGCATAATTTACATAGTTGTTTTTGTAGGCCAGGCATAACATACTGTAATTTATGTTGCAAACTGATTTCAAATATGAATAGAGATTGGAAGAAACGATCTTCCTCGAAGGGTACTGTCCTCATATCGCCTCGTCATGCCCATTCTTCTATTCTACAACGACACCTGAAATGCCATGAAGAAATACTTACAAATGAATATAGGACTTGAAGGTTACCATCCTCATCTCACCCCTACATGCCCATTCTTCCAGCCTAGAATAACACCTGAATTGCCATGTTTAAAAACCTGCAATAAAAATCTGTGAATAAAAACCTGTAGTAAAAACCTACAATAAAAATGACGATGAGGAATCTCAATGAATTTAGGACTTTTGGAGATCGACTTCCATTCCACAAATGTGGAGAGAATAACAACGATAGGTGTTATTCTAACACCTATCGACGTAATAATAACATATTGCACTAATATCTAATCAAATCCAATGGCACAATATGAGTTGACCCAAATGTGAGGATTACACTATTCCCAACACCCTTGATACATTGAACAAAGAGCTATGAAGAGAAATGGTGAAATGAGAGTGGGTTTATGAGTATCTAACTCAATATATGTTGTTGAAAATGTAACTTTGGAAGATATTCTTTTGTAAATTATTATTGTATTTTATTGTACCTTTGTCGGAGATGTTTTTTCTTCGTTCAGAGATGTTATTATTATATTTGGTCATGCTAGAATATTGAGGTAAAACCTCCGTTGTATGTCGGGGCAATAGTCTGTAATTTTTCCTTTAATATTCAAACAAGGGCTAACAATGCATGCAAGATATCTACTGATAACCACACATGAATATCTTTTACAGTATGTAGCGGAATATAAAACTGAGAAATAAATCACAACATCACATCACAATAATGACACAATTATTTTGGGTATTGAAACCCCCGGAAAAACCCAAGATGGGAAAACCGATGCAACAGTCAGATATAGATTTTATTATGAGAAAATATGGAACGTTACAATCACTGCAAATTCAACCAAACTTGTCGAATGCAGCTACATGGCAGAATCACTGGACAAACTCCCAACTAAACCTCAGCACCCTCCTGTAAGAGTGTACGACCCAACTGTATGGCCTCACACGTGTGGATCCGTACGGTTCCTGTACAGAATCCGTACGGTTTGTACGATAGCTGTATGGAATCCGTACGGAATAGTACGACCTCCCTCTGCAGCTCCTGCTCGTTGACCTGTGTGGGTTTTGTTCGCTCGGTGAACCTGCTTCTCAATCCTCCGTCTTCCTAGCTAAATCTTTTGGTTGACTTTCTCCTTGTTTGTATCCCGTTTCTGTGTCATAATACAAGTGTGTGTCCTCTCAAACCAAATGACTTTTCTTATATAGCTTTAGGTGAAGCGAAAACCCTAATTTCACTCACTTAAAGTCAATAATTAATTAGATCACTTTAATTATTTTCCACAGTAAACTTAGTAAAAATAATTAAATACAATTGGTTTCCTGTTTTAGAGTCTTCTGCATGCAAGGACACTTGCATGCAAGAAGACCTTCTTTGTTGCTGCTTATCTAACACTACCTCTCAACGAGGAAGAGATTCTGTAGCAACCCCAGCTTATCCCTGAACTTGACAAAACTCTATCTGTGAAGTGCCTTGGTGAAAATGTCTGTTACCTGCGCATTTGTCTGCATGTACTCCAATTGAATGGTTCCACTCTGAACACAATCTCTCAAGAAGTGGTATTTGATGTCTATGTGTTTGCTTCGGTCATGGAACAATGGATTCTCAGATAGCCTGATGCCACTCTGATTGTCACGGTGAACTACTGTAGCCTCAAGCTCACACTTGAACAACCCTGCAAGTAACTTCCTTAGCCACATACCCTCACAAGCAGCCATGCTGGTTGCCATGTACTCGGCCTTTGCTGAGCTCAATGCAACTGACTTCTGCTTCCTGCTGAACCAAGACACAACCTCTGATCTAATGGTGAAACAACAACCTGAAGTACTCTTCTTGTCCTCTACACATCCTGCCCAGTCAAATTCCGTGAATCCTTTTAACTGTACACTCCCCCTGTGCTCATAAACCAATCCATACTCCACTGTACCTCTGATGTAGCGAAGTATGTGCTTCGCAGCCGTCCAATGCACTCTCCGAGGGTCCACCATGAATTGGCTCAAAGAGTTGACTGCAAAGCTGATGTCTGGCCGTGTGTTGACCAGATACATGAGTGATTCGATATGCCGACGATACAATGTAGGATCATTTCCGTCTGATCTTGATGCATTGATCTTTCTCCAGTTGTAAACTAGAGGTATGACCATAGGGTTGTAGTCCTCCATCCTGAATCTCTTCAAGATCTCTACTGCATACTTCCCCTATCCAATGAAGAAGCATCCATCTCTTTGCCAAACCTCCAAGCCCATAAAGTAATGCATCAAACCAAGGTCTTTCATTTCAAACTCCACTGCAAGGTTGGACTTGCAGTATCCAATCAGGCTCTCATCTCCTGTCAAAAAGAGATCATCCACATATAAGACTAGTATGAGAGGCACCTCACCTGTCAAGAAGTATAGGTTGTGGTCATCCTCACTTCGGTGAAATCCCATCTCCCGTAGATAGCTGTCAATCTTTGAGTACCATGCTCGAGGTGCCTGCTTGAGTTCGTTAAGAGCTTGGTGCAGTTTGCATACATGCGTCTCCCTGTTCTCCACATCAAACCCCTTTGGCTGCTCAATATACACCTCCTCCTCCATCACTCCGTTGAGGAAGGCAGTCTTGACGTCCATCTGATGGACACGCCAACCCAGCTCAGCTGCTAGTGAGATAATGGTCCGAATAGAAGAATACCTAGCAATAGGGGTGAAGGTCTCCTCATAGTCAATACCCTCCTTCTATGAAGACCCCTTTGTCAGGAAGTGCGCCTTATACTTCTCCACGCTTCCGTGTGCTGCATGCTTCACCTTGTAGATCCATCTGGGTCCCACCACCTTTTTCCCTTGTGACCTTGGCACAACCTCCCATACCTGTTTTTTCATAATGGAGTCATACTCCTCAACCATAAACTCTTGCCGCACATCATGTTGTGCAACCTCCCCGAAGCTGGAAGGTTCATAGTTAATCAACTTTGTCATCGGTGCCATGTAACTAAGCCTCTATGGTGGTACACTCCGTTTAAAAGATCTGTGTGGAGGATCAACCTGTGTGGAATCCTTTACTGTGGACCTAAATCACTTAGGCCTTGGCCTAGTGTCAACCTGTATCTGCTTTTGGATATCTGTTTTCTGCTGCAACTCATCCTCCAAGTCAATGACTGTAGGATCCTGTCCACCTGACTGCCTTTGACCACCAGAACCTGTGCTCTGTGTCTGTACCTGTACCCGTACATCTGGCTCCTCCAACTTGACCCTCGAATCCTGTGCTGGTTGTTGCTCTGCTGGTAAGTCCATAGATCTTCGCAAGGCCCTGTCCTCATCAAACTGGACATCCCTACTCACAATGATCTTCTTGCGAGTAGGAATGTAAACTCTATATGCCTTCGAAATCTCGCTGTATCCAACAAGTAACCCCTTCTCTCCAGAAGGGTCCAACTTCTTCCTATTGTCAGCATGAACATGACAATAGTAGACACTGCCAAATATGCGAATGTGACTCACATCTGGCCTAGTTCCTGTGAAGACCTCCTCTGGTGTCTTCCTCCCCAAAGCTGTGTGGGGACACATGTTCTGAATGTACATTGCAGTCCTGTATGCCTCGACCCATAGGTATAGTGGTAATCCCTGATCAAATAGCATGGCCTTGGTTGCTCCAACCATAGTCCTGTTCTTTCGCTCTGCAACTCCATTTTGCTGTGGGGTATGGGGCATAATGTGCTCCTTCTTGATCCCCTTAGTAGAACAATACTCCATGAACTCATTGGAGGTGTACTCACCCTCGTTGTCTGTCCTCAACACCCGAATCTTCTTTCCTGTTTGGTTCTCCACGAGAGTCTTGAACTCTAGAAACCTCTCAAAGGCCTCTAACTTGGCCTTCAGGAAATAGATTCACGTCTTCCTGGAACAGTCATCAATGAAGGTTATGCAGTAACTGTAACCACTGAACGAATGGACACTCATAGTTCCGCATACATTAGAATGCACCAAGTCCTAGAGCTCCTTAGACTTGTGCTCACTCTGTGGGAAAGGATTCTTGATGTTCTTCCCCAAAGCACAGCCCTTGCAGTTGTTATGCTTCTCCTCCTGTACTTGAGGAACTCCATTGACAGGCTGTCTCAAGTGCCTCAATGCTCCATGGTGTAAGTGTGCCATCCTCCTATGCCACAACTCACCCTGAGTGCTGCTGCTTACTAGAGCCTTTGCAGGCTCAAAGTGTACTCTGTACACTTTCCCGCTCCTCCTGCCAATCACCCGATCCAAGCTCCTATCTGACCCCTTGGGCCTGATATATACTCTATGATCATGGAACTTCACCTGATATCCCTTGTCCTCCAGAGTTGAGACTGATATAAGGTTCTTGGTCAGTCCTGGAACATATAACACATCAACAAAACTGAGGGGTTTTCCAGAATCCCTCTCAAATGAAACAGTGCCAACTCCTTGCGCCTAATACCGTGCATCATCACCCAACTCAATGTGGATTCCTATTCCACCCTCCCGCAAGTCTCTGAAGAATCTCTTCTGTTCAGTCATGTGATTAGATGCTCCACTATCGATGTACCATATATTGCTCCTTGTGGTGCTTGCCATGCAAGCTATCAAGCAAAACTCCTCATCGAAGTTTCTGCTGAACTCATCCACCTCTACGGATCCAACCATCTGAGTTTTACTCTTCTTCTTTCTGTCTGGGCACTAGGAGGGAAAGTGTCCCTGCTTGTGGCAGATAAAACATTTGACCTTTGACACGTCAAGGTTCTTCTTACCATCCTTCTTCCTCTTTGCCTTACCCATGTAAGGGATAGAGCCTCCTCATCCACAATCTGTGGGGCACTGCTGGATGAGTCTGATTTTTGACCCATGCGGATCTCCTCCTGCACAAAGTCATCCATAGTCTCTGCCAATCAGGGAGCTTCTCCCTACCCACAACACCTTTGACAAAGGTGTCCCATGGCTTAGAGAAGCCATTGAGGGCTATTCGAACTAGCTCCTCATCCTCAGTCTTAGAGCCAACAGCTGCAAGCTCATCCCTGATCTGTGTGATCCTTGTGAGATAAGGCACCACTCCTTCTCCCTTGGCCATCTTGGTGCTGTACATCCTCTCTTGCAACACCATCTTCTAGTTCTCGTTCTTGCTCTGGTATAGAATTTCCAAAGCCTTCCACATCTCTAATGTGGTCTTCTTCCCGGAAAGGTGAGGGACTATGTGGTCCTTCACCCCATCCAAGATGATCAACATGGCTCTGGAATCAATCCTCTTTCATGCTACTAACTCTGCTGGATTTGTGGGTGCAACCTTCATGGAGTCAATGTGCTTCTCTACATCACTGATGTCCAGGATCCTTGTGATCCTTTCTTTCCATGTAGGAAAGTTCTGTTCCCCCTGGAGTCTATCCTCAACTCTCAACTGCACATCCATAGTGAAGTGTTACCTGTCAAACCCTAGATTTGGAAGTCTAGGTTTGTGTCTTCCTATAGATCTGCCCCTGATCTATCACTGCTGCTGCAAATCTCTCAGCTTTAGCTCACCAGAGCTCTGATACCATGTAAATTTTCTTTTAATATTCAAACTAGGGCTAACAGTGCATGCAAGATCTCTACTGATAACCACACATGAATATCTTTTAGTGTGCAGCAGAATATAAAACTGAGAAATAAATCACAACATCACATCACAATAATGACGCAATTATTTTGGGTATGGAAACCCCCGAAGAAACCCAAGATGGGAAAACTGATGCAGCAGTCAGATATAGATTTTATTATGAGAAAATATGGAACGTTACAATCACTGCAAATTCACCCAAACCTGGCGAATGCAGCTACACGGCAGAATCATTGCACAAACCCCCAGCTAAACCTCAGCACCCTCCTGCAATAGTGTACGACCCAGCTGTACGGCCTCACACATGTGGATCCGTACGATCTGTACGCTAGCTGTACGAAATATGTACGGAATAGTACTGTTATCACCCTCCTTGTAGTTGCCTGTGTGAGGTGGATCCAAGATGGATGGTAGAGGGGCAAGCAACTAAGGGGTGGAACCACAACTGCCTAGACTCCCAAATGGATGGTTGTCACGCCAATCAAGGCAGCCTTCACTTTATGTTATCCTAGTCCAAGACAACAATGGGGGAGACCCGGATCTGCTCCCGACAGGAGAGATCGGACCTAGACACCAAAAGAAGATCAGATGGGGCTTTAGGGTACTTAAGGTGCAAGGTAAATGGAAACCCTAGCTCTAGGGTTTAGGTACTAGCAACTGGTGGGGATGACCAATGTCTTGGAAAACGTAACTGCGACAGGGTTAGCAAGAACAGAATTGGGACTACCTAGTACCAAGGGGGACAAAAACAGTGAAGGATAGGTGACTTGAGTTATCAGTAGGTGTTGGCAAAAGGAGTAAAAATGAGGTCAAGATGGGGCTAGCGCTAGCTAGGAGATCAGTGCCTTGCGTGCATTGGGCAATGGAGTCAGCAGTAAACCAACGTTTCAGAGAACCCACCTAGGATACACCTTGATCTATGAACCCAACAAATAATTGATCCGGAAAAGCTGAGGTACAGGAAAACCAGCTCTATGGAAGGCTAGCGCTAGGGCTTAGAAGGATAGATCTGCAGCTCTAGGGTCACCTGGAGGCTAATGGCTCAGCATTGAGGGAGAGAAGAGGTCAGGGTGACCTGATCTACAAGCCCAAATCAAGAAATCAGCAGAAAAATCAGATCTAGAAAAGTCAAAATCTGATGATGGGGCTAGGAGACTGAACACAAATTTTTCAGATCTAGGGAAAACCGGGAGGAACTAGCACAGCGTTGGGGGTGTTCTGGAGTGCTTGGGCCCTGATCTATCAGCCTATCTTGTCAGAGTTCAGAAAAAATCACTTCTGGAAGAGTCTAGTTTTCAGTAAGAGCGCTAGGGCAGATTCAGTCAATTTTTCAGATCTAGGCCAAATGGTCAAGCAGTTGCATAGCGCTGGGGTTGATTTAGGCTGTGTGGGACCCAATCTATCCGTATGTGAAGTCAGAAATCAGAAAAACTCAAAATTCTAGCAGGTCAATTTTTCAGTGGAGGGGTTATGCAGTTTTTTGCTTAAAAATCAGATTTAGGTCAAACTGTGAGGAATTTGACCAACGTTTCAGTTGATTTGATGAAGGGGAGGCCCGATCTATGAAACCCAGAAATAGTTTGGCAAAAGATCGGACTATTCCCAAGTTTATTGATTTTTAGTGTTTTAGGAGTTTTAAGAAAAAGTTGAATTGAAGCAAGGTAAAATAGAATAAGATCTGAAAAAAGAAGAGACTTACCTGTTGGATCTTACCTGGAAAAGCTTGTAGAAGTCTGTAACAGTGACGATCTTTGCTATTCCGATCAATTCTGGAAGATCCCCGTGATTTCTATGGCATATGCAAGCTCCAAGCCATCAATGTGCCCCCTACCAATGAAACTAATGAAAACTCCCTGATCCAAGACGAAGAGAGCCGAGCGAGTTGAGGCCCCCCTACAAAAACGCTCCAGCGAAAACGCCCTCCTGTAGACAAAAAAATGATAGCCACGAAAAATATAGATCTCACTAGAATTTCCACAATGCTAGGAAGCTGAAGACTAGCTAATCACCATTTGAGCACATCAGATGCAAAGCAAATCCATAAAAATTTCCACAAAAAAAGTCTTCTATTATTCAGATCCAAGAGCAAAAGACCCCTTACAAATGAGAAGCTCTCACCTTTAAATAGAAATGAGAGAACCTTAATCATAATCAAATCCTAACCACTTTCAAAACGAGTGGCTAAGATTAAAAGATGAAATGTTCTAATCAATAGTTGAGATGAGCTCAACATACAACACATGGATCAATATAACCATAATTTACCAAAGTGGACTAAACCACCCAAATAAAGGTAACCCACTCAATAAGAAATAAATGAAAGCACATGGTGGGTCCAAGGAGTGTTTGACTAACTCCCTTTGGGTGTCCCCATGGCACAATATATAATATAACAATTTAATTCTTTGACTTTTGTGCCTCCTTGAGGAAATCGTGAGCCTCAAAAAAAGAGCTCCAGAAAATAATAAAAAATGCCCAAAAATAGGTGTGGGCCCAATCAGGAGGTTCAACTGCTGGAGAAGGTGTGGAGGACATCACTCTCATCATCATGACTCATCCCATGTCATTTCCTTGCCTCAGTAGCCCAAATCGATATCTTCAATAGCCATTTAATTATTTTTTAATCTGCCTCGGGAAACGTGATTCTGCCAAAACAGCCTCCTAGGGTGCTTGCGTTGTCAAACTGAGCCCACCAGGTTTTCTGGGATGGGGGTATAATGGTACAAACAAGTGGCTGCACCTTCCTATGCCCATACAACGCCCTAGGAGATCCAACTAAAACATCTCCCTACTCAAATATATCAACCTGTGAAGAAAAACTGCATCAGAGAGGCACAATGAGCCTGATCATATCTATAAGTGCCCGGAACTGGAAATAAACTGTCTCATTAGACTTGGAGAGCCCAAATCCATCTAAGGTGTATACTCATACCCCTCATAGGTCTCTATCTGATCATCAATCATATCCAATAAACAATATAACCATCTGTGAATAATCAGACACCAATAATAATTCAGACTATATCCATCCGCTGCAAGTGTTAAAAAGGTTAAGACATGCTCTACAACTCATTCAAGTAACAATCACAACAAGTAGCATTCATTTCACTGGCGGTACATCAATCAATACATATATAAGGCTTTATTTATCATTACTCAGACTTAGACTTTCAAGACTATACTCACTTCATAGCTGTAGCCAATTTGTTAGTGAAGGGTGAAGGGTGGAAATGACAAGGCTAAGGCAAAGGATGATTTCCTACTCAACATCATGACACTTTGGACAAGGAAAGGGGATACTCACTATAACCAATGTCAGACAAACAATAACACAAGGAATGGCAGTGCCTCACAAATGGGTGAGTTGTTTAGAGAGTGCTTATTCAACTTAGGCATCATGTCTACATCAAGCTTGATCCAAGTTCATTAGGATCATCATTTTTATTCCATGGCCTTTTTGGCCTATATGACCCTTTTGGGACTTCACCGGTGGTTAAAAGCACAGCTAATCGCAGCTTTCATCTAGGACATATTTTATAAGGTCAACATATTTTTTATCATTGCTTTTTGGACCTTTTCTTATACTCTTCAAGGAGTATTTTAGCACTTCATTGCTCTTGCCCTCTTTACATATGTTAAGAAACACAGTTTTATAATTTTCATTTTTCATGGGCGCATATTCAATAATTTCAACATAGGTAGTACATGAGCTTTCACTTTTAGCCAACAACATCTCAAGTGACTAGATTTAGGCATACTATCCAACTTACCAAAGGCAAGTATTGTCACCAACTCAGAGCCGAGACACAATATAAACAGGGAAGCTTGTCCAACAAAAGTTCTAGCGGGGAAAAAGATCCTCCATGCCATAAGTCAAGAAATCAGTCGGGTTGAAAACTAAACTGGAAGGTAATGGATGGGTGAAGACAATGAATGATGGAGCCAACACTAGCAAGCCAAAACAATGGCGGGAACGACTACCTCTATTCTCCCTAAGGAGAGTAAAACCAATGAGTATAGATCAAGAACTTCCAAGTCTAAGTAGGGACATGAATACATAGTACAATATACAACCAAGTCCATATAAATATGACTACCAGATCATGATACCACAAGTTAATACATGTCACAAGAATTAGTACAAGAGCAATAATAACCATAACACAATATAAAATGCCGAGTTGTAACCATGCAATATAATCCATCTGAGACACCATCTGTCCAATGAGAAAGGACTGACATAAAACTGGGCATCAATGACTGCTCTGAAAATGACGTAAATGGCTACATCGGTCCTCAAATCTGAGTGTCCTGAGATTTAGTCCTGACATGGGAGAGTACAATAGTCCACTAATATAATCATGATCCATAAAAAATGCCCATCTTAGCATCTCATATGTAAGAGATCTGGCTGAAAAATGTACTGTGTCTGAAAAATAGAATATGGTAGCCTGGTTACTATATATGTGATAACATCTGGCTCCAGCTGGGACAAGTGCTTTGTTGAAAAGAGCGCTTGAGAACCTCGGAATCTCTGGTACTCGCACTCTGCTTCTCGCATCCTCGATCAATCCATCCAGCTCTGCAACCGCTACCAGGAATGTACCTGACTACCTGCAACATGTTCAGAGCTATACCAAACTCACAGACCGGTCGTCAGAACAAAATGTGGATAATATATAAATACTGAAAATAAAGATGAATGAAACTGAAAAGCAGGAAATAAATCTAATCCATAATCGTAACTTTCAATAAAAGTTTGATTTTTATTTTGAAGGAAAACAGAATTACAGTAAGAGCTTCAAAAGGTGAGCTTCAGACAAAGATGAAAAATTCTACACTACTGCCAGGAAAGGCTTATTCAGGTCCTACCTACCCTACTCTAACCAATTTAGACAAGTGTTAGGTAAAATCATAAATCCAATGCAACCATTTGCTGAACGAATCCATTGAGCTTTCTTCACAGTTAATGACCCAACGGGCCATAGATGGTTTGAAAGTAATGTACATGAAAATTGAAACCATTCTAACTTGTTGTTTGAAATTCAAAGAAAGATCTGGGATGAAATCATGCCAAGGCTGAAATTGACTTTCTAGAAACTCATCCATCCAGAGACTGACAGGATCATAAGAGGTATGCAAGCAAGCTCTTGATGGAAAGAGAAAATATGACTCATGATTCAACCACTCCAAATAGTTCTTTGTTTTCTCCTCTACCTTACTAGGACATTCAATTCTATTCTCTCCAGGAGAAATGGGAAAATCAAGTGGGGACAAGTTGTAATGTAATGAAACTGTGAATGAGATCAAGCCCATTTGTTGTTTAAAAATGGAGAAAAGATGAAATTACACCTTCTCCAGCCATCCATAATATAGATTTACAAATTGAAAAAAATTATTCATTAAGGATGACTGAGATGATACATGAAGTGCATTTTCCCCAATTACGTGATAATGCTTAAACTCCTGATTCAAAATTTCGAAAGTAACAACTTGATTAAACGACAAACCCATACAAGAAGACTTGAAAAGCTGGGACGAGAGGGTGGATTGACAAATTAAGACTTGATTTGTATCACCTAAAGATGTTAACACCAATCTTGCAAGATTGAAACTAACCTCCCAAGAACTAGACTCACTATGATTAATCTCCTCTACCAAATCACCTTGATCAAAAGTATGACGGGGAATAGCAGCAGCATTACAAGAATCATTCCTTGGAGGCTCTTGATGATTATTCGGACACAGATTCTAGTTCAACAGATGTGACAAAGAAGGTTCTAGGTCAAGCTCGCTCACTAGCATATCATCATCATGTGGTTGTTCTTCTTGAGATTGTTCATTACATTCAACTGAGGATAAATGATCATCATCATTCATTTGACAAGGAAAAACATCACCATGTTCATTTCTATCCTCACAAACTTGGTCTTCAACTACAATATGACCACATGATTGCTCTTCAACGAAAGTTTTATTAATTTCAACCTTTTATTCTTCTACATTGATATGATCAAGGTCTAAATCCAGATTCGGATAGGTTGGATACTGACTCAAATTATCATCTATTAGGCAATGACTATGGAGTTCCTCTTCTAAAGGCTCTTTAATGGATTCACAAATGGAAGGCTCAACTATGGATGCTTCTTGATGGTGATCAGGTTCCCTTCCATGGATCAAATTCAGGATTTGTTCTGTGACTGCTTCAGGCAATAATAACAAAGTGTCTTGTATGATTTGATTGATATCCTTCTTAATTTCAGCATGGGGCTTTGAGACATTATTTTCGAAGTACTCTGTAACATTCTTATGGATTGCAGGCACACTCATAATTTGGAACATATCAGGAGAGGAATGGTCCAATTGAGAAAGCACTTCGCCAATATACTGATTATAATCATTGCTAGATTCACACTCTAAAGAATCATCAGTGTTCCTACTCCAACTATCAATTAACAAATCTGTGAATATGTCATACCCAGTGATGGATCCTGGTGCTAAATGATCAAACCATAGTTGAACATGCCCATCTTCATTGTCTGCACCTCTAGATTCCATGTAATCCCAGAGAATGTCCAAATGACTTTCAATAGATATATCATTATTTCCATTGAACCGAGGCATCCTCCTAGTGTAATCATTTGGCATAGGATGAGGTGCTCCCGGTATTTCAGAAAAGTCAAAAGGAGACCGTTTGCCTTGCTTTTTAACAATTCTGGTTACTTGGCTATAAGGCTTTGACTGGGAATGACTTTTAGGTTCATGTCGATTTACAGGTCCACTCGGGATGGTCGGGAAATTTTTATTGCATGGGTGAGGCAGTTGGTGGGTATCATAAAGATTTTGATAACTAGATTCATACCCATAATCATGCTCGAGATCATCCTCATACTCGTATTCTGGCCTCCATCTATTCCTTTCGTTTATTTGTTTGTTAGTTTCAATCATGTTCTTGTTTACTTCCTTCAAGTGCTTCAAAAATACATCCGAATTCATTATGATTTGAGGTATGCTCTAAGAACTTAAGATTAATATGTTCGGTACGATCCTCAGTGGAGTCGCAGAGTGGAGTCACTAGGTGAACCACACAAGTAATTCACCAATAAAAGATATGTCGTAGGGAAAGGTGAGGTATGTTGAACCAAGGTAGGTCTCTACGTCCTTGGCAACGACGCCAAAATGTTATCACCCTCCTTGTAGTTGCCTGTGTGAGGTGGATCCAGGATGGATGGTAGAGGGGCAAGCAACTAAGGGGTGGAACCACGACTGCCTAAACTCCCAAATGGATGGTTGTCACGCCAATCAAGGCAGCCTTCACTTTATGTTATCCTAGTCCAAGACAACAATGGGGGAGACTCTGATCTGCTCCCGACAGGAGAGATCAAACCTAAACACCAAAAGAAGATTAGATGGGCTTCAGGGTACTTAAGGTGCAAGGTAAATGGAAACCCTAGCTCTCGGGTTTAGGTACTAGCAACTGGTGGGGATGACCACTGTCTTGGAAAACGTAACTGCGACAGGGTGAGCAAGAACAGAATTGGGACTACCTAGTACCAAGGGGGACAAAAACAGTGAAGGATAGGTGACTTGAGTTATCAGTAGGTGTTGGCAAAATGAGTAAAAATGAGGTCAAGATGGGGCTAGCGCTAGCTAGGAGATCAGTGCCTTGCGTGCATTGGCAATGGAGTCAGCAGTAAACCAACGTTTCAGAGAACTCACCTGGGATACACCTTGATCTATGAACCCAACAAATAATTGATCTGGAAAAGCTAAGGTACAGGAAAGCCAACTCTATGGAAGGCTAGTGCTAGGGCTTAGAAGGACAGATCTGCAGCTCTAGGGTCACCTGGAGGCTAATGGCTCAGCGTTGAGGGAGAGAAGAGGTCAGGGTGACTTGATCTACAAGCCCAAATCAGGAAATCAACAGAAAAATCAGATCTAGAAAAGTCAAAATCTGATGATGGGGCTAGGAGACTGAACACTGATTTTTCAGATCTAGGGCAAATCGGGAGGAACTAGCACAGTGTTGGGGGTGTTTTGGAGTGCTTGGGCCCTGATCTATCAGCCTATCTTGTCAGATTTCAAAAAAAATCACTTCCGGAAAAGTCCAGTTTTCAGTGAGGGCGCTAGGGCAGATTCAGTCAATTTTTCTGATCTAGGCCAAATGGTCAAGCAGTTGCAAAGCATTGGGGTTGATTTAGGCTGTGTGGGACCCGATCTATCTGTATGTGAAGTCAGAAATCAGAAAAACTAGAAGGTCAATTTTTCAGTGGGGGGGTTATGCAGTTTTCTGTTTAAAAATCAGATCTAGGTCAAACTGTGAGGAATTTGACCAGCGTTTCAGTTGATTTGATGAAGGGGAGGCCCGATCTATGAAACCCAGAAATGGTTGGGCAAAAGATTGGACTATTCCCAAGTTTATTGATTTTTAGTGTTTTTAGTGTTTTAGGAGTTTTAAGAAAAAGTTGAATTGAAGCAAGGTACAATGGAATAAGATCTGAAAAAAGAAGAGACTTCCTGTTGGATCTTACCTGGAAAAGCTTGTAGAAGCCTGTAATAGTGACGATCTTTGCTATCCCAATCAATTCTGGAAGATCCCCGTGATTTCTATGGCATATGCAAGCTCCAAGCCATCAATGCGCCTCCTACCAATGAAACTAATGAAAACCCCCTGATCCAAGACGAAGAGAACCGAGCGAGTTGAGGTCCCCCTACAAAAACGCTCCAGCCAAAACGCCCTCCTGTAGACAAAAAAATGATAGCCACGAAAAATATAGATCTCACGAGAATTTCCACAATGCTAGGAAGCTGAAGACTAGCTAATCACCATTTGAGCACATTAGATGCAAAGCAGATCCATAAAAATTTCCACAAAAAAAGTCTTCTGTTATTCAGATCCAAGAGCCAAAGACCCCTTACAAATGAGAAGCTCTCACCTTTAAATAGAAATAAGAGAACCTTAATCATAACCAAATCCTAACCACTTTCAAAAGGAGTGGCTAAGATTAAAAGATGAAATGTTCTAATCAATGGTTGAGATGAGCTCAACATACAACACATGGATCAATATAACCATAATTTACCAAAGTGGACTAAACCACCCAAATAAAGGTAACCCACTCAATAAGAAATAAATGAAAGCACATGGTGGGTCCAAGGAGTGTTTGACCAACTCCTTTTGGGTGTCCCCATGGCACAATAAATAATATAACAATTTAATTCTTTGACTTTTGTGCCTCCTTGAGGAAATCGTGAGCCTCCAAAAAAGAGCTCCAGAAAATAATAAAAAATGCCCAAAAATAGGTGTCCGCCCAATCAGGAGCTCCAATTGCTGGAGAAGGTGTGGAGGACATCACTCTCATCATCATGACTCATCCCATGTCATTTCCTTGCCTCAGTAGCCCAAATCGATTTCTTCAATAGCCATTTAATTATTTTTTAATCTGCCTCGGGAAACGTGATCCTGCCAAAACAACCTCCTAGGGTGCCTACGTTGTCAAACTGAGCCCACCAGGCTTTCTGGGATGGGGGTACAATGGTACAAACAAGTGGCTGCACACGCCTATGCCCATACGACGCCCTAGGAGATCCAACTAAAACATCTCCCTGCTCAAATATATCAACCTGTGAAGAAAACTGCATCAGAGAGGCAGAATGACCCTGATCATATCTATAAGTGCCCGAAACTGGAAATAAACTGTCTAATTAGACTTGGAGAGCCCAAATCCATCTAAGGTGTATACTCATACCCCTCATAGGTCTCTATCTGATCATCAATCATATCCAATAAACAATATAACCATCTGTGAATAATCAGACACCAATAATAACTCAGACTATATCCATCCGCTGTAAGTGTTAAAAAGGTTAAGACATGCTCTACAACTCATTCAAGTAACAATCACAACAAGTAGCATTCATTTCACTGGCGGTACATCAATCAATACATATATAAGGCTTTATTCATTATTACTCAAACTTAGACTTTCAAGACTATACTCACTTCATAGCTGTAGCCAATTTGCTAGTGAAGGGGGAAGGGTGGAAATGACAAGGCTAAGGCAAATGATGACTTCCTACTCAACATCATGACACTTTGGACAAGGAAAGGGGATACTCACTATAACCAATGTCAGACAAACAACAACACAAGGAATGGCAGTGCCTCACAAATGGTTGAGTTGTTTAGAGAGTGCTTATTCAGCTTAGGCCTCATGTCTACATCAAGCTTGGTCCAAGTTCATTAGGATCATCATTTTTATTCGATGGTCTTTTTGGCCTAAATGACCCTTTTGGGACTTCACCAGTGCTTAAAAGCACAGCTAAATCCAGCTTTCATCTGGGACATATTTTATAAGGTCAACATATTTTTTATCATTGCTTTTTCGACCTTTTCTTATACTCTTCAAGGAGTATTTTAGCACTTCATTGCTCTTGCCCTCTTTACATATGTTAAGAAACACAGTTTTATAATTTTCATTTTTCATGGGCGCATATTCAATAATTTCAACATAGGTAGTACATGAGCTTTCAGTTTTAACCAACAACATCTCAAGTGACTAGGAGGAATTTTGCACAGTGCCAAACATTGGGACAACCGACCAGAATGATTTAGCCATACTATCCAATTTACCAAAGGCAAGTATTGTCACCAACTCAAAGCCGAGACACAATATAAACAGGGAGGCTTGTCCAACAAAAGTTCTAGCGGGGAAAAAGATCCTCCATGCCATAAGTCAAGAAATCAGTGGGGTTGAAAACTAAACTGGAAGGTAATGTATGGGTGAAGACAACGAATGATGGAGCCAACACTAGCAAGCCAAAACAATGGCGAGAACTACTACCTCTATTTTCCCTAAGGAGGGTGAAACCAATGAGTATAGATCAAGAACTTCCAAGTCTAAGTAGGGACATGAATACATAGTACAATATACAACCAAGTCTATATAAATATGACCGCCAGATCATGATACCACAAGTTAATACATGTCACAAGAATCAGTATAAGAGCAATAATAACCATAACACAATATAAAATGCCGAGTCATAACCATGCAATATAATCCATCTGAGACACCATCTGTCCAATGATAAATAATTGACATAAAACTAGGCATCAATGACTGCTCTGAAAATGACATAAATGGCTACATTGGTCCTCAAATCTGAGTGTCCTGAGACTCAGTCCTGACATGGGAGAGTACAATAGTCCACTAATATAATCATGATCCATAAAAAATGCTCATCTCAGCATCTCATATGTAAGAGATCTGGCTGAAAAATGTACTGTGTTTGAAAAATAGAATATGGTAGCCGGCTACTATATATGTGATAACAAGTACGACCTCCCGCTGCAACTCCTGCTCGTCGACCTGTGTGGGTTCTGTCCGCTCAGTGAATCTGCTTCTCAATCCTCCGTCTTCCCAGCTAAATCTTTTGTATGACCTCTCCCTGTCTGTATCTTGTCTCTATCGGAATACAAGTGTGTATCCTCTCAAACCAATTGACCTTTCTTATATAGCTTTAGGTAAAGTGAAAACCTTAATTTCACTTTCACTTAAAGTCAATAATTAATTAGATCACTTTAATTATTTTCCAAAGTAAACTTAGGAAAAATAATTAAATACAACTGGTTTCCTGTTTTAGAGTCTTCTGAATGCAAGGACACTTGCATGCAGGAAGAACTTCCTTGTTGCTGCTAGGTTATGAAGTCGATCCTGTTAGGGTTTTGGGTCAGTCACATGTAAAGTATAAATAGGGAGGTGCCCTCCCTCATTTGGACACTACAACACACAAGCAAATTTGCTCAAAAGAGAGAAAGACAAGTGCACTGGTGAAGAAGAGGAAGAAGTTGCTGAAGACATCTTATCTCTTGGTATTCTATGTTGGTTTGACATTGTACTAAGTGACAAAACGATTCTGAAGAAGTTGTGGGGTTTTTTTCTCTATGGTTTCCTTGAGGAAAATCTTTGTGTACTTGTGTATTGCTGTGCTTGTTTATCTTTCAGGTTAAAGATCTAACATAAAATTAAAGTGCAAACTCTAACATGGTATTAGAGCCACCCTAAAGAAGTTACTGTGCAGCTGCAGAAACTAGGGCTTCCAAGTTCTAGCAATTTTCTCCACAAAATTTATAGAAAAGAGGGCTAGGCTAACTCGCCTCAAGGAGGCGCATCTTTTGGTGGAGAAAGATTCTAGATTAGAGAAGTTTCAATTTTTGAGTACGGAACACTGCGGGAAGGAACTAAGGCATCAAGTTTTTGGAGTTTCCCTTCACAGTTTTTGGAAAAGGACCTCACTAGACAACTTGCCTCAAGGAGGCACACCTTTCTATCTAGACATAATTTCAAGTTTCCAAACTTGAAAAATTAGGGTTTCTCTATGGAACCCTAGGTCAGCCGGATCAAGGAGCTACTTGGGCATCTCAAATTGGTAAGATCTATTTCCTTGCTATTTCCCTTTGAGGTTCTCATATTAGAACCTCATATCAAAATGGTGCATCACACTAAGCTTGAGGACAAGCTTGAAGGCGCTGATAACTTCCGAGCATGGAAGTATACAATCTCTTTTATCCTAGAAGAGAATGATTTGGACAAATACGTCATTGTGGAGATTCCATAACCAGAGGGTGATGATGCCAAGGCTACTCACAAGAAGAACACGATAAAAGCCAAGCGGATCATTGTAGACTCAATCAAAGATCATCTCATCCCTCGTGTCTCATCATTGAAGACCCCGAAGCAGATGTTTGATGCTTTAATCAAACTATTCGAAGGGAAGAACATCAACCGGAAGATGACCTTTAGGAATCAACTCAAGAATGTGAAAATTCAACACTCAGAAACCATTTAGTCTTACTTCACTAAGGTTTCTCAAATCAAGGAACAATTAGAGGCCATTGAAGAAAATGTCGAAGGAGAGATTGTGATGACCACCTTGAATGGTCTCCCAAGTTCATGGGACTCATTCATTCAAGGGATATGTGCTAGAAAGAAGCTAATCAAGTTCAACAGTTTATGGGAAGAATGCACTCAAGAAGATGCCCGATTGGTGTCAAGAGAAGAGAAGATGGGAGTTGATGATGATCAAGCCCTAACAACACATGCAAAGAAGAATAGAAGCAAGAGGTAGGATCACCCTCACAGAAGGCCTAAGAAATTCTAGAAGAATCATAGACCTCAAAAGGACTACTCCAATCTCAGATGTTTCACATGTGATGAGAAAGGCCACTTTGCAAAAGATTGTCTTAGAAACAAAGTATCCACCAAGACCATAAACAAGAAGAGGCATCATGCTCACATTGCCGAAGAGGATGAACCAGAAAGGAAAAGAACGGTTGAAGATTCCTCAAGTGATGAGGAATATATACTTTAAGGATTCAACCCATAATGATGAAGATCATACTTTATGAACCTAATTTGAAGAAGAACCTCTTATTCAGATAAGAAGGGATGTAGTTGTGAATGAAGAAGAAGGGACACTTAGAACCAATACACAATCCAATGTGATCTATGGTGTAGAAGACTTGCTCAACATTGTCGATCATGAGCAAGACAAACATAGGTCCTCAAAAACTATCATGTCCCCATCCAAATAAGACTACTAGCAAACAATATTTCACCAACCTACTAGTTCCCTAGGTTGAGGTGGAGGCATAAAATTTTGTAATAAGGGAGCTATGAGACCCAAAAGGACCTTAGTTTACCATATTCACATTAAATTGGGTCACATAAATATTAAATGTTAAGAAAATAAGGCGGCATTGGTTCATGGAGATTCTTGGAGGCTCATGGAGTCCTTGGGTGGCTAGATTCCCCCACATAGTTGGCATGACCTTCATCCAAAATTCGAATCCATGGGGAATGTAACGTTCTTGGGGGGTGATGTGGTGTCAAATAGCATATCATGAGCCAAGGAATTCGAATTAGTAAAGGGTAGTAACTCCCATGGAAGAGGAAGAGACTAAGAAGACAATATGTGCCACTTGGAAGGAGATTCCATGCACTCTATGACAACTAATGATGAAAGATTCTATGAAAATTATGACAAATTAGACTTGATTGTAGACCTATGAAAAATCTGACATGACAGGGCTAAAGATAGCCACCATGAGGGCGCATTTGGGAGTTAGAGGCAGCCATTCGAATTGGGGAAATTATTGGAGCATGAGGAAGAGGACAAGTGTCATAGGAGTTACTAAACCTCTATGATAAGTTGGAGGAAACCTATGAAGGGAATTTCGACCTTAGGAGGCCTCATGAAGTTAATAAAGGATGCCACGAGGAAGGAGAATGGCTTTTGATCATTTGTTAATTTTCCTTTGGCATTTTGGAGAGCTTTTGCTTGTCCATTGCACGGTGAGCGTTCACTCTCCCTACTTGTGAACCAATTTCGAGGGAATTGGATTCCTTTCCAAGTTGTTTGATGGAGAGGCCATTCAGACCTCTCATTAGAGCTGAATGAAGGAGTTTTAGTTGCAGGTTGAAGGCCATACAATTCGAGATTCCATCAATCTCCCCCATCTCTCATTCCTACTTCACCATTCCCCATACTCTCATGTGATGGCGCACTTGTTGGAGTGGTGCTTGCGCTTGGCTGAGTCTATTTGATGCCCAAGCTTGGGTATATGATGTATGGCTTTACACTCATGTTCATATACTCTGTAACTCGAAATCTTAGTAATCCATATGTGAAGAGCTTGCATTTCCATGCTATTAAATCACTAGTTTTCATGTATTTGGCTTCCATTTTGAAAGAGTTATATATCAGATTTGTATTAAGGAATTTCTCTGATGTTTAATGCTATTGGGGCAACAATTTGTATGCTGTATATGGTCCCCATTTATCATGCAATTATCTGAACTATTCCATGTACTTTTCATGAGTTAAAATCGAGCTAGTAATGTCATTTCACAGGTTGAAACCCCACCGTTCGCTCCACCCTCCATGGGCGTTCAACCTTCCTCCATCTGGTATGATTGCCCAAATCACCGTCGCCAATCTGCAGCTCTCCTCCAATTTCCGATCCAATAATTCGGTTTAATTCTACCTTCGAGTGAATAATTAAAAAGGGGCTCATTACGTATTTAAATGAAAAAGTGCAATAAGTCATTTAACGAGTTTTTTAGTGAGCATTTATTATTGGCCCTAAATCTTGATGGCTCGGTTTAATTCTACCTTCGAGTGAATAATTAAAAAGGGGCTCATTACGTATTTAAATGAAAAAGTGCAAGAAGTCATTTAACGAGTTTTTTAGTGAGCATTTATTATTGGCCCTAAATCTTGATGGCTCAAGATTTAATCTTGGCCATTAGATCTCAAGTGGTGGTTACTGTGAACAAAACGAGGGAAAGGCACAATTTTCATTTCATTCTTTTCACCAAGAGATTTGGAGAAAGCGAGAGGAGGAGAAGATAAGAGAAATCGAACTTGAGAGGAGAGAAACCCTTGCACGTTTTTCAAGAAAATTTGAGAGATTCTAGCACAGAGTTCGAGGCATCTGTAGCAGTTATCTAACAACACACAAATAGAGGTGATCTATTCAACTTTCAAGGAGGGCCGTGCAACATTTAGTGTAGGATGTACTTTGCAATAAATGTGCTGTACTTTTCTGTAGCAGCAATACGCGTTTCGAGGTCAAGGAAGACACATAAATCGAGGTATAAATCTGTTGTTTTAGTTTGGCACAAATTCCAAGAAAAAGGCTGTCAGATTGTCATGAAATTCTAGAAATTGTTTGGCTGTGAACAGAGTCTGTACAGTCTGAGATGGGCACAAAATTCTAGACAATTCTTTGCACAGAAAATGAGGCATTCACAACACTGTTTTCCAGGCAGCAATTACAGTCTTTGTGGGTTGAGATAAGTTGTGATTTCAACATTGTTATTCTGCTGACTTTGATTTTTTTGAGAAGAAAACAATAAAATCATCTCTCTCCTACAGGTTTTGCCTTCGGGGTTTTATCCTGAGCCAAATTTGGCTAAAAATTATGAGTCTACATTTTATGGTGTGGCTGGTATTTTATTTTCTGTTTCTTTAAAAGAGAGTAAAAATTTCCAAGTGTTTCATTTACTGTTTTGTTTATGAGAAGAAAACCCTAACTTACAACTAAAATGAAATTTGGGGTTGGGCATTAAACAATATGCACAATTGAAAACTGTAACCGGGTTGGGATTTCAAAAATTTACATTGTAGAGCTTTCAATAGGTGATTGCTTGACCTTGGACTTGGTGCTACATGTGGCAAACCTCTTTACGAGGTGGTTATCTCATGTGGCATTGTTATCTTCTACATGGTGTGTCTGTTGAGGAGGTTGGTTGCTTGCAATAAATAGTGTTGGATCTAGCTTGGAGGAGGATTGTTGGGCATTATGAGGTAGGGTGCTTAGCTCTAAGAGCATTGGGACCACTTGGCATGCTTTAGGAGGATGAGCGTTTGGCTTCAGCATGCTTGGGTTGAGGGCACATTGCTTGGGGTTGTATGTGGACCTGAGACACATATTGAGGAGTGTTGGAGGATTGGATTCTTGTCTTGGAGAGTAAGGAGACTTGTAATGATGAGTGCTCGACACTTGGAACCTTTGCTTGAAGAGCACATGATTTGGGGAGCCTTGTTTTGAAATGCGTATACCTTGGAGCTAAGTCACCTGACACGAGGACACGGGACACGAAGGACATGGGGATTCGAGTGTCCGACACGGACACGGTGACCCCTGGAATCAAGACACGTAGGACATGTTATATATATATTTTTAAAATTATATATATCAAAAATATAGACAGAGAGATCCAAATTTTTACAATATTCAATAGAAATCAAAATCAATGCACATTTAGCATTAGTAATTACACATTTAAATCCTTCAATTCTTCTTCACCTGCACAACAAACACACTTTAGAGCCCTCTCCACACTTGCAAATGATAAAAATAAAGTGAAAATTTTGATTTAAAGCAATTCTGGGCGTTTTTTCAGTGGAAAACGTGTCCTAAATAGGGACACGCTGAAAAATTGTGTCTGACACGCTCTGTTAGTGTGTCCATGTCGGACACGCGGACACGGGATACATAGGCCCCTTTGGACGTGTCCGGTATCTCAGCCTTGGAGAGAGAGTAGTTCACTTGGAGACCTTATCTTGAGGATTAGATTAGGTTGTTTGTGTACCTAGTCCACTTTATTATTGTTGGCCACCCTCACCTATTCTATAGAAAGGGAGGAGAGAGTACTTGTAGTAATCATGTAAGCACGTGAAAGTTTTTTAGATCATTTGTGTCTTGAAGATGTACTTGTCTTGAATCTTTGTGCTTGTCTTTATGCAAGGGAAGAAGGTTCTAGGGTTTGTGTGATGCAAAACCTAAAGGAGACTTGAAGTGCTAGGGTTTGAATCTATGTGAGGACATAGGGTTCGTGGCAAAGAGCCCTGAGAGGAGACTGGGAGTGCTTTGCTTGGAGAGCTTGTGCGAGGCAAGCATATTGAAAGATCCAGGGTGGAATTGTTGGTGTTGATGTTAGCTTGTTGTGAAGCCTTTGGTGTGGATAATAGCTTGGTGGAATGCCTTGCTAGGCCTTTGTATTGTTGGTTAGGGTTTTCTATTGATGTTGGATCTTAAGCCTTTAGGGCAATGCCACTAGCCAAAAATGTCTGAATATTGAAAAAAATTAAAAATAAGATCTGGAAACCCTAGTTTTGCAACCCTTAGGGCAATGATACTAGACAAATATCTTCATATCAGCTGTCGTAAAAATCAATCAGGAAACTCTAGTTCTGCAGCCCCTTGGATGATAACACTAGCCAAAAATCTCTAAACGATTGTTGCAGTAAAAAAGGATGGTTTAAAGCCTTGGTTTCACAGTGACAAAAAATAGTGATGCCACCAATGCATAGCCATGGATCAACTCCAGGCAAGATGGCTGAGATAAATCTGTAGGTAATCCCTAATGTTTGGTGCTGAAATCTTGTGCAAGATATTTAAAAAATAACACAAATCACCGGGCTTAAACAACCCTAAGTAAGGTGCCCAACTTCAACAGACACAACCACAATGCAGTGGTTCCAATACTTCGTAAAGTTAGGCACAATCTTCTGGTGCAACTTCTGATCACTGCAAAAAACAACAGAGAAGAAATCCCAACCAACAATGAAAAGAGTAAGAAGTTTTCTCTATTTCATACCATGTTAAGATCCATAAGAGAGAGAGATATAGAATGGAATCACTGGCAAACTTGAAAACCCACAATAAATGGAGAAAATAATAGCGCTGCCCTAGAGAAACCTGGCATTAACAGCAAAGGTAAACCGTAACACCAAACAGTAGCACTAGAGCTGATCCATAGGAGTGCTAGAGAGAAATAAACCCATGCATGAGAGAGAGAGAGAGAGATGGGAGATGCCAAGCACACACGAATGCCAAAAATATGGGTGCCCTTAGGCATAAAACACTTCATAAAAGAACGATGCTTGTGCGCTGAAGAACGATCAAGAAGATCAAATGATGATGATTTACAAATTATTATTGTCTACACAACTCGAGGTAGGATGCTCTTCCCAACAAGGGTTATGGGCCCACATATAATTTGACTTGATCAACCTTAACCATAACCTAATATTATAACAAAAGATTACATTGATGCCTAACCAAATCCATTAACGACACAATATAAGTTGACCATAGCCAAATGTGAAGATTACACCATTCCCAGCATATTGGAGGTCCTTAAAGACCCAAGGCTTTTGTTAGTCAGAGTTTAAGTTCCTGTCAAATATATTATCTATATCTTTTCATTGTAGAATTTTTCATGTTGATTTAGGAACCATCATGATTAATTGTAAGATGATTCAAGTCTTTAGTAATTTTCTGTTTGTGATGATAGCTTGTGCTAATAAACTTTGTATGAATACATTAAAATTAATATTGCCTGATCTCAAACATAAAAGATCTTGAATATACGCAGTCAATTCAATATTTTGTGTGCTCAAATTTATCAAATGGGCAGTTCTCTATTCTTTGCTTAGTGCATTTCCTGAAGTGATATTTATATAGTATTTGATAATGCCACTGCAACAACCAGCACTCGGCTTTTAATTAAAGTTAAAGAATTGATTATGGTGATTTCATTGAAGCATAAGATGCGGATATGACTTGTTTCTCTCTTTAAATCTGCAAGGCAAAATTATCAAGCTGGATAAATTATTTCCTTTTACCCAAGAAAAGTTGATTTTAATTGTGCCCGTTTAATCTGGGTATATTTTTATGATCAAGAAGTTTACAAGAATAATTTAATGACAAAATTATGTGGTTGTCTTTATCTCAGTTTTTTTTAATTAAAGGCAACAGAAGCCTTTTAAGGGTCATAGTGGATTTTGGAGATTTGTTACTCTGTAGTGTTATCACACGGATCTGCAGAAGCAAATTTGCACCACAATTAGGCAAACCAACCCTTGTCACGGTTGGTAAGCCTCTCTGTTGGACTAGTGTTTTTCTAGTCACAAAGGGGTGTCCCTAGAAGTCATACACTATGATCTGATCTGAAAACCTGCATAGATAACGAAGAAAACAACATATATTAAAACTCCCTCTTTGATTGTTCTCAAACAGTTAAGCGCAAGGGTTATTCAGGTACTGAATTTAAATGGTTGAGAACAGGTTTTAGAAGTGATTATAACAAGAACCCAAATGAAATGAAGTGAAAGAATTGCATCTTGAGTGAAAGAAAAAAAGAAAAGTAACTCACAATCATTTACCAACAAATTAATCTTTAACAACCAGTGAACAAATAACTAGTATAAGCATAACTGATTCAATCACAGATTATCAAGGGACTGCATCACAATGGACGACAGGGGACAGATTGCCAAAGATCTCCTCCCTAGCAATGGTAGTAGTGGTCTTAGTGGTGGATGGAGGTTAAGAGTTGTTCTGCTGCTACAGTAAGTACTTCCAATCGAACTGTCTAAACCTTTCCCTGTGTTATGCCCCAGATTGTCTGCAGCGTGCCTTTCAGGATATACTGGAGTGAAGGGGCCTTTTTTTTAATGTAAAAGGCCAAGTTTGGGCTTGTTTATGTAAAAGTGTTGGTCTAGCTGGGCTTAAGATCCATGGTCTGGTCATGGCAGGTCCTCTTGATTTTCATTCCAAGGAGTATTGGTTTAGTGGCTTTGCTGACTGCCCCTTGATGGGCGGAAGTCCCAGATCATGTTGGGGGTTTGTGCTCTGGGTTGGTGTTCCGATGCTTCTTGGGATGGACCCACTAGGACACATGGCTTAGGGGCTCCTAGCCACACTCATGTTTATTCTATGTAAAAGGTGTTTGTGCATTTATGGATTGCCATACCCGCTTTAGCACCTCATTTATGTTCACTTGGGCCTTATCTTTTCATGTATTACCCCTTCTCTTGGTCTCCATGTGCAAAATCCGTGATGTTGTCATCTCCTTCAAGAAAGCCTTACTTTGCTAAAGGAAAGGACGTTGAGGGATTTTCTACATCATTGTGTTTAGTTTGGCATGACGTCCGCCTCCGACTCATCACTTCATTTAGATGAAGCCATTTTCACTATTTTATCATTATTTTTAGTCTTTTGTGGTTAGTCCTAGGTTTGTGGGTGACAAACCCTAGTTTTAAGTTATTTTTATGTTTTAGAAAGGTAGGCTCTAAAGTTAGTTAAGACCAGGAAGCCCCATATAAATAAAGGCTCCTAGCACTTGTATGAAAACATACAAGTGTTCTAATTTTGTACTTTTTTTCTCTTTATCTTGGTCGATTGTAGCACTCGATTGATGCACACCTCTCTCTTTGGCAAGTTTTTCATGTGATAAAGGTTGAATGGTGGAATTACTAGGGTTTACTATTTTGCTAGGCTGATGCAAATAATAGTTGTAATAACTCATGTCTAAGGAGGACCTAAGAACCTTTTCTCTTTCTCTTTCCTTGGTTGATGTTGGTAAGATCTCTCCATTTTCTTGTTTGACGTTGCCTTTGTGCCTTAAGCAAGGTAAACTTAGGGTTTTATTGGCATCTTGTTAGTCTTGTTTGAGGAGAATTTCCTCTTGAAGGAGCTCTCCACTATGCGCCTTGGGATTCATTATTTACCCTAATTAGGGTTTGGCTACTTCGACCTAGTATCAGGTTACTAGCCTTTGCCATAGTTGGTAAATCTTGAATAGCCAAACTGAGTAGGGACATTGACCTCGATTTCTAATTGCCCTAAGGTCGAGGACGAAGGTCATAACCCCTTCTCTTCTTACTTTTATTAAAATTTTGTTGTAATTATATTGTAAAAATATTAAAAAAATATAATATTGCAAAAATTCTAAAAAATAGAAAAAATCATATCTCAAAAAATAATTGGAATTTAGAAAATCTGTTCGGATGAAAAAGTGCACTCTAGGCGATTATTGGTAGCTTCTTAAAGGCACCATTTTCCTGTGGTTGAATTATGAAGTCTTTGGTGACGCGTGCATGCTAGGGTTTTGTTTTGCAGATATGTTATTGCAGGTACAACAGGTATATTGACCATTTTAGCCAGGTTTGAAGGTGTAAAAAGTAGGTTTTTGGGCCTAGATTGACCCCTAGGGGGTTGGACACTTGTTGGGAAATGTTATTAGCAAGACCACCATTTATTTGAGGGCTGTTCTAGGGCACATACCAGATCTGATTTTACATTTTCAGATCTAATTTAAGGTCTTTTTTTCACCCTATTGCATATCCTCCTTACCTTCATGCTTCAAGGTACACCTTATAAGGTAAGTTGGTGAAGCTTTGTTGTCTTTTATCAAGTTTTCTGAAGTATTTTAACTGCTGCAACTTCATGACAACAAGAGCATATTGAAGTTATTTTACTTGGAATACATGAGAAAGTGTTGTAAGTTCTCCCTCTCACTTGCTTATTATTACTCTCATATTTTGATTCCTTAAGGCATTGATCTTTGTTGAGAGGTTTATTGGGAAAGGTGTTTGTGTGTTGTTTAAGCAATTGCAGACATTATTCATCGAAATCTAGGGACTCCCCCTTGGTCTTAGGAGTTGACCTAAAGTGTTAAGGAGCTAGGATGTGGTGACATTGGGCACTAGCTCCTCTCATGCTTACCACTCGTCGCACCATGATCTGTGACCTAGGGCAGAGGTGCTATTTTGAGCAGCAACATTTGCGGCCATTATTGAGGACTCTAAAGAGAGTGACGACATTCCATTGCAGGGTCTTTCGAGTCTAGTTCATTCATTTTCGGTAAGAACAACACATTTGGTAAGAATGTTGAGCTAAGTTTTTGTTTTGGTAGTTTGATAAGATTATTGTTAAGAACTATCCTTGTAGGTCTTATCTGACGACTCTAGTGAAGAAAAATGCAAGCAAAGTACACTTCGAGACATAATCCTTAGCTTTTGATGACCTTGTCGGGTGTAGAGGTGAACATATCCATCAATTAAGAAGAAGAGCTCATCTTGGTGACTCCACATATTTTGGCATCAATAAAGAGATGATATGGTGTTTTTTAATGAACCATGGATGCACAATTGGTTTGATCCACTCGATTTCTCGAGGATCTCGTGATATCGTAAAATTCAATGGTGATTGTTGGAGGAAATCCGTACCGAAATTCCACGGACATGATGATTCAGTTGAATGGCATATTATATTATTTATGGGAGCCATTTCAAAGTTGAATATGGTACATGAGAACGTTAAGATGAAGATGTTCAAGATATCTCTTGATTTGTCCAACAAAGATGTAAAAAAATTGGTATGATGTGCTTCCTAAGAAAGGAATTCACTTTGTTAAGGATTTATCAAGGTTTTTTGTGAGAGACAGGATCCTTATTTCAGAGGGGATATTGGGTATCTCATCAACAAAGGCACTTCTAACCCATTGCATGAAGGTAAAGATAGTGATGAAGATCAACCCCTAGAAAGCTCTCAGGAAGAAGCCATTGTTAAAGAACCTTTGGTTGAGGATTTTGTCAAAGAAATTGAGGAAGTCCATGATGAAAATCAAGAGAAGGAGCTTGAAGAGAAAACACATTTAAAAGAAGAACAGGTCCAAGAAGAATTCCTCGAGGGTTTCTAGCCACTTATTGTTGTAGGCTTGGAAAAACATGAAATTGATTTTGACAATGAAATTCATGAAGATAATGAAGATTATGAAGATGATAGAAGAAACTCTCGTGGAAGAGCCATTATCGATTGAAGAGAATGTCAAAGACATGGTTGATGCCTCTCCTTGTGCTCCTCATGGTGATGAGGGTTTGATGAGCTTTCCCTTCTCTTTTGCTTTTGAAGACAAATTTTTCGAAGATGATAGGTTTGAAGATATCTTTGCTATTGAAGATGACTGCCATGGATATGACGATGATAATCATAATTTGGATGTGGATTATTGGAAATTTGTTGGAGAACCCATATATGATTCTTCTAACGAGGGAAGTGTAAATTTTGAAGAACTTGGAGAACCTTTTTTGATGAGGGTCCTTGCGATGAGGTTTAACTATGCTTGCTCACCATTGATGATGATATAGGGTTGCCTATGGAGATTTCTATTGTAGATCTTGGGTAGCTAGGTTTACCCTCTCCTAGGGTGAATCTCAATCAACAATTTTAGCCATGCTCTTCAAGGATTGAGGCAGGTTTTGGACACCAAGAAGATGAAGAGCCTCTTGTGAAAGGGCTAATACCCATGGGAAGACACCATATGGACTCAGAAGATCTAAGGAATGAAATAGTAGGCTTTCAAAGCAGTATGGGGTCCTATACAACCTTCACCACCGATGTTGCTGATCAATTTTGGATGATGAACTTCGGCGGGGTCAAGTCTCAGTCATGTATGGGTGCAGATATTGTATTAACTTCCCCTTGTACTGATAAACATATCTCTTTTTGCTTAGAATTTGAAGGTACTAACAATGTGGTAGAGTATGAAGCTCTCTTTTATAGCCTTTAGTTAGCCAAAAACTTTGGTATTCAGTTTTAAGAGATTATCGACAACTCTAATCTAATTATAATGCAAGTTAAAGGAATGCCTACATGTAAAAATAAAAAAATAAAAAAAGGTACAGAGATGTGTGACTGGCCACGGAAAATTTTAGTGCTTTATCTTTACAAGTGATTCCTAGAACTCAGAATCAGCGAGTTGATTTCCTAACTGCATCTGCTTCCGTTCTTTAACCTTGCAAGGCCATTCTAAAATCAAGAATAGTACAAGTTATTTTTAGACCTTCAGTTCTTGATAACTCTAAAGATTGACAGATTTTTGGTGATGACATGCATATGCATAGGTTTATGAACAATGTGGCAGAATTGTTTCAGCCTCATTATGCAGGGTTCCTTTCTCGTTTTGAGGATCATTTGGGGAAACAAATAGAGATAAGTGAACATGCTTATGATGATGGCGGTTTGTACTTGAGCCCTATCCAAGCTTGGATAGAGGGGGCTTGTGAAAGAGGCCCTACTCCTTGGAAGGAATTTGAAGGCATCCAAGTTCATGATCTCTTCCATTGTTCCAACCCCACTTCGATGAAGGTAATGACATCTCTACTTGGATCACCATTGATGTGGTTTAGTTTTTTACTATTGCCAAAGACAAAGGAAGAAGCCCTAGCATGGATGATATGTTAAGGTGGCTTCACTGGTGGTATGATTTCACTTGATTTATTTCTCTCACCATGATTAGAGTAGGTAGGTAGGTTGCATAATAGATTTAACTTCATTAGATATCCACATTTACTTTTACCCATGCATTGCACTTGTCGTTTGTTGCATTTCTTTTTGGTTTGTACAAAGTAGGACACAAGTGTTTGCCTCCAATGCAATTGACATAGTTGTTGTTAGATGTGTGTGTAGGTGTACAGGTTCTAGGAGATTCTAGGGGGGTCTCATACACTCCCGAGAAGAGCGCATGTCCTATAGTTGGAGCGAACTGCTATGCCCTAGATTGTTTGCAGCGTGCCTTTCAGGATATACTAAAGTGAAGGGGTCTTTTTTCCATTGTAAAAGGCCAAGTTTGGGCTTGTTTATGTAAAAGTGTTGGTCTAGATGGGCTCAAGATCCATGGTCAGGTCATGGCAGGTCCTCTTGGTTTTCATTCCAAGGAGTATTGGCTTAGTGGCTTTGTTGACTTCCCCTTGAGGGGTGGAAGTCCCCCATCATGTTAGGCCTTTCTGCCCTGGGTTGGTGCTTCGGTGCTTCTTGGGAGGACCCACTAGAACACATGGCTTAGGAACTCCTAGCCACACTCATGTTTATGTTATGTAGAAGGTGATTGCACATGTAAAGGTTGTCATACTTGCTTTAACATACCTCATTTATGCTCACTTGGACCTTATTTTTTCATGTGTTAACCCTCCTCTTGGTCTCCATGTGCAAATATGTGATGACATCATCTTCGTCAAGAAAGCCTTACCTTGCTAAAAGGGAGGATGTTGAGGGATCTTCTACATCGTTGGGGTTAGTTGGGGCATGGCGTCTTCCTCTAGGTCATCGCTTCATTTGGATGAAGTCATTTTCACTATTTTATCATTATTTTTAGTCTTTTGTGGTTTAGTCCCTAGCTTGTGGGTGACAAAGCCTAGTTTTAATTTATTTTTACTTTTTAGTAAGGTAGGTTGTAAAGTTAGATAAGACTAGGAAACCCCATATGAATAAAGGCTCCTAGCACTTATTTGAAAACAAGACAAGGGTTCTAATTATGTACTTTTTTCTCTTTATCTTGGTCGATTGGAGCACTTGAGTGATGTGCACCTCTCTCTTTGGCAACTTTTTCATGTGATAAAGGTTGAATGGTGGAATTTCTAGGGTTTACTATCTTGCAAGATTGATGCAAAGAATAGTTGTAATAACTCATGGCCAAGGAGGACCTAAGAACCTTTTCTCTTGTGTTTTCCTTGGTTGATGTTGGTAATATCTCTCCATTTTCTTGTTTGACGTTATCTTTGCACCTTAAGCAAGGTAAAATTAGGGTTTTATTAGCATCTTGTTCGTTTTGTTTGAGGAGTCTTTCCTCTTGAAGGAGCTCTCCACTGCGGGCCTTGGGATTCATTGTTTGCCCTAATCAGGGTTTGGTTACTTCAACCAAGTATTAGGTTACTAACCTTTACCCTACTCTAAGTCACCGGATTTGGCGAATATCAGGGTTGAAATTCAAAATTCCTCCGATTAGAAAGCTAACCGAATTAATTCATTGAAGTTCGTCGAATTTTAAAGGTCAATTATGTGGACACCTTGCTGTTTGTTATACTCAGTCTGTTCATAGTTCAACCCGCACTCGGCTCTAAGGCTTCACTGCCCTCGCCTTCACAACTCTTCCAATGACCTACTCCAAGGCTCCTCGTCGACGGTCTCCACTCTCAAGTCTCCACTATCTAATGAATTGCAACTTGTCCTCACTTGTGCCCTTGCCCACGCGATTCGGTGGTCCATGTCCACTGTCCAGCTTGGCTTGGCTCCAAGTTTCGACTTCCAAGCTTTCGGTCGGAGCCCGAGGGTGGTCTAGTGGGCTACAACTTGCTCGACTCAACTACCAAGTTCTAAGTGCCCATGGTCTAGTTCAAAATTTTCAAGCCCTTGCCTAGTGACTCATCCTTGCAACTTGGTTGCAGTTGTAGTGTTTTTGAAATGTGTTTAATCATTAATCTATATAATGTAATATGGAATTATATTATAAAAATTCATATATTTTTTAATTTTCAATTTTATAGTATGTTGAATTTAATGTTGAATTTTATCACCCAATTTTCCATTGCCGAATTTTTGTCGAAATTGAAGGTCGCCAAACTTGAACATGAATTCGAACTAGGTCTTATTGAATTTAATGTTGAATTTTATCACCCAATTTTCCATTGCCGAATTTTTGTCGAAATTGAAGGTCGCCAAACTTGAACATGAATTCAAATTCCCTAGTTGGTAAATCTTGAATGGCCAAATTGAGTAGGGATGATGACCTCGATCTCTAATTGCCCTAGGGTTGAGGACCAAGGTTATAATCCCTTCTCTTCTCATTTTTATTAAAATTTTGTTGTATATATATTGTAAAAATAAAAAAAATATTGGAAAACCCTCCAAAAATAGAAAATTTCATATCTCAAAAAGTATTTGGAATTTGGAACTTTTGTTTGAATGAAAAAGTGCACCCTAGGCAATTTAATGGTAGATTCTTAAAGGCGCCATTTTCTTGTGGTTGAATTGGGAAGTTTTTGGTGACTTGTGCATGTTAAGGTTTTGTTTTGCAGATCTGTTATTACAGGTACACCAGGTATATCAACCATTTTAGCCAAGTTTGAAAGCCTAAAAAGCAGGTTTTTGGGCCTCGATTGACCGCTGGGGGCTTGGACACTTGTAGGAAAATGTTATTAGCAAGACCACCATCTATTTGAGGGCTGTTCTAGGGCACATACCAGATCTGATTTTACATTTTTGGATCTGATTTTGAAGAAAATATGACTTAATAAATGAAATTGTTCATTTACACATTCTGTCAAACATTTTCAGAACCTAGGGTTTTGCTTTAAATTAATGAAAAGATAAAACCACACTTCTGAAATGTACTTCAAAAATTCTGTCAAATATTGAAACAATCTTTAAGCAAATGAACACAATAATTTTGGTCCAATGATCGAGCAAAATCCCACTGCTTGGGGAAAACCCTAGAAAGAGAAAATTTCCATTTAAAGAAGAATACTTAGAAAATTTTCCAACAACACAGGAAACTTATTTCTTCATCCCTTACTGACAAATTCATCCAAACTGAAACAACAACAAAAATACCTCGAAATCTGTGCAATTAATTGCTGAACAATGTGTTGTACGTCCTCCACACGTTCCTGTACTGACTGTACTTTATGCCACAAGTGCTGTACAGACTGTCCTTTCTGCAATAAATTTTGCCTCGAGAATCGTGCCATAGGTGCCTGCAATAAATGCAGCAGTACGGCCTATTAGTCTGATGTACCTTGCCTCAATTTCTATGCATGTACAGATTGCTTAGTCTGCTGTACGGATTAGTGCAGGATGACTCGATTTCTATGCTGCTCCTTGCATTGGGATTTGTGCCCACTCTAGGGTATCTCTTCTTTGTCACTTTCTCAATTTTCTCTCTCTCCCCTCATTGATGGTGAGTGATTTTTATTTGTCCTCTCTCTTTGTTTTATACTTGTCTTTTTTAACCAACTTTATCAACTACCTAATCTAGGGTTGATATTCATCTACAAAATCAAGGGTCTACATCAGAACTCACTTTTTAATAATTAAGAACTTTAATTATTAAATACATCGTTTAAGTGTGACCCGCTTTTCTAAAGTATAAAAACACATTCACTTTATTTACATAAACATCACTTTGGTACATAAATACTTAAGGACAAAATTTTCTGGTCCTCTCATCACACCCACAGCAAAAACATGGGAGGACCTTCAGAGTTAACTTTTCAACACTCCCTCCTAACGAGGAAGGTCCGCAGCACTATCTCCATCTTTGACTGTTGCAACAGCGCCCTCCTGCTCTGAAATCAACCTCGGAAACAAATGCTCTATCTCGAACTTAAACCCTGAAGCCTGAGACTTGACTTGAGTCTCATCAACCTGCTCAACTGTACCATCACTTGACTGGCTGAGTCTCCTGCCAGTGCTTTGGAGAGAGTCACTATCCTCTTCAGGTCCATATGTTTCAAATGCAGCATCATCTTGGTCGTACAACATGACCTCTCAGAACATATAGTTTGTCCCTACGATCTCCCAATAAGATGGTGTTACCAACTGGCTCATCTCTCCGATACAAGAAGATATGACCAGACCTGATCATCATCCCATAGCCATCGTCCTCGAAGGATGACACTGTGAGTTTGCTCACTCTCATCCCAGTACAAACAATACTTCATGAATATCCAGGAACTCTCCAAGGTCTAGTTGGAACCTGACTATTCCAACCCCTTGTATTGCAATCTGAGGACTATCAACATTTGTCTGGATGAAATGTCTTGGCCCCAACCATGTGATCATCTGAAAGGAATTGTAGACTCCAGTCATATGTCCGGTTGCACCGCTGTCAACAACCCAGACATGCTCAAAAGTAGAACTCCCTACACTGGAATCTATTGAAACAAGAGAAAACTCTTGTTCAAACTTCTTGGCATATTCTTCTACAACTGCAGAGGCCGCCACAGATTTTTCGGTCTTCACAATCTTTTTCTCGGGACATTTCGTGGCATAGTGTCCTAACTTGACCACAATGATAGCATTTGATCTGACTTAGATCTTTCTTCTTCTTGTTCTTGGATTTGGTTGCAAGTGCAACATTTCGCTCCATCTCCTCACTGAATTGCCCACCCAAAGCTCCCTCTCGAATCTCCTCTTGGGTGAAATCCCAAAGTCTTGACCAGTTTGGAAGCTTCTCTCTGCCAACAATGCATTTGACAAAAACATCCCATCTCTTGGTAAAGCCCTTCAGGGCTATTCTTACCATCTCTGAGTCTGAGATAGTTTCCCCTACCGTTGTTAACTCGTTTTTGACCCAAGCCATTTGAGTCAGGTAGTAAGTTACACTTTCTCCTTGGGTCATCTTTACATTGTGTAACTTCTCCTTCAAGGCCATCTTTCGATTCTCGTTCTTTGCCTCGAATAGTTGCTTCAGGACATCCCACATATCATAGGCAGTCTTCTTCTTTGCCAAATGAGGGTTGAGATGATCTTTCTCCCCGTCCAGGATCACCCTCTAAGCTCTTGCTTCTAAGGCTTCAAATTCTACTAACTCATCCTTGTCAGTGGGCTTCGTCATCACAATTCTTGCAAAACTCCAGATTTTCCACTCCTTGAGCACTGCGGTTATCCTTACTTTCCAAGGTATATAATTGGATATTCCATCCAATTGATCTTCGTACTTGATGCTCATCATCTGAAGAAAACAACTTACAGCCAAAAATTAACTGAAGACAATATCTAACACTTTTCTGAAACTTTAAACACCTGCTAAACTTCTTTTTCAGTATGACTCTATTAAACTGTGATCTGATACCATGAAGAAAATATGACTTAATAAATGAAATTGTTCATTTATACATTCTGTCAAACATTTTTAGAACCTAGGGTTTTAATTTAAATTAATGAAATGATAAAACCACACTTCTGAAATGTACTTCAAAAATTCTGTCAAATACTGAAACAATCTTTAAGTAGATGAACACAATAATTTTTGTCCAATGATTGAGCAAAGTCCCACGGCTTGGGGAAAACCCTAGAAAGAGAAAATTTACATTTAAAGAAGAATACTCGGAAAACTTTCCAACAACACAGGAAAATTATTTCTTCATCCCTTACTGACAAATTCATCCAAACTGAAACAACAACAAAAATACCTCGAAACAGCGTAATTAATTGCTGAACAGTCTGTTGAACGACTTCCACACGTTCTTGTACGGACTATACTTTCTGCCACATGTGTTGTACAGACTGTTGTTTTTGCAATAAATTTTGCCTTGGGAATCATGCCATAGGTGCCTGCAATAAATGCAGCAGTACGGCCTGTTAGTCTGCTGTACCTTGCCTCGATTTCTATGCCTGTATGGACTGCTCAGTCTGCTGTATAGATTAGTGCAGGCTGCCTCGATTTTTGTTTTGCTCCTTGCATTGGGATTTGTGCCCACTCTAGGGTATCTCTTCTTTCTCACTTTCTCAATTTTCTCTCTCTCTCCTCATTGATGGTGAGTGATTTTTATTTGCCCTCTCTCTTTGTTTTATACTTGTCTTTTGTAACCAACTTTATCAACCACCTAATCTAGGGTTGATATTCATTTACAAAATCAAGGGTCTACATCATAACTCACTTTTTAATAATTAAGAACTTTAATTATTAAATACATCATTTAACTGTGGCCTACCTTTCTAAAGCATAAAAACACATTCACTTTATTTACATAAACATCACTTTGTTACATAAATACATAAGGACAAAAGTTTCTGGTCCTCTCATCACACCCACATGAAAAACATGGGAGGACTTTTAGAGTTAACTTTTCAACACATTTAAGGTCTTTTCTTCACCTTATTGCATGCCCCCCTTACCTCCATGCCTTAAGGCACACCTTATATGGTAATTTGGTGAAGCTTTGTTGTCTTTTATTGATTTTTCTGAAGTATTTTAACTGCTGCAACTTCATGACAAAAAGAGCATATTGAAGTTATTTTCCTTGGAATACTGAGAAAGTGTTGTAACTCATTTTTTT
Source organism: Pseudotsuga menziesii (assembly GCA_001517045.1). Taxonomy (NCBI): domain Eukaryota; kingdom Viridiplantae; phylum Streptophyta; class Pinopsida; order Pinales; family Pinaceae; genus Pseudotsuga; species Pseudotsuga menziesii. Next base: position 677,573 of record LPNX010546652.1, on the reverse strand, counting down.
CATGTGGTTCACAGCCCCGGAAGATAGAGGGCTTGCTACGTCCACGGTAATAATTCTTAGGGGTCCCACCCGAAGGGGCCTCACCTTGTCGGCTCTAGGTTCGGGATCCTAACCTTAAAGGACCTAGAGAATTGAACCTAAAAAGGGAGCTCAGCAACAAGAGCATCTTATATACCCATTTAAGGGCTCAACATGTCACTTACAAGGAATTGAACTAGGGTGGGGAGGATATCAATCATTTCTCACAACCACCCAAGCTACAACCAATGGAACAAAGTGTTGTAAATCCTACCTCACTTAATGTTATCACTATCATATTTTGACTCCATAAGGCATTGATCTTTGCTGAAAGGTTTCTTGGAAAAGGTGTTTGTGTGTTGTTTAAGCACTTGTAGTCATCGTTCACTGAAATCTAGGGACTCCCCCTTGGTCTTAGGAGCTGACCTAAAGTGTTGAGGAGCTAGGCTATGGTGACATTGGGCACTAGCTCCTCCCGTGCTTACCACTTGTGGCACCGTGATCCGTGACCTAGGGAAGGGGTGTTATTTTGAACAGTAGCACCTTGTATGGCCAATGCCAATTTATAGGATCTAAAGAGGTCGACTTGACTGTCTCTGACTGTAGGAAAAAGAGGAAATAAAGTTCACAAGGCCAAAAAAATGTGCATGCGCATTGCCTTTGGGCTCTCTTTCTTGATTTTAGGGACCTTTTCCAGCTGTCAAAAGCACTTTTTTTGACAGCTGTTTGTCCCTTCCTTTATGAGGTCGACCTCAACTCCCTTTCACCATATACCAGCCTCAAACTTTTCCCGTCAATATCTCAATCATGTCTTTGACTGGGTGCTCCAAACCTATTTAGGAAAGTAACCTTTCACAAGGTTTTTACTTTCTGCTTTTGTAGAGAGCTTTTCTCAGGAAAGGGTGGTTGTTTTATGTGGATTTTCTTAGGAGAAAACTGCCTTGATCATTTCATCTCAATTCTAGCATCTATCTTCCTTCTTCCTCTGCTCATCTAAACAATTAGGACATCGAACTTTACCATTTGATCTCACCTCGCAATTGGTTGTATAGACTGCAAGTTCCTGGCATGTTTTAATCACAAATAATGGGCCCTCTTCATCCTTGTCTCTTGTAGAACGCATGTAAGCCAAATAATATCAGATAAGACTGCTAAACAATCATCTTCAGGTCTGGTTTCAATCATATGCCATTCAAAACGGACACAAATTCATAATTGGCAAATTTCCTATAGCCCTCCTCTATTTTTTCGTTGGATCTTAACTGTAGTGTTTGGAAAATTGCAAGGGTTTCAATTATCAGTCTCTATGAAAAAGATTTGATAACCATGATCCCTATAAACTTGCTATTACCTTTGCTTCAATCATCAATTTCAACATTCTGAACTCCATGGGTTAAGGAGGCATGGTTCACTGTTCAAGGGCAAAAATCTTATTAATGCAGTGACATCATTTTGAAAGCAACTCAGGTTGAATCCTTGTACTTGCCAAAAAACATTGTTCCTTGTATCATGCCATCTAAGTCACCAAACATGTCCCTTTTGGCCCTCATGTCCCGTGGGGCCTTGTCGGACACGAACACGGCCTCAACACGCGTCGAACACGTGTTTTTTCGTGTCCGAAAATCAGGACACGAAAAAACACGTGTTGAAGTCGTGTCCCGTGAATGTCAACTCGTGTCCCTATTCCAGAACATGATTTTCGGAAAAAAGATGCCCACGGGTCCTTTAAAATCAATTTTTTGTCATTCTTTTTTTTCATTTGCAAGTGAAGGGAGAGGTTAGAGTGAGTTTTTTTGTAGGTGAAAGAAGATTTGAAGCATTTGCAAGGGTTTCCAAGTGCATTTGAGGGAGGATTTCATTGAGAGGATTGAAGCTCACCGTCAAGCAAGAAGAAGAGTGTCTTAATCAGCTATAGGGAAAAAGAAAGAGATAAATGCCCCATCTAGTGCCTCTCCTCTTCTTCCTCCTCCAAGCATATCCTCTTCTACTTCTGCTAGTGCTCCAACTGCTTTTAGTGGAGTTCATGCTCAATTTAACCTTGTTTTAGCAAGACAAGAAGCCCAAGAGAGTAAATACCCTTTGTGGAAGTATGTGACAAGGAAAGAAGGGCCTGGAGCAAAGCTTTTTGGGGGAGGCAATGTGTGTTGGAGTTGCAATTTCTATAATAATAAGTTCAAGAGCACATATTACTGGGTTAAGGGCCATTTGTTGGCCCTTCCTTGTGGGATTTCTTCGTGTAAAGTAGTGAGTAACACCCAAATGAGGGAGATGGAAAGAGAGGATCATGTTGACCAAGGGAAGGTGGCAGCAACAAATGAGACACAACAGAATGTGGATCCTCTTTCATTTTTGAGGAAACCCTCTAGCACTAGGCCTCCACTTAATAGATTTGGGAGTGACGCTGATACTTGTCCAACAAGAAAGAGCCCAACTACAAGTGGTCCAATGGACCGGATTTTCCATCAAGAGGCACGAGAAGAGGTAGACCTTACGATTGCATTCTTTTTCTACCTCAACTTCATTTCATTTAATGTTGAACGACCACCTTTGATCATTGAGATGTGTTGAAGTCTAATTAAACGAGCTCCAATTGGTTATGTGCCTCCTGGTTCAGAGAAGCTTAGAACTGCATTGTTGGTTAAGGCGAAGAAGGAGGTGGATAAATTTATTGAGCCAATTAGATCAAAATGGCCCATAGTTGGTGTCAGTATTGTTTTTGATGGATGGGCGGATACAACACGATATCCACTCATCAAGTTCATGGTGTCTTTCCCAAGTAGACCGGTGTTCTTGAAAGCGGTGGTTTCTCTTGGGAAATACAAGGATGCACAGTATATGGGTGAGTTGTTCATCAAAGTCATTGAAGATGTAGGTGTTGATTCTTGTGTACAAATCATCATGGACAACTCACTTGTTTGCAAGGCTGCTGGCATGATTGTGGAAGCTAAATATCCACAGGTATTTTCACTTTGGACACCTTGTATTGCTAATTTCCTCATTCTTTGAATTTAGCATAAGATTCATCTAGGCCCTAGGGGAAAGGTCAATTTATAGATTTCATTTGAGTTGTTAGTTGTAGTCTTGTAGACTATAGAGTCTAGACTCATTTATACTTTCTTTTATTGATCTTACAAGTATTTTGGACACCTTGCATTGTCTATTCTTTGAATTTAGCTCTGAAATCTATTACTTCAGATGTGACATGGATTGGCAAACTTATTGAGGATGCACGCCATATTCGTCACTTTGTATAAAAGCACACCGATGCCCTCACAATCTACAAAGAGTACACACATCTTTCATTGTTGAAGGTTGCAGATACTCGGTTTGCTTCCTCATTCATCATGCTCAAGAGGTTGAGGGAGGTCAAAACCGCTCTTGGGTCCATGGTTATTTCAGAGTTTTGGTCCTTTTGGAGAAAAACGGATTAGATTGCTTCAAAAAAGGTAAAGGACATAGTGCTAGATGATGGTTGGTGGGAGAGGGTAGATCTTACCATTAAGATCATGGACTCGGTCATTTCTTTGTTGTTGTTTGCAGACACAGACCAACCCATCCTAGCAGATGTTTATGAGGGGTGGGATTCCATGATTGAGTCCATGAGGACCATTGCTATGGAGAATGAGTGTGCTGAGTATGAGACATCGACATAGAACTTATGGGATAAGAATTGCACACCTTTGCATACAAGATATTCTTATCTCCAGGTGGGATAAGAATTGCACACCTTTGCATTGCTTGGCCCACTCATTGAACCCCAAGTTCTACGGTCATGACTGGTTCAATGGTGGGTTGGAGCCCTCACACAGAGTCCCTCCTCACATAGATGGAGAGATTTAACACTAGAGGAAGATAGCATTTAGACGACTACTTCATGATAAAGAGATGCTTGAAGAGGCGGAGGAGGGATTTGTAGAGTTTTCCACTGTCACTAGGAGATTTGGAGGCTATGAGATGCTTAGAGACATGGGGGTTAAGAAACCCTATGTTTGGTGGGAAACTCATGGGACAACATGCCCTATTCTACATAAGATAGCCTTGAGGGTCATCTCTCAAGTTACTTCATCCTCTTGTTGTGAGAGGAATTGGAGCACATATGGGAACTTGTATAGTTTGAAGAAGAGCAAGCTTGAGTAGTTTAGGGCAGAGACTATGGTGTATGTGCACTCCAACCTTCTTGTTTACAGGAAGAGGGAGGAGTGGGTGAAGGGAAAGACAAAGATGTGGGATGTCTTTCTTGATATGGGTTTGGACAATAGTACTAAGATGGCATTAGCCAACATGGATCTTAATGATCCAGTGCTAGAGCTAGTCACTTTTGATGATGGTGATCCTATGGAGGGGTCATCCTCCACACTAGCAGATACAAATCGTCAGATGGAAAGAGAGGAGGAGGAGGAGGAAGATGAGGGTCAGGGCAGTGATGAGTTTGTTGATTCAGGCATGGAGGAGGGCTATTGACAGATGAGATTCTTCCATCTTGATCTCATCTATGATCTACCCCTTTTTGTATTTACTATTTAGTATTTACTACTAGTTGCCATTGGCATTCCGACATCTATGTAATACATTTTGATTTTGATGACTTAATGAGAAATATGGTTGCGACATCTTGAGCTATTATTATCTTTGTGTCTCGTTGTGATTTGTGAATGATAGAATGTGTAATGTGTATTGATTCTTATTAGTAATTTCTATTGAATATTTGTAAATGTTCTAGTTTCTGAAAAAAATGATCTATATGTCTATTTTTAATATATATATATATATATATATATATATATATATATATGTCCTCCGTGTCCTGATTCCAGGGGTCACTGTGTCCGTGTTGGACACTCGTATTTTTGTGTCCTTCGTGTCTCGTGTCCTCGTGTCAGGTGACTTGGCTTGCCACTATCCTCGTATGCTGGTCTGTATTGGATGTATTTTCTGTGGAGAATACAATCTATTTCATGATAGGAAACAACTGCCTGAGATCAGCATGCATACGATGCTTTCTGCACATTGTTTTTTTTTCGAGTTTTTGATTTTCTCTTGGCAGCCTGCTGATATCTCCTTCTCACTGTCAATAAACTGATCCTTACAGCATATTTTTTTGGGTGGAAATACGTACTTTAATCCTTCTCCAAACCAACCAAGGGTAACACTCTGCTGTTACATGCCTTTTCAGTGCTGAATTTATCATTGTTGATTAGCAAACATGGCTGGAAATATAATGTAATATTAGTTATCTGATCTCAGATAAAAAACACAATGCCTACCCTTTGGCATCACTCCCTAATTTAACCAACCTGACACTGCAGCTGTCTGATCTCTCAATTTGCTGTATAATGGCATTTGAGATTGCCTTTTGAGGGAATTATGAGCCTAGACAAAGCTAGACACAGTCCCACGTGTTCTCTTTTTGGAACAAGTTAGATGCATATGCTGTGAATGAAATCAAATTGTCCTCTTTGGTTGATAGGATTAGCACTCGGGAATTTTGATTTTTTTTTTCGAGATTTCTCCAAAATAAAGAAGTTTTATTCCTTTCTTGCCATGTTTTGTATGCAAAGGCAGATACAAGAAGTCGAAGCCCAATCCCTTTTTGCCTTTGACCCAACAAGGAAAGCGCTAATTCTATTAATGACGTCAAACTTGCTTTGAGAATAGGCCAATACTCAATTTTATTTAGGATGGAACTCTGACTTGACTAACAAAGCAAGTTATGGTCTTGAAAATTCCAACTAATCAATATAACCACCTCATATCATGGAGACCCACCTCCTTGCTTCCACATGTCACACTGAGAGGCATTTGATCTGCTCTAACACTGCTTCGTAACTCAACACCTCTGCACCACCAAAACCTTGACCACCATGCCCACTGCTTGCTTAGAGCCTTGACATCAAACCTGTACCTGCCACATATAGAAACTGCTAATTATAGACATGCCCGAAAAAACAATCTTTCTCGGAAAAGCCAAAAGCCAAAAGTGGGTAAGCTTGATCCTTGAAGAAATTAGCGTCAGTCTAGTTTTCTTGCAAAAAAGAAAAAAACAAAAACCAATCTCACTGGACAATAAGCTTGAATATATGAGCATCAAATGTCATGTGGGACCCCTGATCCAGTGTTTCCCTAAAAAAGTAACTACTAAAAATAGCAGTCTCTGACTCTGCTGGCTCTGGCAAAAAACCCTGATCAATGTGTCTGCCTGGATTGACGAACGATGCAACCAGCCTGATGAAATATCGCTGGATATTGACCCTCCAGCAGTGGAAGCAACTGGGGGTTACAAGTAGGAGATGTAAAAACTCGCTAGCAAACTGATTTTCCCATTGGAAATAAGATTATATGGGTTGTCTTGATTCTCTTGAACAATCTATCAGTATTATTCTTTCCATTCTTGCAGAAAAGAAAAAAAGATTGCCTGCTGTGGGTTTAGCCATACTTTTGTATGGTGGGCTGGTCAGTGAAAGTTCTAGCTCATAATATTTAAAAAGCATAACATCCTTTTACTGTGATTGGGATTCTGTGAAATATTTTCGTTCTGACATTTAGATTATTCGATCGTCTAAGTTGCAAGATTCATTTTCCGACACAACGACCCTTTTTATGTCAAAGAACTATGGAAGTCAACATAAGAACTATGGAAGTTGACAATGTAAAACTAATAGGAAGCATCAATGTATGGAATAAAAGAAAAACACGGCTTGTCTAGCAGATGACTGATTAGACATTTGCCAATTGTAAGCATGAGCTAAGTCATCTTCTTCACAACTTTACATGGGACTTAACATAAAACTGGATATTTCCAATTATGTGAGAATTAGGCCGCTCGTTCCTTGGGGGGAATTGAACTCGCTCTTATTTGGTAAGTCTTAATGGGGAAGTTGAGAGGTATTATGGTATTTGAACATTGAATCTTGATCATGCATTCTTGTTCCCCAATTACACAAGGATATTGAACTTTAATATTGCAGCGTGTTTGCCCCTATTTGCATGGGTATCCAAGGGTGCTTTGATGTTGGTCATGGAGCATATGGACTGTTTGAAACATATCTAAGGTGATTTGGGGCTCATTCTACCTTCATGCAGCCGTTTTCTGGGCTGATTTTAGCATATTGCAGCCATGTTTTAACCCTCATAACAACAGCAAATGGCAATATATTAGAATCTGAGCTAGTGCTTGGCACTTCTGAGCACGGGCAGTCCTTTGGGCATAAACAGACATAAAATCAAATCTGGGTGCATTGTATGCCCTGAGCCAGCAGCAAACAGCTCTAATTTATGTGTTCCGGGCATGAAGTAGGATAGATATGTGGCTAGCTCTGATTCTGGAAAGGACTTTAGAGAAAAAAATGCGTTTGTCATGGTTACATCCCAACATGTGTTTAGAGGGTCGAATGAGAAGGTTGAAAAGCTTTATAAAGAATCAATCACCTTTCAAGAAGGTATGATGACTATAGTAAAGTCAATAAATGGAACAACTTTTGAAGAAGTAATTGCACTATGTTATGGACCTATGGCTGGGAAGAAAATTATGTTTATGTTGTTTAGTTGTCGTTTCCAAGTACATTAGATTGTAGTTTCAGTCTTTATATAATAATGACCTTCTTAATCTTCTAACTTTTAAAAAGTATTGGTACGCTTCTGTCTGAGCTTTTGAGCATAGAAATAAAATTTTACAGCAAACGAAGTAATTTGTTTCCTCCTTAGGATTCGATAGACCAAAGTAGTCTCAGTGAACGTTAACTATCATCATCATGATGCATACTTTTTTTTGGAAAAACTGAAAAAGCTTACATTCATTTTCGTATGAATGTATAAAAACTTTATTATTATAGTAAATCCTATGATTATTTCTACTTTCTTACAACAGTTAATAGGTATACATATCTTCTTAAGTATAAAAAAGAACATCAATATGAATATAATTTTTTAATTCATGAAATAACAAATATACCTTTTGTTTTCCTTGAAAAAATTGTTAAATTTCAACCCCAAAGAAATTTGCTAAGCATAGTAACTTAGACATACATAATCAATAATGAATACCTATTTAATGACACCACCCTAAAAATAATCATAAAAGAACACGTCCTTAATTTAAAAAAAATCATATTATCCTTGTCATACGAAAATTTCACCAAACACCACACATCCACAAGATAGCTTATCCTCGATGAAGTAGAGTGTGCCAAGTTGTGAAGTCATAACAAATGCACACATTAAAAGAGCTGCTTTAAAATGTTAAAGGCTAATAGGGACAATCATATTATATTTCAAACTTAACCTACTAAAATCAAGAGTTTCAAAAGCGAATTTTAAGACTATATCATGAAACCCCACTTATTGCACTTCGGAAATAAATAAAATATTGTCAAGAATATGTATAAACGGAAAAAAAAACACATTTTCCCCGTAAGTTTCAAGGAAGGATACCATAACTATATGGGTAAATTACCAATGTGTGCAAAATTTGATCTATTTGCATATGACGATAAACTACAAGTGAGCACAAATTTCACTGTACATGCACACATGAATATAAAGATTACCTTAAAATGGTATGGGGATCTATGGATGAGTTGCCACAATTTAATGCATGTTGATTTGTTGAAGGCATATGTCGATTGATTGTTAATTTGTATGATGGATGGTATGTTAGAGATCATGCATAATTTGCATAAATATTGACAGAAGCAAACGAGATGAGAGATATGCAAAAAAAATAAAAAACACTATGATAGAATTAAATGTAAGGAAAATAATTTATATTAGTTTTTGTTATTGTTTATTGAATGCTTTTGGTCAACATAAACAAGCGATTTAAAGCATGTTGATTTGTTGGAGGCATATGTCGATTGATTGTTAATTTGTATGATGGATGGTATGTTAGAGATCATGCATAATTTGCATAAATATTGATAGAAGCAAACGAGATGAGAGACATGAAAAAAACATTATGATAGAATTAAATGTAAGGAAAATAATTTATATTAGTTTTTGTTGTTTATTGAATGCTTTTGGTCAACACAAACAAGCCATATTGTTTATAATTACATGTTACAAAGAAGCACATACATCTCACTTGTTACGAAAATATGTTTTGATTAAACAATGATTGGGGGTATTTATTCCACCGCAGTTATTAAAACATGCACCTAGCTTCAACTACGATAAACAATAGACATGCATGGATGTACTAGTGCACCACGGAGTGATAAAACGAAAAAAAATAAAGTTTGGTTAAGGGAATAAAACAACTTTGTTAAAGTTTAGTTAAAGGAATAAGAAGAAAATTAAGAGAAATAACAATGATGTTGCAAGTCCCTGCCAAAAGAAATTAGAAAACGTGTCGTAGAGGTGAGAAAGTAACATGCACGATGTGCCATGGTGTAAAAAAACAAAAGGGAGTGGCAGCTAAAAAATGTGAGGCACGGGACATCACCTAACAATAGTCATGAGTGCAGAGAGACTTTTTAGGTCATGTGACATAGTAGGGTGTAATGACCCCCGAGGCTATCAAAGGGTTTCACGGACATTTCATTAGCTCTTTAAGGCTAATTAGATAATTTTAGCACAATGGATTAGTTAAACAAGTATTAAATTTCATTTTTCAAGATTTAATCACGACAAAGTCCCTTTAATTATCAGTAATTTAAAATAAATTCAATTACTATTCCAACAACTGATCCAAGGGTTGAGAATGATTACTAACACCTTCCATCAACATCACATATCCATTCCAAGTCAATTCAGAGATAAATTTCACCTCTAAAGGCCATTTACTTTTAATCATAATTAACTATTATTAAATGTTTCGATTATGATACTTAACCACACTTAGCGCACAATTGATGGTACTTAATATAATTTCATTTGTTTATCACTTAACCATTGTTTGTCAAGTCCAATGGATAATCGCCACCTAATAACATGTAAATCAAGCATAATTACTATTTTTCAATTAATTAAACATTGTAATTATGAAAATGATTCCACAAAGACTAATTAACTAGTTGTTCAATATTAACAGCTAGTCTTGTACAAATTTGATACACAACCATGCATATGAACCAAAAAGTGAACTTACAACAATTATACACATATTTAAGCATGCACGTACATAAAAATAAAGTACTTTTGCAAATTTGTTCTGAGTACATAAATGAAGAATATTTCAAGTTCAATCAATACAACTAGTTAATAAATACTGCTAAGAACTCAATCAAACCAATCGTACCATGTCATGTACCCAATTAAATAATTTCCTAATAAGACTATTTGCAAATGTTGTTTCACCAACCTACTAGTTCCCTAGGTTGAGATGGAGACATAAATTTTGTAGAAAGAGGCTATGGTACCCAAAAGGACTTTAGTTTACCATATTCATATTTAAGTGGGTCACATAAATGATAAATGCTAAGAAAATAAGGTGTCATGGGTTCATGAAGACACTTGGAAGCTTGTGGAGCCTTTGGGTGACTAGATTCTCCGCACACTTTGGCATGATATTCATCCAAATTCGAATACATGGGTAATGTAACGTTATTGGATGGTGATGTGGTGTCAAATATCATATAATGAGCCAATGAATTCGAATTAATAAATGATAGTAACTCCCATGGAAGAGGAAGAGACTAGAAGACAACGTTTGCCACTTGGAAGGAGATTTTATGCACTTTATGACAACAAATGATGAAAGATTCTATGACAAGTATGACAAATTCAGACATGATTGGTGACATATGACAAATATAACATTACAGGGCCAAAATAAGCCACAAAGAGGTCGAATTTGGGAGTTAGAGGCAGCCATTCGAATTGGGGAAATAATTGGAGCATGAAGAGGAAGACAAGTGTCATGAGAATTACTAAACCACTAAGATGAGATGAGTTGGATGAAGCTCATGGAGAGAAATTTGACCTTAAGATGCCTCATGAAGTTAATAAAATGATGTCACGAGGATGGAGAATAGTTTTTGATAATTTGTTAATTGGCCTTTGGCATTTTGGAGAGCTTTTGCTTGTCCATTGCACGGTGAGTGTTCACTCGCCATCTTTGTGAACCAATTTCAAGGGAGTTGGATTCCTTTCCAAGTTGGTTGATGAAGAGACCATTCAGACCTCTCATTGGAGCTTAATGAAGGAGTTTTAGTTGCAGGTTGAAGGTCTATACAGTCGAATTTTCATCTATTTCCCTATTCTCTCATTCCTTCTTCTCCATTCCCCACACTCTCATGTTGAGAGCACACTTGTTGGAGTGATGTTTGCGCTTTGCCTAATATAGTTGATGCCCAAGCTTTGACATATGATGTATGGATATGTAATCTCATTTCCATATGCTCTATAAGTTGAAATATTAGAAATACATGTATGCAAGGCTTGCATTCCCATGCTCTTGAATACCTAAATTTCATGGATTTGGCTTCAATATTGATGTAGTTTTATATTAGATTTGTCTGAAGAATTTTCTTTGAGTTTGATGATGTTGGAGAAGCCATATATTATGTAAGGCTCTGTACTTTCATGCCCATATCCTATTCAACTCAAAATCCAAGACACTCCTGTATGAAAAGCTTACATTCTCATGCCATTGTATCCCTAGTTTTCATGGATTTTGGCTTCCATCTTGAAGTAGTTTTATACCAGAGCTGTATGAGGGCTATTCTATGAGTTGGATGACGTTGTTACAACCATATATGATGTATTGCTCTGTAATTTCATGTCCATATTCTCTGTGGCTCGAAATCCAATAAACTTGTGTGAAAAGTTTGCATTCTCATGCCATTTAATCACTAGTTTCCATGACTTTGGCTTCAATCTTGAAGGAGTCTTGTATCATATTTGTATGAGGGGTTTTATCTGAGTTTGATGATCTTGTGAAAGCCATATATGATGTGTTACTATGTATTTTCATGTCCCTATGCTTTGTGGGTCGAAATCCAAGAAATCCATATGTGAAGCTCTTGCAATTCCATGCTACTAATGCACTAGTTTTCATGTATTTGACTCCCATATTGAATGAGTTGTATACAAGAATTGTATGAGGGGATTTCTATGGTATTTAATATTGTTGGGGAAACAGTTGTTACGCTGTATATGGTCTTTATATGCCACATCATGATCTGAGCCTTTAACTCTACTTTTCATATGTCAAAATCGAACTAGTTATGCAATTTGCCCATAAGCAATTTCTCTAAAAGTTATCAAACGAATTTGGAATTCTATAACTAGTTTGCAAAAGTAATAACCATGCGTAATCACAATCCATGAGGTCTTATATCAGTCCCCATACTTTGCTTACAAATTTGGGAGGTTCGTACATGAGTTGGGAAGCCTAGTTGGCTTACACCCTAGGGGGGATTTCATCACAATTTCCTAGTAATTTTGCCCTTTTTGTCATCAGACTCAAACAAGGTTGCAGAGGTCTAAAGTTAGATACAAAGTGTCCATAAACCACATTGGTATGTTTTAAGGCTCACCATACCATTTGCTTTCAAATTCGGGACCATTTGGTGAAAGTTGAAACATTATAGAGTCATGACTAGTTAAGCTCGAATTTTTTCCAATTTGTAATTTTCTCCAAAATCCCAAGTAGAGACATTAAATTCCAAGTTCGGAGAAACACAGAGGTGTAGGCATAGATCTAGAAAATAACATTCTACATCACAAATAAATTACTAAAGACAGAGCATATGGTTGTACATTTCATCTTTTACCAAAAGCAAAGTTTTGAATCCAAAATCTAGTTATCAATTTCACAGCAATGTACCTAGTTTCCAAATTAATTTTCCAGTTGCTAAATAAAGAGAAATATGTGACTATTGTAGCTCATGGAAGTCATAGTAGGGGTGACTTACATTCACATGGTTGTATCTTTCTACCAATATACAGTCCATTAAACAACTCACAAAACTAATTAATTATACTCAATCAAATTGACTCGTAATTCTAGGAATCGTTGGAATAATTAAATCTACAGCTCAGAATCATTCAAATTCTATTCCAACTTTAAATAGCATGTTTTATTAGTCATAACATAGATTATTTTATTCAAATTTTTTTTTAAACACTTCATATGCAAAGTCACAAATCTACTTAAAACAATTCTATTGAAGGAGCTAGAAATTGGAATTTGATATAGAATTTCGGTAGACATTTTCTCAACACTACCAATAATATTTATTTTCACATTTTCATACACATTTCAAGATTATTTAGTAGACATAAGCATAAAAAGAAAAATCAGGTATTTCTACGAACACATCATGTGCCAAGTCTCCAAACTATGCCAAATAATCCGATCGAAGAACTAGTCTTCAATAAAAGGTAGAGGCATCAAAGAGAAGCGACTTAAACCATTCCAAGGTTACTGTGCCATCAAAATACACATTATATAATGAACATGGACAAAAATACCAGTTCTGTAGCAGAAGTACTAAATAATTATTTCCTCAAACAAATTGTGCATAAAATCCAAAAAACTAGTTTCCAATTCTTTCATAAAATTATTTGCATAAATAGATTGAATTATGTGAGAAGTTTCTTAAAAAAATAACTCATACGTTTCATCAAACATTTTATGTGCATCCATAAATAAATCATATCAGAGCCAAGTAAATTAAATAAACATGAGATAAATCACTTATCTTATCAATGTGCAATTGACATAATCTGGACCTCATTAAATTTACTAGCAAATTGGGAGGAAATGTAACTTACATGGGAAATGAAGAGTCATTTTGGAGCTAGTGAGACACTTGAACTAGATTCCCTAGCTTTATGACAACAATGATGAAGATGCTATGACACCTATGACACAAATCATATATGAAAGCTGAAATATGACATATCTGACATGTCAGGTCGAAATAGAGCATCCAAGAGAGCTCTCATGTGAGTTGAGGAAGCTCAATGGGCTCCAACTCAAATTTGGGAAGGTGGAAGGCTAGGAAAGGGAGGACACATGGCAACTTATGAGCACACACCCAAATTCAAATTGGCTTGAGTTTGTGGGTGGATTGGGAACCTTAGAAGGCTAAGGATGTTTATAAAATACATGAAGCAACTAAGAGAATGGATTTTGATCATTTGAGAAATTGTTATTTGTGAATTGTGAGAGCTAGTAGATGACTAGTTTTATTGCCTGAGTCAATTTCGAGGGTGAAATATTTCCATCCAAGTTGGTGTTTGGAGAGACCACTTAGGTATTTCATGGAACTTTAATGGAGTCTTATGTGCATGTGTAAGCTATAGGGTAGCATGTGGATTCTTCTATTGCAGCACTTTCCCTCAACCATTTCTACTTTTCTTTGCATATTCATGCTCATGGAGGGATTGCGCCTTGGGTGAGCTCTTGTACTCTTTGAGAGAGCTCTTAATGTTCTATTTATGATTGTAATTAGTTCAATATGTTTTTTTATTCATTCTCAAAAAGTTTCAATTCGAAATACCAAAGATTTGTATGTCAAATTGACTTTTAATGAGCAAACAATGACCATTTCCACTCTATTTTTATATATGCCACGGTAAGGCTTATTATTTAGAATGGAGGAATGTCTCTCTGATAAATGTATGATTAATGGATTGTCATTAATGAGTATTTCAAGTCTCATGTTCAATAATTAAGCACTGGAAGCCATTTTACTCATTTTTATTGCATTGGGAGAAGATTTGGTGCATTTTCCCCAAGGGTCGAAATTGTGATTTGGGAGTTGTTTTGGAAAGTCATAACAACCTGTATAAACTGAACCATGATGCATATGATACTTTAAGAATGTCCCTTACACATCTCTTGCCTCTGTTCAACAATTCGAGTGACTTTGGGATCATTTGAGAAGCCACTTCTGGCAATTATCCAAGGGGAATTGGAGCCCCAATTTCCTAGTAAAGACTCTACTTTGAACAGAACATTAAACAAGTTTTCAGAAATAATTGAGAGGTTATAAAACATCTCTGAACATCATATTTAATTTATAATATTAGTCATGTACCTTCTGAGAAGATTTGGGAGCATTTGGGTCAATTTGGAGGTCTAGACATCAAAACTAGTTAAGGTTTGATATAAATGATTTGGGAGCATTTGGGTAAATCTGGAGGTCTAGACATCAAAACTAGCTCCAAAATGACTCTTCCTTTCCCATGTAAGTTACATTTCCTCCCAAATTCGACCTATGATGCATATGGCCAAGTGTATTATCCTTCTAATTCATCCAAGAACCTTTAGAATTCCCATGGATTCGAAATTGCAAGAGGAGGATGCCATGTGGTGCCAAATTTCTAGCTTGTGCAGGCCTCATAGTTTCCATGTGTCTCCATGCTCTATTACCATTTCAATTTTTTCTTGTATTTATTTAATAAGATACATTATTAAATATTTATCCCATTCTAATGTCTGAACATCATTTATTATCTCCCTTATTAAAATTCCAAATGTATCCATCCAACCTAGGAACTAGTAGGGTGATGGAATTTTCCTGCTATGTAATTATTTAAAAATGTGGACATTACAGTACTCTCCACCCAAGATTGCTTGTCCTCAAGCAATTTAAGATTTGTATGCTGCAATATTATTTCATATTCCCAAGTGGCATCCTCATTTGGTACTCCTTCCTTTGCACCAAGTGCTCTGTTATGGTTTTGCTCTTTAATTTTCTTTAGCTGCAATTTTTGTAGTGGCACTCATGTACTGCAATTTTGTGTTCCCAAAAGTAAATAGATGTGGATTGTACATATTGATATATCTTGTAACATCATCACTAATACCAAAATGATTAATCAAATCCATAAAACCAAATTTCTGCAAATAATCTTTACCTCCATATTTTGGAAACCTTTTCTGAATTTTCACTCCTTTTTGTTTCGGTATAATTCTTTGAACTTGGTACTGAGTTACCAAAATTTGAATTACTCAAGATTCCAATAATATATCAGAGAGGAACCACCATTCTTTTTGCTGCACTACTCCAATTACAATCATCTTCTCAAGTGGTGAATAAGTCTCTAATGCTGCTTGCTGCCCCCAAAATGGAAACCAATGAGACCAAAAATGATCCCAGGGTCCCATATGATCTTGATACATGGATGGTGTGAAATTTCTATGATGAGATGCCATGAACACCAAGCATGTGAAAATTGAATCCATCTCTCAAAATGTACTCCACATAGGGAACATGAAGACTGCTCTGCAAAGATGAACTCAAACAACTGAAGGTTGGTTTGCTTTCTCAAACCAACAATCGAACTGCTACTCCAAGTGAGGTGAAACAAAGCAATTCCAGGATCCCATTTCTGGTATTGCACCCTTCCAAACATCACGAGTACAAAATATAGATCATGAAAGTACATAACAACATCATACACATGTATATCAATAAGGTACCTCATCAAAGAATCATGAAAGTGCTTGTACATCCAAGCAAGTATATCACCATATGGCTCATACACACAAGCATAAAGTATTGGAGTTGGCTAATCTCTAGACCATTTGCACCTTTTCAGGTAAGTTTGGCCAAAATACGGCAACATGATTTGTTGTTGAAATTGAGATTTTCAGTGTTAATATTGCATTTTTTATTGCAGAAATAGATTCAGGACCCTCGATTACCCTTGGGGCACCTAGATTATGCAATACCATTCACTTAAAACTACCCTTTGAACAATTTGCGCCGAATTTTGGTCAGAAAACTCGCTGGATTTTAGGTGCAAATGGTCTAGAGTTTAGCTTACTCTTAAATTATTATATCAGATCTGCCCCAATGACATAGGTGAGGATCTCATGTCCCATAATGCTGCTCCAAAAATATATATTGTGTATCAATATAATCAACCATGCGTTCTTTCATCCAAGGATTGAATGGAGAACCTCCACCAAAATATGAACCAAATAATGAGCAAAAAAAACAAGGAGACTTCAAATGACTCAAATAAGTCTCATCCATACATCCACTAATGAGAGAATCATAAAGATATAACAAAGTATGTGGCTGGCAACAAAAATGTTCTCCAATCATAAATCTATTCATCCCAGTGTTGGATGAAGTTCCTCCAACATCAAATGAACCAAGTGTTGAGCAAGAAAAACCATGAGTCTTCAAGTGACTCAAATGCATATCATAGATGCATCCATGTAGATGTGCATCATCATAAAGTAACAAAGGATGCTACTGCAAATGTGAATAATAATGTGCTCCAACCATGTCATCATAAAAAATAAATCTAGGAGTTCCATACTCTTCATGTGGCACCATAAAAAAGAACCCTTTCACCCATACTTCATTGAGACTAATGCTTCAAAACATGGAATTGTAGGATGTAGGAGAATGAACTAACTCACCCAAATGATCAAAAAGTGCAGAAGTGTCATCATGGGAAGGATCCCTATGGGTAGTATCATGCAACTCCTTCAAAAGTGTGAAACCTTTGTCATAGATTGGTTCCAATATAGAGGAATCATGCTCTTCTTTAAAAATTGCATAACCTTCATCGAGAGACAATTCAAGTTCCTCTTCCACCACATCAAGTGTTTGGATCTCTTCAAGTTCATCTTCAAACACATACAAATTTCCACATTTCTCATGATCCACCATGTCATGAGAATCCTCCAAACAATCTGCCATTTGACAATCTGAAACATAGGAGGAGAAACAAGTGTCTTGCAACTTTTCAAGAAGTTGCTCATTTTGAATTGTGAGCTTATGAATATCTTCATTATTATTCAACTGGGATTCATGTAACCATTCATTAAGCTCAATGACATTTTCGCTATCAAAAAGCAAAGACATGAAATTACCTTTGATGTTGCACATTGCTCTTTGAATCTTCTCCATGCTTCAAGGAAGGATGGTTCCTCCAATGAAGTAGCTCTACAACAAGAATTTCACACTAATTCTTGAGTGTCATGGAGTATTCTAAGGGCCTCTTGCATCTTCTTTTCATTCATCTTTAAGGACCCTTCAAGAAAATGAGACTCTTGCAAATGAACCTCCTCATCTTCTTCCTTCTTGCTTGGACCAAATTCATGAAGCTCAAGTGGTGATGGGGAAGTTGATATTGTTTCTTCTTCAACTGCTACAAGGTCTTCATTTTTATGTTTAGTAGAAATTTGGCTTGCAACAACATTTTCAAATCTGATCTCTATGTTCTATGTTTATTTCTGTAATGGTGTATCTAGGCTCTTTTTACATGTAGGCTGATTTTTTCTCATTTCATGCTCCTCCAAACTTGTGGATTGCTGATTGTACCTTAATGAGTTCACATTTGAATTTTTGTTCCTAAATTCATTCAAACAATCATACAAGTATTCAGAATGAATAGTCTTATGTGTCTCTCCATGATGGAAACTTCATTCAACCAATCATAAAAGTATTTAGAATGAATAGTCTTATGTGTCTCTCCATGATGGAAACTTTTACTGCCCCCTACTGCCAACTTACCCCTAAGTTGGCTAGCCATCAATTCGAGTCCTTGCATAAGTTGTTGGGTCATGTTCTTGGTTATGTAATAAAAAAGGTGTTTCATTATTTTTATATGCTCCTCACCATCATATGAGGTTCCTTTTTCATCCCTAGTCATAGTTTCCTAAAAAAAATTGTCTTCTTCTCCTACTTTTTATTTTTTTCCTCTTCAACAAAAGAATTTTTGGTTTCAATATCTAATGGTGGTCCCTGAATTCTTGTCCTCATAAATATCAGACCACATCAGGTTCCAAGATCATGCTTTGATACCACTTGTAATGTCCCTTTTTTGAAATTTTATTAAATGACCAATTTTTTCACTTTTTCCCCAATTTCGGCCTTAACTAGTTTTGATGTCAAGACCTCTAGATTGACCCAAATGCTCCCAAATTTTCTCAGAAGGTACATGAATGAAATTATAACTTAAATATGATGTTAATATATTTTTTATTACCCCTCAATTACTTCTGAAAACTTGTTTAATGTTCTGTTCAAAGTAGGAGTCTTTACTAGCAAATTGGGGCTCCAATTCCCCTTGGGTAATTGCCGGAAATGGCTTCTCAAACGATCCCAAAGTCATTCAAATTGTTGAACAGAGGAAGGGGATGTGTAAGATAAATTTTTAAAGTCTCATATGCATCATGGTTCAATTTATATAGGCTGTTATGACTCTTTCCAAAACAGCTCCCAAATCACAATTTCGACCCTTGGGGAAAATGCACCAAATCTTCTCCCAATGCAATAAAAATGAGTAAAATTGCTTCCAATGCTTAATGACTAAACATGAGACTTGAAATACTCATTAATGACAGTCCATTAACCATACATTTATCAGAGATACATTCCTCCATTCTAAATAATAAACATTACCATGGCATATATCAAAATAGAGTGGAAATGGTCATTGTTTGCTCATTAAAAGTCAAATTGACATACAAATATTGGGTATTTCGACTTGAAATTTTTTGAAAATGAATAAAAGATCATATTGAAATAATTACAATCATAAATAGAACAGGAAGAGGTCTCCCAAAGAGTACAAGAGTTCACCCAAGGCGCAATCCCTCCATGAGCATGAATATGCAAAGAAAACTGGAAATGGTTGAGGGAAAGTGCTGCAATATAAAAATACACATACTTCCCTGTAGCTTACACCTTCACATAAGGCTCCATTGAATCTCCATGAAATACCTGAGTGGCCTCTCCAAACACCAATATTTCACCCTCGAAATTGACTAAGGCAGGAAAACTAGTCATCCACTAGCTCTCACAATTCATAAATGACAATTTCTCTAATGATAAAAATACATTCCCTTGGTTTCTTCCTATATTTTATAAACATCCTTAGCCTTCTAAGGTTCCCAATACATCCACAAACTTAAGCCAATTCGAATTTG
Source organism: Pseudotsuga menziesii (assembly GCA_001517045.1). NCBI lineage: Eukaryota > Viridiplantae > Streptophyta > Pinopsida > Pinales > Pinaceae > Pseudotsuga > Pseudotsuga menziesii. The sequence continues at coordinate 657,712 of LPNX010546652.1, read as the reverse complement.
GGTGTGTGCTCATGATTTACCATGTGTCCTCCCTTTCCCAGCCTTCCACCTTCCCAAATTTGAGTTGGATCCCATTGAGCTTCCTCAACTCACATGAGAGCTCTCTTGGATGCTCTATTTCGACTTGACATGCCAGATATGCTCGATTTCAGCATTAAGATCTGATTTGTGTCATAGGTGTCATAGCATCTTCATCATTGTTGTCATAGAGCTAAGGAATCTAGTCCAAGTGTCTCACTAGCTCCAAAATGACTCCTCCTTTCCCATGTAAACTGCATTTCCTCCCAAATTCGACCTATGATGCATATGGCCAAGTGTATTATTCTTCTAACTCATCCAAGAACCTTTAGACTTCCCATGGATTCAAAATTGCAAGAGGAGGATGCCATGTGGCTCCAAATTTCTAGCTTGTGTGGGCCTCATAGTCTCCATGTGTCTCCATGCTCCATTGACACTTCAATTTTCTCTTGTATTTATTTAATAAGATACATTATTAAATATTTATCCCATTCTAATGTCTGAACACCATTTATTATCTCCCTTATTAAAATTCCAAATGTATCCATCCAACGTAGGAACTCGTAGGGTGATGGAATTTTCCTGCTATGCAATTATTTAAAAATGGGGACATTACAAACTACGTTCCACATAGCCTTTGGCACTGCCAAGCCAAATCTCACTTTGATAGGCCACCCCCAAGCTGAGGCCACAGATCCACAACATCTGTGCACTTAAGAATAGCTCAAGTATTAGTTTGAGAATCCAAAACTCTTCCTCACCACATACTTCCTCTTCCACCCCACTACCAGGTGCAATGGTAATCCAAACCCCCTAGGAAATTAGAATATCGCCATTCACCATCAGAATTTATGTGCATGTCTATGATAGAGCCAAGTAGTGGACACATAGGAACTACACCATAGTTTTTTGGGATTACCACAAACATCATACAAAAACACAATGCTTCAAGCACAAATTTCATTCACAAAGCATAGCATTCATGGTTTCACAAGCTCACAAGATTACCAAGCTCTAACCATCAAAGGTATGGAAAACCATCAACAACCCTCCCCAAACCAAGGAGATCAAACATGGATTTAAAGACCAAAGAAGGAAATTCTAACTCAATGTGGTCAAACCAAACCAAGGTAATCCAACTTGAGTCAAATCGAAGTGGGGTAATTCAACCACAAGATATTAACTATAATCCAACCCAAGTAATTCGAAATATCAAGGAGAGTGACTACAAGCGATTTCACCCAACTCAAATTCATTTGTGGACACATCATCCATGAAGAGGAATCAAAATTAACGAGGTGAGGTGTCACACAATCCAATGCATCTTCCCAAAATAGAAAAGGGGGGGTGGGGGGTTACACAATGATTTACACAAGAGTTACACAAGGATTTACACAAGTATTTACACAAAGAGTTACATAAGTATTTACATAACTTTTGAGGAGTTAAGGCTAAATATATTTAAGGTAAAAGTTCACTTTGCCTCCTTGTTATTTGGCATTTGGAAATTTAATACCTAAATAATTTTGTGTTTTAATGTAATAAGCAAAGTGAACGTAAATGCAACAATTCTAATCTAACTAAGAACTAGAAAGGGCCTTAACAACATATTACTTTTCATATGAACAAAAAACACAAGTCTTCTTTAAAGATCATTCAAAAGGAAATTATACATCAACTAATATCAATCATACAATGACCCTCATGCATACATCATCCATACAGACATCGATCATCAATTCATGATATCTCAACCATATATCGATAATGTAATATTCACCAAGTACAGTCATACATGCATCAATCATAGTGCATCAACCAAAATACATCAATTAGAATACATAAATTAGAATACATAATCAGAATATATCAACCAGGATTCATCAAGCAGAAGACAATGATCATGATACATCAATCAGAATACATCGTCTAGAATACATCAACCAAAATGCATCAATCATACACCCAACAACCATAACAATAAAGGAAAACCAATAATAGCCATACATGCAATGATGACAATGTCAGCCAATGTTAGTCAATAACATCCAATAGAAACCAATAATATCAAACAACATAAATCAACTATAGCAATCCTATCGAATAATTATTTATCATAACCGTTACATAGAATTATTAGCACATGAGGATATATATAATAATACATTACATTATTAATAATTTACACATAGCGCACTACTTATCAATCAAAGTAAATACATAGTCACCTCAAACAACCAAACATTCTAACACTAAAATCTTCTAATATTTTACAATAAAATAATTACTATCTGTGCAACACACTATCATACACTCTACCATGTACCATGTACCATACTTACACTATTACTATGTATTATTTATATACACATGTTAGTTTTATTTACATACATATTATAATTATTCAATTATATATCATATTATTATTAATCATATAAACAACATATTAGTCATATAACCTATATATTCTATATTTAATATACTCATATAATTATTATATTATATCATAATATCCATACAATTATAACAATAATTTTAGAACCCAATACTACCATAATAGATATGTATTATAATATATATATACTAACATAATACTTTTGGTCACACTATACTTCATAATACTTCAAAGCTCTCAAATACTTCCAAGCACTTTCAAATATTCCCAAATACTTCCAGACACTTCCAAATACCTCCAGACACTTCCAGACACCTCTAAACACTTCCAAACACCTCCAAATTTTACACTTACATCATTACATACGTTCACCTCTATACATATATTATATTCACAATATTACATACATGTAATACTAATAATTATTACATATGATAAAATACATATTATAGTATATACAAACATACAAGCATTCATATATATATATACTTTTAACAACTATACATATCACACATCATATTATAGATATTTATGCCGATGTCATATGTGTGTGTGTGTGGTTCACAAACCTCTTAGTGGGGATTCTACATCTATGAGAAGAAATCACGAGGGCCCCACCCCATTCGCTCTGATTATGGAGCTAACCCGATGTGGACATCAAGTGAGACCCTTATATATCAATGTATAGCCACCTGATGATTTGACCCCGAGACCTTCTGCTCACAACTTACAACACTCAACCGCTTGAGATAGTCTACTAGACTCAAAATACCAATATTACAAGCATCACATAGTGGCTCACAAGAGCATCATGTCACTTACAAGAATTGAACCTGGGTGGAGATGATACCAATCATTCCTCCCAGCCACCCAAGCTACATCCAATATATATATATATATATATATATATATGTATGTATGTATGTATGTATGTATGTATGTATATTATCTTACACTACTATACTACCTACTTACATATATAAAATAAAATAAATAAAAGTAAAGAGAATACGAGTCATTAAAGACAAGTGACTAATTTCCTCCAAAAATAGGCTAGGAGTTACATCTCCATAAGTGAAATAAATAAAATAAAAGAGAATATGAACCATAAGGGATAAGTGGCTCATTTCCTCCACTCAATAAATAAATTAAGATAGCTAAGATAATAATAATGCCACCACTAACTCCAAAATAAATTAATTAAATATTAGAATACAAAAATAGCCCATAGTTATGCCTATATCCAAGTGACAATTTCACCACTAACTAATTAGATAAGTTAAGATAGCAATGAATAATAAATACTATAAAAACATACTACATGCATAAAATAAAAATGAGAATATGAAACACCATTTAGACACATGTCCCATTTCTAAAATAACCAAAGAGTTATTCATTTAACCACCACCATCCAAGTGGCTTAAATGAGACTATAAAAGCACACCTTCCATATAAAATACAAAATACATATATGATATAAATGCCACTTAATAAATCGTATCAATATTTAATAATAATAGAACTATATCATCTTAATAACTTAGCATTAAATTAATACCGATAATGGTACATAGTACATATTATTATAATAAAAATTATTTATTTATCAATTAATAATCATAGTGTACCACTAAATAAGTCATACTACAAGAAGCATTTCAATATTAACAATTCAATGAGTAGTAAAAGAGGCACTGCACAAGCATCAACCAATCAAGTCAGAGTAAATTATTAGATATGCACCACATAGTACTTACCAATCAATCTATTGAATAACAAGCATTTCAATATTAACAATTCAATTAGCAGTAAAAGAGGCATTGCACAAGCATCAACCAATCAAGTCAGAGTAAATTATTAGATATGCACCACATAGTACTTACCAATCAATCTATTGAATAACAAATATGCAATATTAATTAATTCTAAGGCATACAACAAACTAATCTATGAAGTGAGGTTTTTTATTATTCTATTAACATAAGGGAGGTTAAATTCATCTTACTCAGCATATTTGTAAACTCCAAATGCACATATACAAAAGATAATAACTCTGTAGAAGGCCCAACAGTCCCAGTGTTAGAACCTAAGCTCTAATACAACCTGTAATGTACCCCGAGGCTATCCAAGGGTATTAGAGACATATAATTATCTATTTAAGGCTAATTAGATAATCTAGATAAACAAAGTCCCTTTAATTACCAATAAATTAAAATAAATTTAATAACTATTCCAAGTGATCCAAGGGATCAAAAGAGTTACTAACACTTTCTAGCAACATTACATATCTATAGCCAATTTAGACATAAATTCCACTTCTAAAGGTCATTTACTCTTAATCATGATTAACTAGTAATTAGTGTTTAGATTACGATATTTAACGACACAACACATAATTGATGATACTTAATATATTTTCATTTGTTTATCACTTAACCACTTTTTATCAAGTCCAATGGATAATAAACACCTAATAACATGTAAATCATGCCTATTTACCATTTTTCAATTAATTAAACATAGTAATTATGAAAACAATTCCACAAGGACTAGTTATCTAGTTCTTCAATACTAACAACTAGTCTTACATAATTTCGACACACAACAATGCCATTGAACCCAAAACTGACAGCCATTATAAACATATTTAATCATGCACGTAGATAAAATAGCACCTTTGCAGATCTGATCCAAGTACATAAATGGAGAATATTTCAAGTTCAATCAATACAACTAGTTAATAAACACTGGCATGAAATCAATCAAACCAATCATACCAAGTTTTGAGGAACACAAAGGTGAAGGAAAAAATATGGAAAATATAATTATACAACACAAATAAGGTACTGGGAATAGAGCATATGGCTGTACATTAATCTTTTACCAAAAACAAAGATTCGAATCCAAAAATTAGTTACCAATTTCACCGCAATATACCTACTTTCCAATTTAACTTTCCAAATGCCAAAAAAAGAGAAGTATATGAATATTCTAGATCGTGTAAATCATATCATTGGTCACTTACAGTTATATGTATGTATCTTTCTACCCATATTCAGTCCATTAAACAACTCACAAAACTAGTTAATTCTACTGAGTCGAATTGATTAGTAATTCTAGGAATAATTGGAATAATTAAATCCACAGCTCATAGAATCATTCAAATGTTATTACAACTCTAAATAACATGTTTTATCAATCATAATATATTTATATCTCATTCAAACATTTTTTGAAATACTTCATATGCAAAGTCACAAATCTACTCAAAACAATTCTATTGAAGGAACTAGAAATTTGAAATTGATCTAAAATTTATGTAGACATTTCCCCAACACTGCTAAGAATATTTATTCTCACATTCTCACACACATTTCAATATGATTTATCATACATACGCTTAAAAATAACACTCAAGCATTTTTACAAACACTTCATGTGCTAAGTTTTCAAACTATGCCAAATAGTCTGATTGAAGACCTACTTTTCGAATAAAGGTATAAGCATCAAAGAGAAGTGTCTTAAATCATTCCGAGGTTACCATATCATAAAAATACACATTATATAATGAACATGGTTATAAATACCAGTTTTGTGGTAGAGGTATCAAATAATTATATCCTTAAACAAATTGTGCACAAACTCCCAAAAACTAGTTTCCAATTCCTACATAAAATTTACTTGCATAAATAGATTGAATTTTGTAAAACTTTTCTTCCACAAATAACTCATACGTTTCATAAAAAATTTCATGTGCATCCATAAATAAATCATATTATATCCAAGTAAATTAAATAAACATGAAATAAATCATTTATCTTATCAATGCGCAACTGACATCATCTAGACCATGTTCCACCCAGCTTTTGGCACTGCCAAATCTAGATCTCACTTTGATAGGCCACCCCTGAATTGAGGCCATAGATTCACAACATAGGTGCACTCAAGAATAGCTCAAGTATTAGTTTGAGAAGCCAAAAATCTATTTCTCACCACATACTTCCTCTTCAACCTCACTACCAGGTGCAATGCTAATCCAAACCCCCTAGGCCATCATGATATTGTCATTCACCATCAAGATTTATGTGCAAGTCCAGTATAGAGCCAAGTATTGGGAAAAGAGGAACTACAACAGAGTTTTTTGGCATTACCGTAAACACCATACAAGATAACAGTGATTCAATCATAAAATTAATTCACATTGAAGAGCATTCATGGTTTCACAAGCTCACAAGCTTACCAAGCTCTAACCATCAAATATATGAACAACCATAATCAACAACCATCCAAAAAACCTAACAACCCTCACCAAACCAAGGATATCAAACATGGATTTATAGACCAAAGAAGGTAATTATAACTCAATTGGGTCAAGCCAAACCAAGGTATGCCAACTTGAGTCAATCTAAGTGGGGTAATTCAACCACAAGAGGTTAATTCTAATTCAACCGAAGCAATTTGAATTTCAAGGAGAGTGACTCCAAGCCACTCCACCCAACTCAAATTCATGTGTGGATACATCATCCACGAAGAGGAATCAAAATTAGTGAGGTGAGGTGTCACACAAGCCAAGGCATCTTCCCAAAATAGAAAAGCGGGTGACACAAGGATTTACACAAGAGTTACACAAGGATTTACACACGTATTTACACAAGGAGTTACATGAGTATTTACATAACTTTTGAGATGTTAAGGATACAAATATCCAATGAGGGAACGCTTGTGCAAATGGGAGTTACAAAACCAAGTGTAACCTCCACAAAGGACTTACAAAACCACCAAAGAGGATCAATCAACAAGTGGCACCCACCCAAATAATAAGGAGTCCCACGAAATCATGAATTAGGCTCAATAAATAACAACATAGGATAAAATAATCAAAAGTTGGGTCCCTTGTACAATGTTTGGGTGATTATCAACTAATAAAGCCACCAAGGCATAAATATGGACCAAGATCAATCAAACAAGTTCTAAAGTGCCAGAAATGTCCCCATCCCCCCTCACATTGTGGATATGGGCCTCCCATACTCTTTTAGTTGTCCCCAATGTGCCAATTGTTTTAATTAATTAATTATTTACGAAATAATAATAATGTCTCTAGGTCCTTAAAGACCATTGTTTTGACACACTGTGCCACAATAATAAACAATTACAAATTACATATGTCCAGGGCTTAACACACGGGGTATTACATAAGGGGAAAAAGAATATGAGTGGCACAATGTATTGCAAGGTGAAAGAAATTCCTAGATTTTCAAAGAATTGAGGTGGTTTTGATAGTGTGAGAGGTTGTAGGTTGAAAATGTTGAGGACAACGCAAAGAGAAGAGGAGGGAAAATGAGACATTGAACACATGTAAGAGTGGCTATTGGTGAAACAACATGGTAGGAAACATATTTCATGAGATGATGCATCAGAAGTTGCAAGCACTTTGTGCAAGGACAATATCTTGTGGTAGAAATTCCAAGCTAACAAATTTCCATGACGCAATAACTCCAGATAGTAAATCAATTGATAATTTAACCAAGGGAGAATGCCATCTTAAGACGCTCATATTCAATACACCAATCTCCTAGAAATTTTGCTACAAATATTTTGGAAACTATAAAAGAATAAAAATAAAAAATGTGGAAATGCTTTATGAAAAATGAATAAATTAAAGCAGTATAAAAATGTAAATACTATAATTATAAAAATATATTTTAACAAACAAAAAATTATATTTAAATTATATTGAAACTATAAAAATATATTTTAACAAACAGAAAATTATATTTGAGTTATAAACTTCATTGGCTCATGATGAAAATATAAAGAATGTTAAAAAATATTTCATGATTGGTTTGTGACAAATGAACTAATTAATATTAATGAATAATTTATATTCAATCTGAGAAAGAGATATAATAAAAACATTCATATATATAACCATCACTTAAATATAAAACATAATTATATAATCTTTGAAAAAATACCTACAATCTTTTAAAGAATCTTAAATATGTGTATCTAGTTCTTTGAAAAAATACCTACAATCTTTGAAAAAATACCTACAATCTTTTAAAGAATCTTAAATACCTACATAATTGATGATACTTAATATATTTTCATTTGTTTATCACTTAACCACTTTTTATCAAGTCCAATGGATAATAAACACCTAATAACATGTAAATCATGCCTATTTACCATTTTTCAATTAATTAAACATAGTAATTATGAAAACAATTCCACAAGGACTAGTTATCTAGTTCTTCAATACTAACAACTAGTCTTACATAATTTCGACACACAACAATGCCATTGAACCCAAAACTGAACCTACAGCCATTATAAACATATTTAATCATGCACGTACATAAAATAGCACCTTTGCAGATCTTATCCAAGTACATAAATGGAGAATATTTCAAGTTCAATCAATACAACTAGTTAATAAACACTGGCATGAAATCAATCAAACCAATCATACCAAGTTTTGAGGAACACAAAGGTGAAGGAAAAAATATGGAAAATATAATTATACAACACAAATAAGGTACCGAGAATAGAGCATATGGTTGTACATTAATATTTTACCAAAAACAAAGATTCGAATCCAAAAATTAGTTACCAATTTCACTGCAATATACCTACTTTCCAATTTAACTTTCCAAATGCCAAAAAAAGAGAAGTATATGAATATTCTAGATCGTGTAAATCATATCATTGGTCACTTACAGTTATATGTATGTATCTTTCTACCCATATTCAGTCCATTAAACAACTCACAAAACTAGTTAATTCTATTGAGTCGAATTGATTAGTAATTCTAGGAATAATTGGAATAATTAAATCCACAGCTCATAGAATCATTCAAATGTTATTACAACTCTAAATAACATGTTTTATCAATCATAATATATTTATATCTCATTCAAACATTTTTTGAAATACTTCATATGCAAAGTCACAAATCTACTCAAAACAATTCTATTGAAGGAACTAGAAATTTGAAATTGATCTAAAATTTCTGTAGACATTTCCCTAACACTGCTAAGAATATTTATTCTCACATTCTCACACACATTTCAATATGATTTATCATACATACGCTTAAAAATAACACTCAGGCATTTTTACAAACACTTCATGTGCTAAGTTTTCAAACTATGCCAAATAGTCTGATTGAAGACCTACTTTTCGAATAAAGGTATAAGCATCAAAGAGAAGTGTCTTAAATCATTTCTAGGTTACCATATCATAAAAATACACATTATATAATGAACATGGTTAGAAATACCAGTTTTGTGGTAGAGGTATCAAATAATTATTTCCTTAAACAAATTGTGCACAAACTCCCAAAAACTAGTTTCCAATTCCTACATAAAATTTACTTGCATAAATAGATTGAATTCTGTAAAACTTTTCTTCCACAAATAACTCATACGTTTCATAAAAAATTTCATGTGCATCCATAAATAAATCATATTATATCCAAGTAAATTAAATAAACATGAGATAAATAATTTATCTTATCAATGCGCAACTGACATCATCCAGACCATGTTCCACCAAGCCTTTGGCACTGCCAAATCCAGATCTCACTTTGATAGGCCACCCCTGAATCGAGGCCACAGATTCACAACATAGGTGCACTCAAGAATAACTCAAGTATTAGTTTGAGAAGCCAAAAATCTATTTCTCACCACATACTTCCTCTTCAACCCCACTACCAGGTGCAATGCTAATCCAAACCCCCTAGGCCATCATGATATTGTCATTCACCATCAAGATTTATGTGCAAGTCCAGTATAGAGCCAAGTATTGGGAAAAGAGGAACTACAACAGAGTTTTTTGGCATTGCCGTAAACACCATACAAGATAACAATGATTCAATCATAAATTTAATTCACATTGAAGAGCATTCATGGTTTCACAAGCTCACAAGCTTACCAAGCTTTAACGATCAAATATATGAACAACCATAATCAACAACCATCCAGAAAACCTAACAACCCTCACCAAACCAAGGATATCAAACATGGATTTATAGACCAAAGAAGGTAATTATAACTCAATTGGGTCAAGCCAAACCAAGGTATGCCAACTTGAGTCAATCTAAGTGGGGTAATTCAACCACAAGAGGTTAATTCTAATTCAACCGAAGCAATTTGAATTTCAAGGAGAGTGACTCCAAGCCACTCCACCCAACTCAAATTCATGTGTGGATACATCATCCATGAAGAGGAATCAAAATTAGTGAGGTGAGGTGTCACACAAGCCAAGGCATCTTCCCAAAATAGAAAAGCGGGTGACACAAGGATTTACACAAGAGTTACACAAGGATTTACACACGTATTTACACGAGGAGTTACATGAGTATTTACATAACTTTTGAGATGTTAAGGATACAAATATCCAATGAGGGAACGCTTGTGCAAATGGGAGTTACAAAACCAAGTGTAACCTCCACAAAGGACTTACAAAACCACCAAAGAGGACCAATCAACAAGTGGCACCCACCCAAATAATAAGGAGTCCCACGAAATCATGAATTAGGCTCAATAAATAACAACATAGGATAAAATAATCAAAAGTTGGGTCCCTTGTACAATGTTTGGGTGATTATCAACTAATAAAGCCACCAAGGCATAAATATGGACCAAGATCAACCAAACAAGTTCTAAAGTGCCAGAAATGTCCCCATCCCCCCTCACATTGTGGATATGGGCCTCCCATACTCTTTTAGTTGTCCCCGATGTGCCAATTTTTTTAATTAATTAATTATTTACGAAATAATAATAATGTCTCTAGGTCCTTAAAGACCATTGTTTCGACACACTGTGCCACAATAATAAACAATTACAAATTACATATGTCCAGGGCTTAACACACGGGGTATTACATAAGGGGAAAAAGAATATGAGTGGCACAATGTATTGCAAGGTGAAAGAAATTCCTAGACGTTCAAAGAATTGAGGTGGTTTTGATAGTGTGAGAGGTTGTAGGTTCAAAACGTTGAGGACAACGTGAAGAGAAGAGGAGGGAAAATGAGACATTGAACACATGTAAGAGTGGCTATTGGTGAAACAACATGGTGGGAAACATATTTCATGAGATGATGCATCAGAAGTTGCAAGCACTTTGTGCAAGGACAATATCATGCGGTAGAAATTCCAAGCTAACAAATTTCCATGACGCAATAACTCCATATGGTAAATCAATTGATAATTTAATCAAGGGAGAATGCCATCTTAAGACGCTCATTATCAATACACCAATCTCCTAGAAATTTTGCTACAAATATTTTGGAAACTATAAAAGAATAAAAATAAAAAATGTGGAAATGCTTTATGAAAAATGAATAAATTAAAGCAGTATAAAAATGTAAATACTATAATTATAAAAATATATTTTAACAAACAAAAAATTATATTTAAATTATATTGAAATTATAAAAATATATTTTAACAAACAGAAAATTAGATTTGAGTTATAAACTTCATTGGCTCATGATGAAAATATAAAGAATGTTAAAAAATATTTCATTATTGGTTTGTGACAAATGGACTAATTAATATTAATGAATAATTTATATTCAATCTGAGAAAGAGATATAATAAAAACATTCATATATATAACCATCACTTAAATATAAAACATAATTATATAATCTTTGAAAAAATACCTACAATCTTTTAAAGAATCTTAAATATGTGTATCTCTTTCTTCGCTTGTTCATTAAATAACATGATATTCTACTATAGTAAAATCATTGAGAAATATCATTTTCATTTGAAAAGGTTAACATCAAATCTGATTAGAACTATGTTTTTTTATTTTTTGCGGAGAGTAGATGAAGTAGTTTGTCACGTAGGGAAAATAGAAGTTGAGATGTTGGTTTATTATTTTGAGAACAATCTATGCTTGTGAGCATAATTTATAATATGGAAGGATTAATTTATTACAAGGTTTTCACATTTATTTTGGTTAAAAGGTGTTGTTTTTATCAAACATTTTTTGGACTATTTTAAATTAGTTTATCAAGAAGGTTCAACACATTTTTCACAAATTTATCAACAAAAAAATTCATACATACCTTTGTTCTAAAGGAAAAATTAAGTTTGGTTAAAAACAAAAACAAGTGTTTAAAAGTTAAATGATAATTAATAAAAATCAACAATGAACTCATGTAGAGATTATAAAGTAATTGTAATTTTTCAAATTCAAAATATTTTTTTAACAATTCAATGATAAAAAGAAATGAATATTAACTTATAGAAAATGATTCTAATGTAATTTGTGCATTTTTATTCACTGATATATGATAATAGATGTTTTCAAACAAAAAACTTAATCAATTGTTCACTAGTTTTAAAAAACTAAGCTAATGAAAAAGACAAAATTGAAAAATTAAGAAGACAAGAAGTTGGTGGAGAGTCTGTTCCCAAAACACGACGATAGAAGCTACACATAGCTTCAAGAATAATGACAAACCATGGAAGGCCTAATGCGTAATTCCATGCACGTGTACTTGTACAAGTTATTCATGATGCATATGAATTCGGTGGGAGTGATGAATCCCAAGAGATTGATGCAGGAGCATTTGCTTACAATGAAAAGTTTAAATGTTAATTGGACCTAAGGGTCTTGATATTGCTTAAGGGTGTGGGTTCATTGCAAGAATATTGTAAATATTATAATTCTCAAAGTAAGAGTAGAATATTCTAGAGTAATGAGGTGTCAAAGTCATTAGTTAAGAATGTAATTATTGTAACCAAATCTACACTAGGTGGCGGAATTCGATGTGGCTTAGTTCAGGGTTATCAAGAACATAGGACCGAACTCTATCTTTAGGAATTAGTTGCCAGAAATTTAGGAAGGTGGTTAGGATTTGAAAATTGAAAACATGGATTTTCATTTTGAGGGAGAGGATGGTAAGCACGCAGGCAGGAAAAGGGGGGTCCAAGAAAAGGAAAGACTAGGCCATGGTAGCTGAGTAGAAATATCAGAAATAAATTAGGGTTTTCTATTAGCTTGTACAGTTTGATTTTGTTAATGAAGTGATTCATGGTTTTATCTGTGTGTTTATGCTTCTTTATGAATGTCTTAAACTGTGATGAATCACAATTTATTGATAAATTCACGTTGATTGTATAACTCTGATAGCAGAGCGACTTTCCTTTGATGTGATTGCTGATACGAACCGAAATATTTGATTTTGTTGAGGGAAGAGTGTCGGGTATAACNTCACGTTGATTGTATAACTCTGATAGCAGAGCGACTTTCCTTTGATGTGATTGCTGATACGAACCGAAATATTTGATTTTGTTGAGGGAAGAGTGTCGGGGATAACTTTCTGAATGTAAGCTTCCAATTCTAAAGCAATAGCGAAAACCCTTTTGAAGAACTATTTTGAAGAAGTTGCATTGAAAAGGAGTTGCGTTGGTGGGTATTTGGGCTAGAGGACATCTTGGTATTGTGTTGTTACAACTAAGATTTGGTGATCGAATCTGGAGTTGACTGCGTGTTCAACCTTGAGTTTCCCAAACGCGTCTCACTTCTAGTCTTTGTTATTGGAGTTTGATAGACTCATGATTCTTTTAATGTCATTATAAATTATCTGACAAGGTACCTACAGAGAATAGACGTGGGAAATACACATTTACAACCTGCAAAAACAGAGTATTGTTAAGCTAACTAGAAATTGCCTCAGAATAATTGAGATGTTGTTTAACTATTGCGTTGATATGAATCGACTTGAATTCCTGGAAAAACATTTGGTTATTCAATAAGAGTAACTACGTTTTGGGTGAGAGAAGAATCATTATCCAATCTTGACCAGCCTCATGTAAGGTTCTTTGCATTTTGGGTTTGGTTCCTTTCAACCCTTTATTACCATCAATTTTTGGTATCAAACCAAGTATGCTCCTTGGAAGAATAAATTAGAGTTGGTTTGCTCTTAGCAAATTTGTTCTTGAGAAGATATCAGAGTGCAGAATGCTATTTGGAGTACATAGTTGAGTTCTTGGAGAGAGTTTAAAAGCACATAATTGTTTTTTTTAAGGTTACATGAGAAGTGACTCTTCAAGATCGAGGAGAAGTAATTTTTGAGGAAGCAAATTTAGAATTTGGAAATTTTGAACAACGAGGAGGACAACAAGTAGAATACTTGCAAGGATCTGCAATAAAGAATTCACAAATATGAAAACAATTCCAGCCAAGGATATAAAGTTGGGAAAAAATGTTTGAGATTGGTAAGTGCCTATGGTTTTATTATTTTGAATGTACAAAGAGTGGATGTGTATATTCTTAATAAAATAGCAGCTAGAAGATAGAGTGGCAGTGAAGGAGACATGGAAACTGTTAAAGGTCTGCAACCACAAATTGCAAACAAGAAGATAATTTGATCAAGATGCAGAGCTAAGAGTTGCTTGAGGAAGTGTAACATAGAGAAATTTGGTGGAGCAATTGTGACAAGGAGCCTTGCACAGAAAGGAGTGATGTGACAAGTACCAATTAAAATTGGAAAGCAAAGAGAACGGTGAAGTTCCTGAAGGAAGGTGACTGCAATAGAAATCCTAGGAAGAGCATTGGAAGCTCCAAAGGTTCAGGGAGAGAGAACCAGTAAAATACCAAAAGGAAAGACTTACAATAGTCTTGGCGAGGTGTTTGTGGCAGGGTGTAAGAGACTTGCTATTGCAGAGGCTAAGAATGCACTTCACATTGGGTTCAAGGAAACTTAGGGAAGAACATATGACTATCAATGGTCATGCTATGGGTTCAAGAAGAAGTCACGGTGAAAAAGGAGAAGATGCCAAAGCCATTGGCATAAAGAGAATGAGTCAAGAGACATTTGAGAGAGAAATGGATGAGATCAGGGAGAGTCTTAGCAAGTTAATGGAGCTGTTACAAAGAAGCGAGGAAGAACAATGCTATGGGTGGATATTGAGAAAGAAGAAGGTGAAATGGCCCGCTTTGCAGCTAATACATAAGCAAGAGCCATTTATCTAGGAAGAACTCAGAGTGGATGAGCATGAAGAAGAGGTTTACATATGTAGACCTAAACAAGGTGAAATCCTTGGTGAAGAAGAGATTGAGAATGCAGAAGAGATACCTGATGAAAGTCTCAATAATCATTGGAGAAATTTGGACCATCGAGCAAGGAGAAAGGCATCAATTGGGGTTGAAAGGCCTTATGTTTTTGAAACTAACGAAATGTTTGTGGATGTAGGTATAGAAGGTGATGAGTTACCTCATGAAGACAATATCAATAAAGTTCCAATAAATGAGCCTGTAGATGAGTTTCTTATAGTAGAAACAAAAGATAGAGATGTGTGAAAAGAATTCTATTATGAGTCTCATGGATTGTGTGGAAGACTCAAAGAAGCATGAAGGCTTGATGGTGTCAGGGAAATTAAATGAGGCTAAAGAGCCTTATGTCTTGAAGATTAGCAGTTGGTGTATGGTTATAGGATGTGGAAGTAATGTAAGAGAACAATCATTAAACACTGTTATGAATATTGAAAGGATTAATGATGTGCTTTTTAAAGACACATGGGAAGAACAAAACCATAATTTTGTTGAAAAGGAAAATGAGATAGCCTTATCTCATATAGATGAACAATCCGAAAATCATATACATGTAGAGAAAGAAATTGTCAGTAGACTATCAGAGAAGTATGCTACTACAATAAATAAGGGAAGTCTAATTGTTGAGGATGGAAAACATAGAGGTGAAGTACATATACTGAAAACCTAGACCAAAAGGTGACTTCAAAAGATGATCCTACAGAAGTTGGCATCCAGTGTTTAGATGAAATATTTACAAAATATGGTAAAGAGGTTGAGTTGCAAAGGGAGATGCCAAGAGTAAATTGGTTGTAGGAAGAACTCAAGAAGACTGAGTATGATGTGAATTTTCACATCTGTGAACCTAAGCTAAGTGCATCTTTTGGAAAGAGTGATGAAGGGAGATCAATTGAGGATCTCATGAAATGCTTGGATGGATCAAACCAACAAGAGGTTATGTTTAGAGAGAATTTAGATGGGGCTACAAAGCCTTATGTTTTAAAAATTGACAATTTGTGTATGCTTGCAGGTTTTACAGGGAAGAGACAATCTTTTGAATCCATCTTAAAGACGGATAAAGGTCTTGAAGTGAAGCATGATAAAGATTGTATCTCAGATGAAGAAAGTTTTGAAGTATTGCAGCAGAAGGAACTTCTTGATGAATTTCATAGTGGAAAATAACAATCATACAAAGATCTCATGAAGAAGAAGAGTCCAAATTTTATTTTGATAAATAATGAGGGGAAATTGTCTCAAAGAGGTAAGCTGATGGATTTGGTTAATGAATTTGATGGAGAGCAATTACAGGAGAATATTACTACAGAAAATAGGGGAGAGACAACTCTTGAAAATGGCTTACAGAAGGACCGAAATGCAAAGTCTGATGAAGAAGGAGGTGAGGCAGATTTGTCTCATGACAAAGAGGAGCCTTTCAGAGAGATGAACAAGGAAGAATTGACTACTAGTTTTAGTCAAAGAGATGATAAAGGAAATCTATTAAAGGTTTTCAAGGAAGGAGGACATGCCAAAAGTTATGAACATCCTTATGGTGAGGAGATTGAGAAGTGTCAAAGAGAAGATGAGTTGCTGGAATATTTGTTGAAGGTACCTGAGTATGAGAAAGAGATTGCAATCATTGGAAAAAGAGTGTCTCAAGCTGTAGCTAAGACAAAGATATATACTAGTTTACAAACCCATGGTGTCCTTGGTAGTATACATAGAAGTGAGGATGAATGTCTTACTGTAGTAAAAAATTTGGAGTATGAGTTGCTTCTTGAAAGTAAAACTAAAGTTTTGGAGCAACAAAAAAATTATTAAGAGGGAGATGTCTCTAAAGACATTAAGGATGTATGGGAGGTTGAAGAGAGAAACCATCAACTTCAATATGATGATGTAAAAATTGATTTGAAGAAGCGACAGAGAAATTATTTGAATGCCTTAAGCATCTTTTGGAAGGTGTGGTAAATCGAGGGAAAGTGAGAGTTTAATGACTCTTACATATGATAGCATTCAGTTGCAAGTAACTAATGAGAATAGTATTGCTGAGTTGATGAAAATAAAACAATATAAAATTTGTGATGTGTTTGTACGAGAACAGTTCCAGTCACTGAAGGATAGAAAATGTTTACAAGAAGACATGTTGTATGATGACATAGACAAGTTGTGGAAATTGATGCAGTTTTTCAAGAGAAGGTACAACAAAGTAAGGAAGATAGTTTGATGTGAAATTGGATCGAAAGTGGAGAGTTATGAAGGAAAAAGACAGTGGAGTACTACAATACAAGGTTTGGAAACATGGAAGAAAGAAGATAGCAACAACGAGAGACATTCTACAACAACCTGACACAACAAGTGATCAGATACAATTTAAAGTTTGGGATCCTAAAAGAAGGCTTATGACCAGGAGGCCATAAACTTTTCTACTTTGGAAGTCTGATGCAGGAGCATATGCTTACAATGAAAAGTTTAAATGTTAATTGGACCTAAGTGTCTTGATATTGCTTAAGGGTGTGGGTTCATTGCAAGAATATTGTAAATATTATAATTCTCAAAGTAAGAGTAGAAAATTCTAGAGTAATGAGGTGTCAAAGTCATTACTTAAGAATGTAATTATTGTAACCGAATATGCACTAGGTGGCAGGATTAAATGTGCCTTAGTTCAGGGTTATCAAGAAGATAGGACCGAACTCTATCTTTAGGAATTAGTTGCCAGAAATTTAGGAAGGTGGTTAGTATTTGAAAATTGAAAGCATGGATTTTCATTTTTGGGGAGAGGATAGTAATCCCGCGGGCAGGAAAGGGGGGTCCAAGCAAAGGAAAGACCAGGCCATGGTAGCTGAGTAGAAATCTCAGAAATAAATCAGGGTTTGATATTAGCTTGTACAGTTTGATTATGTTAATGAAGGGATTCATGGTTTTATGTGTGTGTTTATGCTTCTTTATGAATGTCTTAAACTGTGATGAATCATGATTTATTGATAAATTCATGTTGATTGTATAACTCTAATAGTAGAACAACTTCCTTTGATGTGATTGTTGATACAAACCAAAAAAAATTATTTCATTGAGGGTAGAGAGTTGGGTAGAATTTTTTGAATGCAAGCTTCCAGTTCTAAAGCAATAGCGGAAACCCTTTTGAAGAATTCTTTTTAATCGATTTGAAGAAGTTGCATTGCAAAGGAGATGCGTTCATGGGTATTTGGGCTACAGGACATCTTGGTATTGTGTTGTTACAACTAATATTTGGTGATCGAATATGGATTTGACTACATGTTCAACCTTGAGTTTCCCAAATGCATCTCACTTCCAATCTTTGTTATTGGAGTTTGATAGATTCATGATTCTTTTAATGTCATTATAAATTATTTGACAAGGTACCTGTAGAGAATAGACGCAGGAAATATACATTTACAGCCTGCAAAAACAAAGTATTGTTAAACTAACTAGAAATCGCCTCAGAATAATTGAGATGTTGTTTAACTGTTGCGTTGATCCGAATCGACTTGAATTCCTGGGAAAACGTTTGGTTATTGAATAAGAGTAACTGCATTTTGGGTGAGAGAAGAATTGTTATCCAATATTGACCAATGTCGTGTAAGGTTCTTTGGATTTTGGGTTTGGTTCCTTCCAACCCTTTATTTCCATAAGAGACGTAGAGCACAAATGCCAGGGCCCATTCCCAACTCGTAAATGACCACCCAACACAACATCAAGCGGACAAATATGACGAAGAATTTAATACGTGTGTTAAATACCATGATGTTTTGAGCTTTATACGCAGGATGACATTGTAGATAAATTTAGCAATAGCAGACACTATTTTCTCAAATTCCTCCAAGAATAAGAGTATGAGCTTGTAGAAGGGAACGATGAGTGTGAGAGGTATGGTTGTTCCTATGAAGAGGATCATCGATGTCTAAAGATAGTTCCACTCCATCTCACAGTTCTTTATCGTTCCCCACCGAGTTCCTCCCACACCTTACTTGAAACAAGCACCATATTCAAACTTTAACACCAAAATGTAGAATTGCCTACTTATCTTATAACTATTTCCCTAGATTGTTGGTGGTAAAAGTCATGATATATCTCTCAATTCTAAAAAATATTAAAATAATATATTTCCTTAGATTCTCGATAAAATAATGTTAAAAAAATTCAAACTAAATAAATACTTTTTTTGGTAAGATAGTATCTTATATGATATCATACAAAATTTACATATACAAGCATTCCTTGGACCATGGGGATTCCAAATAGAGAGATAAATCATGCTTGACATTGAGTAGTAATTTCATATTCTCCGTGACCACTTGCCTAAGAACTGACTTAACTTTTCTAGTAACAACATTGACCTAGATTTTTCACAATCCACCTCCAAAAAACATTCAACCGATAACTATGCGACTCTTTATAAAAACAAAGAAACAATGAATTCTACATGTGATGCAAACATTTCATGCTCTACGATTGACATAATTACAAAAAGGGGAATCTAGATTGACCAATTGAGTGTCCATGAAAGACTACAATTCATGACCAAAGAGAAAAGTTTTGTGATGGCAAAAGACAAAAGAAGGAAAGCATATTGACATAACCCATTAAGGTGATCTGAGCATCCTTCATCCTTGGCGTTCCTACTGGGTTTTGGTGTCCAGATATCTTCAGTATTGGGTAGATCCTCTTATTGGTTCACATCGGGCTCCTCTTTCACATTGCTCATAGGGAGGCTTGTCTCATCGCTTTTGCCCACAGTTGCCACTATTATCTCGTTCACACCTTCCACATTCAAGCTAGAGCCATTGTTGGGGGGCCTGTGGCCAATAGAGTCACATCAGTATTCATTGTTGCCTCTGTGGGATCTTCCTTGGGCGACGCAGGAAAGGAAACTTCCATCTCCTAATGCCTGGGGAATGTGCATCACTTCCACCATATCTTCACATCAGCTAATCACCTTCTACACCCTTTAAACTATAGCTTGAGATTTGGCTTAGAAGTCTTCCCCCTGGTAGCAAACCTCGCGTATAATATCATAGAGAGCGTCTATCATGGAGGTGAAACGGTCTTTCATTACACTATTTTGAGCCATTGTAAGCCTGTGGAGGAGGAGTGGGGTTCTGATCGTGGTAGCACACCACGGCTCTAGCTAGTCATCAGAATAA
Source organism: Pseudotsuga menziesii (assembly GCA_001517045.1). Lineage (NCBI taxonomy): Eukaryota > Viridiplantae > Streptophyta > Pinopsida > Pinales > Pinaceae > Pseudotsuga > Pseudotsuga menziesii. The sequence continues at coordinate 637,084 of LPNX010546652.1, read as the reverse complement.
TCGAACCCATGCTCATGGTACCCCAACCACCTAACGTTGCATGGCCTCAGGCAAGTCCTCGACTTGTGCCATGGGTACTCTATGTGTCAGTCATACAAAGTTTGTGTGGATGCTTAGGAGCGTCCGCTCGGCATCCACACCCATGATATCATCTCCTCTTCCCCTCCGTCTATGACGAGGGAAGCCATCAGGCTGCCATGGTCCAACATCTGCACACACATGACGGATTGTCACTATGTGTCGTCATGTAAAAACATGTCTTTTGAGTCTATATATCAAAAAACACAAAAAAAAATTATAATTCAAAAAACTTAAAAAGAGGGTTGGGATTCGTTACCAATATCTCCATATGTTGATCCTGGTGGTAGGGGCATGTCGGGATCTCCCTAAAAATCTATCCCTACATAAGGGTAATCATTGATGGCAATAATCTGTCGCCGCCACCATGGAAAGAAATCAGCTGGGTAGGGGTTGGACACCCTACCTCCGCCCATCCTGCGCATAGCATCTACCCAACGTTGTTGGGTCGGATCTCGAACCCCATGAGGAGGAATGTCAACTCTAGGGCTTAACCCTGGAACACACTCAAAGAAGAACATGCTCAGTATACTATCGAAACCGAAGTTTCGTACTCTTCCCATCTTGCAGTCATTGAGCTGCTTCTTCATGTTACTCAACATCGCAGTACTCCAATTGTAGACTATGGGTCTCATGCACTCCACCGCATAGAACATCAATGGTCGTGAGGCCTGGTGGAGTGATGCTAGCCCTGCTATCCCGCCGAGTGCCAGTAGTATCGCCTTCAGGCCTAGTACCTGGATGGATTTTGTCAGGATCTGACTCCCAACCTTTTTCGTGTCTGAAAAACGGTATACTGCAATATACTCGACAATGGTGAGGCCACCTCCGAGCCCACGAGAGCGTAGGTTCACCACCTCTCCCCGTCGGGACAATCCTGTAATGAAATATATCTCCTCCACCTCTATAGTGAGGGACATCCCGTCGATATGGAAAGACTCTGAGTCTGGATCCCAGTAGTCTACTAGCATATGCAACAGTCTTGGTTTGGCCCTTAGGCTACCAAGACACCAAAACTTGTATATCCCAGATGCATGAAGAGCTTGTTGAGCCATCAAATCACCCCGTATAGCCTCTTCTACATCTCATGTTCCCTCTCCCTCCATTCTAGGACCATCCTGCACATTAAAAATAATTTTTGGTCATTATTTCACCTAAAAAATCATGTGTGCGGCCGCATACGCTACTGTTTTCAAAACAGCCGTGTATGTACCCGAGTTTGGGCGGTTTTTTCATGTATAGCCAGCCCTATACACGGAAAAAAAACCTCGATTTTCACGTGGGCCAAGAAGACTAATCTAGATTGGCCTAAAAATAAAAAATTGACCATGGAAATTGATAAAATTTACATGAAAATGGAAGAGGAGGACATGAGGAGTTACCTAGAACAAGCGGTGTCAAATTTCGTCGGATGAAGCTCCTAGAATTCACGTTTGAAGTTCTAAGCTCAAATGGGTAAAAAGTTTCAAATGATATGTAATTTTTGAATTTTTTACTATTTATAGAAAAAATTTGAAAATTTTGAAATTTTTTACCCCCTTTCTATAGTTTTGAACCGTTTCTGACTATTTTAGACCGTTTTTTACTAATCTGATGATGTAGGAGATCGTTTTGAGCACTGTTTCAACCATTATTTTGACCAGTTCATGCCAATTTTAAGTATTATGCCTAAACTGGCATATAGGTTAGATGTCATATCCGTTTGCATTTTGCATGACCTTATGACCGTTTCATGATAACCTTAGGTATGAACCCATTCTATCTTGTCACGGAACCTTCTTGTTGTTTTAGAAGTGACATGATGTGAATGGTAGAGCTTGACCATACATGGGTGCCATAGTTAGCTACTTTATTGCATTTGGTGCCCATGCCAACATTTTTTCCTTTTAGGGTGTGGGAGTCCTTTGTATAGTATCTCCATGTCTTTGCGCAAGAGCCTCATACTCCTCTTGATATTTTTGTTGGCCTTCTTCCCCTAGGACTCCCTTATGTCAAGTTGTAATTGCATTATCATGATTTTGTCCTGCGTCATTGAGCCTTATGCTGACTTCCCTGACTTTGATTATCAGCTGTATAGCCCGAGCTTGTCTCATTTCTAGCCATGCAAAGCCATTTTATATATCTTTTGCAGCTTGATTCCCCATTTTTACTGGGAGGGGACTTTCCCCTAAGTGTCTTTATCCTACACATGTGTCCTTGCATTGAGCATAGGTATGTTTCGTTGCTTGGAACTAGTTTGTTTTCCCATTGACACTCGCCTCCTCCTAGTCTGTAACTATAAAGCACTTTTATTCTTTTTCAAGATTTTTAAAATATTTGAAAAAGTCCAAAAAAAAAACCAAAAATCCGGACAAGAAAAGATGTTATCTTTGGCAGCAGGCGAGTCGTGTCGCCTTCGAACAAAGCACTGTATATCACATCCATTGGTTGGGTTAATAGTTTGACTTTAGGAGCTGTACTCATCTTTTTGAGTTTATCTCCACCAACTGGTTAAGCTTCCAGTCCCTATGGAGCCTCTGTCGATGCCTCCTGTGTCGCAGAGATGTCCCAGTTTTGTATATCAAGTCTATGCTGCCTACATTCAGTCACCATTCGCCTTTATGCTCTTGTTCGAAGGAAGTTGAAACCTGAGTCGACAATTCCTCAGTTATCTTGACTTTGCATGTCAGCCATTCCTGGTACTAATATTGGTTCATGCACATTATGATCGAGTCCTTCCACATTATACAGCTTTGCTAAGTACCTCGTGTTGGATGATGGGGGATGCCTTAATGCCCTCCTTCCAATGGATTTCATCCCATCGACTTGAGATCATTTATTCTGGGATAGGAATCTAGAGTCATTTTTGAGTGCCTTGAGACTTGCAATCATCAATGGCAGGTTCTCTCACCATCGACAGTTTTTGGGAATACATCAATGTCCCTTGATCGATGGATCCTTTCAAGTGTTCGACCTCATCACCTTTATTCACACTTGTTAGTTTGAACTCTAGTACCTTGATTCCCATTTTCATTATCGGTGGGTGATCTCGCGTCTGTTAATGGTATACATCAATGATCGGTAATCAGACGATGGACTACTATGTTCGACCTCGACACCTCTATTCGCATAGGAGGACATGTACTCGTAGCGGATTGTGTAGAAGACCTTCCAGATTGGTGGAATTTCATATATGTTGTCTCCTTGATCGTGCCAGTGTTCATGAGATTTCAGCTCTCGTGACTTGATTCTAGTATATGTCAGATGTTTCCATCCATTACGGAGATCTTGATCCATTATATATCTTCAACCTTCATGGAGATCATGATCCTTTATATATCTTCATCATGGAGATTCTAATCTATCTATATTGTATGTGGCGATGACCACACATGTCATATTTTGTATCATGCCTATTCATGGCCATTGTACTCTTATGTATTCGGGACTGCTATATCTACTTGCAGTTATGTGCAGAGTTTCATCATTGTATTATACTATTGGATGGCTAGTTCTTCCACCTGGCTCTTCATCATTCCACTTCTAGGATGGACTTATAATGTATTTCGACCATCGTATGACCCCTCTGACCTCACGTATTACGGGGCATCTGTTACAGCTGATTTTACCGCACATGGTGGATCACACCTTTATGGCCTTCCTTGTCCCTTTGCAGACTCTTTAGACCCCATGGACCATTTTTGTACCTTTGATGTTTCCAAGATCATCCCTAAAAACATGTCTTATTTGATAATCACGACTTTTAAACCCATTCTCGCATATATATGTGGATTTGACCCTTAAACCCGCGTACATCAGAATGTGTGCAAAAGGCCAAATAGTTTTGGAGTTTTCCTTGATGTGGATCTGAATCACTTGTCTCTTGGCCTTCCAAATGCCTGGAGATCGCTCGGATTTGACCTTCCATTACCCCATTGAAGCACTATATAAGGAACCCTTTGGATACATTGAAGGGGAGAGGAATTGAAGAGCAAGAAAACTATAGTCCATTGTTGCCGGAGTTTATACTTGAGTCTGCATCCCTTTGTCCCTTGGAGCACTTTGTGTTCTTCCCAAGATTTCCTTTGCTTATGAGCTTGCTATCGAGAGATGGAGGATTGAAGTGGTGGAGGCCCAGGTGGAGGACTCAGTTTCTTCAATTTGCAGACATGCCGACAAAGGTTCTCACTATTGTAATATTTGTTTTATATTAATAGAAATATCTTTTCCTGTCCAATAATGTGTATTTAAATGAGTATTGAATCCATGGATGATTTTAAATGCTTGTATGTTATTGATTATATATGATAGAGTAGGTCTAACACAATTATATATAGCATAATTTTCTTGTTTGCTAAATGTTGAGATAGCAAATTACTTATACAAGCGAGAGTGGAAAAGCTCAACGTGGATCTACATCAACCGTCCGGAATAAGGTATGTAACGAGATCCTTTAGTGTTATATATTTGGTTTCTCTTGCATATTGGAAAGGATTGATTTCTGCAGTTACTCTGTCTGTTGTGGTACCCCAAGCCATAGGAATTTTTCTCCGTAACATTGAAAATTTTGGAAAAGGTTTTAACTCGCTGCGAACAGACCCAACTATCTTTGAGCACTAAAAAGTGCCATATGATGATGAGTGAAGGAGTGGTGTTGGGGCATTTTATCTCTGCTGATGGCATCCAGGTGGACCCCTCTAAAATCAAGGTAATAAAAAATATACCTACTCCTGCAACTCAAAAGAAGTGCGAAGTTTCTTGGGGCATGCTGGATATTACCGAAGATTTATAGAAAACTTTTCCAAACTTGCCTCTCCTTTGTTTTCACTATTAATGAAGTGTGTGCAATTTATTTGGAATGAGGCATGCCAGACATCATTTGTTAAACTTAAGGAGAAGTTTTCCACGGCTCCCATCCTAAGAGGGCCCAATTGGACCCTGCCTCTTCACATTTCTTCAGATGCTTCTGATACTGCCATTAGAGCAGTTTTAGGACAGCAGGATGGTCAAGCACCTTATGCACTTTATTATATTAGTAAAATCCTAGCCCCTACTAAAATTAATTATACTGTTAATGAGAAGGAGTTTTTAGCCATTGTTTACTCCATTAACAAATTTCAACATTATATCACTGGATATCCTACATTTGTGCACACTGACCACTCGGCCATCAAATATTTAATGAATAAACTTGTTACAAATGCTAGGGTAACTAGATGGTTGTTATTATTACAGGAATTTGATATTACCATTATAGACAGACCTGGAAAAGAAAATGTTGTCGCTGATTTCTTATCTCGTTTTACTAATAGTGATGATAATTTTCCTGTTGAGGACTCTTTTCCAGATGAACACTTATTTGCAGTTTCAGCTCACTCCCCTTGGTATGCAGATGTCGCTAACTACTTGGCTGCATGAAAGCTTCCAACACATTTGTCCAAAAGAGAAAAGAGGAAAATTATTCAACAAAGTACCATGTATTGTTGGATAGACTATCATCTCTTCTACATAGGCCCTGATCTTGAGATCAGAATATGTGTAAGAGAAGATGAAATATTCCATATTTTGAAGGCCTGCCGTGATGAGCCTTGTGGGGGGCATTTTGCAGACAGGAGGACAGGACACAAAGCGCTGAGAATGGGCTACTATTGGCCGACCCTTTTTAGGGATGCAAAAAGATATGTCCAGTCTTATGATAGCTACCAGAGGATGGGCCAGCCCAATAGATTATATCAAATGCCTCTTCAACCACAACTGGTGGTTAAACCCTTTGACAGATGGGCCTTAGATTTTGTTGGTCCTATCAGCCCTCATTCCAGGCAGAAGGCCTACATCTTGGTCTATACCGACTACATGACGAAATGGGTAGAAGCCGTGGCTCTGGTGAAAGCCAATGACCAGGTTGTGATCGATTTCCTGTATGGTGAAATATTTACCCGTTTTGGAGTACCCAAGGAAGTGGTTATCGATGGAGGACCTCAGTTTGTGTTGCATCAATTCGAAGCTCTGCTACGAAAGTACCATATTCAGCACCGGATAGCTTCACCATACCATCCCCAAGCCAATGGCCAGGTAGAAAGCACTAACAAATTTATTGAAGCCATCCTTACCAAAACGGTCAAGAGCCATCGTAGAGATTGGGCTGATAGACTTTCAAAAGCATTGTGGGCATATCGTACTACTTGGCGCAACACTATAGATTTCTCTCCTTATGACTTGGTGTATGGAAACAATGTTGTCTTCCCAATTGAATTTGAAATTAAGACTTTGAAGATAGCTACGGAGGTAAAATTAGATGTGACCGAAGCCTAGAAGAGAAGATTGAATCAATTGAATGAACTTGACGAGAACCGTTTAGCTGTTGTGGATCAGACAATATTAATCCAGCAACAGAGATCCAATTGGCACGACTGATTCATTAAAAAGGAAGTCTTCTGCGAAGGAGACTGGGCATTATTATACGATTCAAGTTTCAAAAGGGACTTCAAGGGTAAATTACGCACAAGATGGTTGGGCCCATACCTGGGAGACAGAGTATTTGATAATGGTACAGTCTTCCTGGTAACCATTGATGAGAATTGTGCACCATTATTTTCTAATGGTCACAGGCTGCGACTATACCATAAGCCCATTTCAAAAGACGCGTTCACTTCATAGATTGCAGCTGATCTGGACTACCAGTTAGAACAGGGGCAGGAATCTTTCTTTGCCCCTGTTAATCCTTATTTAATCATTGTAAATCTTACATAAATTTTTTTGTACATAAATAAATTGATATTTTTACTATTACTGTTATGTTTCTCTTTTGCACTTGATCCACTTTATTTTTTTTAAATAAAATGTCCAGGGAAGCGCCTAAGGAGCAGTGGTCATTATCGGGCCTATTGACCAGGGTCGTCCTTCTGTAACCTCCTACATCATAAGACAATTCCTTGAAAAAATCTATCGTAGATGCAACACTGAAAACTACCTCCCTTTATTCCATTTTGTGCAACTGCAACACCGTAAAAATATTGCCCTTTACCCCATTCCACGCAGTTGCAACACCGTAAAACTTCTGTCCTTTACCCCTTTCGTGCAGCTGCAACACCGTAAAACTTTTGCCCTTTACCCCGTTCCGCGCAGCTACAACACCGTAAAACTTTCGCCCTTTCCCTGTTCCGTGCAGCTGCAACACCGTAAACTCCTTCTCTTTACCCCGCTCTGCGCAGCTACAACACCGTAAACTTCTACCCTTTACCCCATTCCGCACAACTACGACACCGTCAACTTAAAGCCTTTTTCTGATTCCGGCAGCTGCGACACTGTTCCATTTCTACTATGTTTCCCTTTTCTGACAGCTATGACTCCGCCACAATTGGATGATTTTTCTATAATTCATGGCCATGACTCTACTAAACTGCTTGATTTATCTATGGCTTGCGGCTGTGACTCCTCCATTATTGGCAGAATTCTTTGCAACCATGGTTAGCGACTCCTCCAAATCTGGCTCCAATTCCTAATGCCGGTGATTCCGATTTATATTCCAGCATTCATTATGTTTATGACCAATTTGACACGATGGTTTTGGTTCACCAGCAGAAAAGGTCATTATAGCATACCTGCAATAATGATTACACTTAAATGGTTGCACTTCACACGCTCTACTATTTTCCAAAGGTCACCATTCATCGCATGTTTTCGAAGGTATGGTTCTGATTATCTACTTGATTAAGTATTAACTAGATCCGACAATATTAATCATACCTTCCTTTCTGTACCGGTTATTACACCTGCATATCATTAACTATCCACTCGTACGACTTAATGGCTATTTATGTTACCTAATAACCACCACCTTTCCTAATTTGGGATAAAATTCCAAACATTCATATGCTCTGAAACTTTCCAAATTTACTCAACTCCACTCTCAGCTATTCATGCATATTCTGTGCTTTAACCTCCATTGTTGGGATTTGTAATCTGTCGAACTGAGAAACACTTCTGAAGGCAACCAAACATGGGTATCCCAGCTCGACATGAACCTCCAAACATGCGAGAACTAAGAAGAAATGTCAAAGTTTTTGCTATTTTTAAAGCTGTGGGCTGGACTGAATTCTTTCAACGCCTGAATGGGTTTCATCATGAGACAGCTCTACAATTTTCCTTGAATCTTACAAAAAACCTCTCAGATGTTCAGGGGTTACATATCAAAGTCTCTGAAGCAATAGTGGCTGAGGTCACTGGCCTTCCTCAAGTGGGCAGAGCCTGGTTTGGACGAAGAACCCCCTATCCTACAGCAGTATAGGATTTTCTGAGAGAAAGGGAGCACATTCAACAGTCACGGAGAGGGATAGCATTACAGTCACTGCCTCGGCCATGGGATCAAGTAGCAATTTTCCTCAAGAAGTATATCACCTGTGAAGGTAGGTATCAAATGGTTTATTACTCTGAATTTCCTCTATTATCTCATCTCCGTCACAGGGCCTTACTAAACATTCCATTTTATCTATTCAATGATATACACCATATGGCGGGGTTTGTTAGAACAACCAAGCATCCAAACTCCTCCCTTACCCACCATGGCCTAATCAAATTAATAATCTTACGGGCCTTAGCTCAACGAAACCAAACATGGGAGAAATTTACAGTTCAAATTCAGGATCCTACCCTTTTTCCTGGTGTTCGCATAGAAGAGGAAGTAGAAGTACCTGTACTCATGGGGCCTATTCAAAACCAAGAAGAGCCTGCCAATAAACAACTGGGGGGAAATGAAGAGCACCAAGAGGTTCGGAGTCCCTCCAATTTAGTTGGGGGGGGAAATGAGACTGGATCAGAGGATCAGTCAGAAGACCAAGAAGAACAATTGGAGGAGAATGCACAAGAAAACCCTGTTGAGAGACTCAATAATCTGGAAGCTCTGATAGCAAAAGCTAAAACTGGAGCAGCATTAGATGCTGTGACAGTTGAATCCAAAGATGTTAGAGCCATGATAATAGAAGAAAACATGAAGGTGTTGACCATTGAATCTTCCCATGAATGGGGAGGAACTTTGATTGAGGAAGAACAAGAAAATGTTGAAACAAAGGATATCCCTTCCACATCAGCTGCAAATCTGGGAATTTTGGCACCACGGAGAAAAAGGAGGAGATCAAGAGAATAAATACAGGTATCACCACCAATAAGACAAAAAAGAACCAGGTTAGTTACAGCAGCAGAAGCAGCACGGGAAAAATGGGCAACCTTAGAAGCACAAATAGAATTCCCCATTCTGTGACCCAAAGAAAATGATGCCCCACAGGAACCAGCTGCAAAAGAACCTCAAATTGAAGGACTTCCATATGAAAATGGGCTATTAAAAAAGGAAGTACAATCACTCCGAAAAGAACTAGAAAATTGGAAGGAAGGGTGCAGGATACAGGGTGAAAGGAAGCTGCACACATTGGTTGAAGCTGCAGACCAATTAGAAGGATCAACTCCTGCTGAGGTTGGTGATGAGGAAGAAAGAGTGTTTTGTCCTGTGTGTGGAGAAATCTTTAACCAGTCAAGTTACAAAGTCATAGTTCGTGCCTTTGTGACACAACAACCTGTACCTACAACTGTGGAAGAACAAGGACAACCTGATTGGAAGGATGGTGAAGCTCCCCAAGAGAAACTACAACAAAGGGAAGTAGCAGATAAACAGGGTGCTGATACACAAGAACCAACATCTTTGAATATTCCTGTGTAAATTGCCACCCAAATTGGGACAGATGAACAAGAGGCCGAGGTTATTCCTGATTTTGTTAAAGAATTTTGCGTTCTGACCGCTGAACCTTCTCAGGACACAGAACTAATAGAGATGGAACCCCAGCAGCAGAATGATGATGAGGTTGAACAAGGTGCTGATACACAAGAACCACATCCTTGAGTATTCTTGTTAAAGTTGCCACCCAAATGGGGGAAGAAGAACCAGAGATGTAAAATATTCTAGAATTTAATGAAGAAGTTTGCACTGTGACTCTTGAACCATCTCAGGACACAAAATTGATAGAAATAGAATCCCACCAGCAGGAGAATGAGGAATTTAACTAGGATGTTGCTACTTAAGAACCAACATCCATGGAAATTTCTGTGGAGACTCTCAGGATGCAATAAGAAGTTAATCTCAGAATGTATCTCATTCCTGATTTGGATTTAGGAGAGGATGAACAAATGCAATCACAATCCTCGGGGGACACTGAAATCCTTGAGTAACTCCATATTGTAAAAGACATGAAAGGAACTCTACAGTCCCAGGAGCATGAAGAAAGAGAAGGGCAGGGCTCTGTTACACAATAACTAGTGGCTTTGCATCCCCCTGTTGAAGTTGCAGCTGGCAATCAAGCATCCAAGGAGATTAAAATTCAGGAGGAGGTTGTTACACAAGAACCAACACCCTCGCAATCAGCTGCTGAAGTTGCTATAGGAGAACTCCAAAGAGAGGATGTTGTTACACAAGAACCATCATCTCTAGAATTTGTTTCAGAGACACCTATGATTGAAGTTGTTGCGGAAGAAATTCAAAGAAGGAATGTTGTTACACAAGAACCAGCACCCCCAAAAGTGATTTCAGGAGTACAGGATGTTCAAATTGGAACATCGGGTGATAAGGTATGGGCTCAACTTCCTCAAAAATTTATCAATTTGGATTCTGATAATGAAGAACATCCTAAAGATGAAGAAATCCTGAAGCTGACAAAAGAACTCTCAATATTGAGAATAGAAGTGAGGAAGTGGAGGAGTCAGGTGGAGAGATATCAAGAAGGGATGGTTTCCCTCGCTGAACATAGGAAGACCATCAGGGAATTAAAGGAAAAGTGGGCATAAGAACTTATGTCCCAGAAACTCTATGGGGAAGAACTACAGAAGGAGCTAAAGGAGCTGAAAAAGTTCAAGTCCATGCAGGTGGAAAAAGACCAACTGTATACTCTCTCTCATGAATTGTTGGGTACCAGAGTATCATCCTCCTCTTACCCTGTGTTTTTATTTGAGAAGTTCATTTGGTTTAAACTAGGGGATGTAAAAGAAGGGCGATCATATGAAATAGCAACCTCAGCTAAATTCCTGGAAACATTTCTGGGAAGTAATTTTGAGGACCAGAATTTGTTGTGTGAGCTTTATTTGCATGAGTTGGCTTGCCCTTTGGACTGCCATTCGAATCCTGTCCCTTTCTCAAGTGATGTTCAGCTAAGGGTTTTTGCCTCCTTTGTGAGCAATCATGTTCAGTGGGAAAGTTCTTTCCAAACTTTCTCTCACAATGAGACCCACTCTAATTTTTGGATTCGAAGCGAACCTCAGAATCCTCGTCTCCTCCTTGCTCGATATCAGAGTGTACTCTAGTGTCCCATCCAAACTCAACATATAATGGAACTTCAAGAAAGGGTTATTTCTACTTGTACCATCCATATTTCCATGCATCAACGAGTGGCTTTGGAAGGTAGCCAACACAGATGTCAGGTTTCCTCCTCAACCCTTAGAAATAGGGACCCCTACTGTTACAGGAATTCTGAACAAGCACTTTCCAGGGTTGAGGGTTATGTTGGATGCATGAGGGAATGTGGGGTTAATTGGCTGGGACTCAAATTTAAATTTCCTCTCATCTGGTGGCCATCAAAACCATACAGGGAAGATTTCTCATTAACAAGGTAAAAAGAGCAGAAGTGTTGGAGCTATTGGGTTGTCCATAAGGGATTTGTAGAAAAACAGGGAACATCTGAATTCCCATACAACTTTTCTTCTCTCCATGAATGAAGCACAATGCCAGATTCAAATTCAGAATAATGGAGGTTGTTGCATGAGGACATGCAACAAGACAGTTGGGGGGGGGGGGATGTTGGGCCCAGAAATGACCCCTTTTTGACCACCCTTATCCACCTCTTTTTTCCTCATCCTACTCTATTATGCGTGATAAACATATGTTTTTCCTTCACTTGGTCCCTCAAGTCATACAGGTATGGTTAATCATTGTCTTATTTTATTAATGCTTATAATTGTGGTAATCAGGTCTTTACATCTTAAATTATGCTAACATATGGTGGTTTTATAAAGATAATTCGAGATGTAAAGAATACAGATGTAGCGGGATGAACATGCCAAAGGAGGGATGGACATTCATTACTGAGTTGATCGCCATCCATTCCATCATTGACCAAAGAACACGGTCCAAGGGTATTATTCCACACGAGCTGTATAAGGGTAGCTGCAAGAGACTACGACAGATTTGGAGGCAATAGTGTGTCGCTGCTCAAAATTAGCTACAATCCACAGATTATCTTCTCAATTAATCATGATCATTATTTATGGCTCGAATAACAGCTTCCCTATATCTTTTGCTCTCATCTTGCCATGACTGTAACAGCTCATTGTAATTAGCGAAGCCTGAAGATCAGAGATCTTCATGGCTACCCGATAATAGCAGGAAGATGTTATGATTGTAATTGTATAAATACTGGGAAATATTCTGAGCCAAGGGTTGAAAATTTAACCAAATTATTGTATCAGCTGTGATTAAGGTTGCGTGTTCATTTGCCATTTTTTTTAATACAAGGAGTTTGATTCTTTAGATCTCGCCATTTTAACGTGTGTTACTTCCAGCATCTCTGTGTGAAGGCTGGGACCACCTTCCCACATGGATTGCTGAGTTAATTAGGTATTGTATTTATTATGTTGTGTGATTTTGTGATAACTTCCTTTATTTACAGTAAGCTGCAACAGTTATCGATTTACCGTGTGTCATTTGAATAATCAGTAATTGCATCTCCTGTAAAACTGCAGTGGTGTGGTGTGTCAGTCGACTGTATAGGTTAACTGCCTTTTTTGCAACTATGTGATAGTTGTAACAACCCTGTTCATCCCTAGTTATTTCCATTGATGTTTTCTTTAGATCTTTGAATTTTGTTTCTTTGCATTTATAATTGCAGAATTTCATTCCTGTACTTTGAATTTCTAGAATAGCTAAATTTAATTCATGTACTTTGGATTTCTAGAATGACTGAATCAGGATAGTTGGATGGATCTTTAGATGGTTTGGTAATTAGGGATTTTACTTTTTGCAAAAGTAATCTAGACGGTTATTTCCTGAATCTTTCAATTCTAGATTAAGAATCGTAAGAAGGTACTTGTGATTGCATTCTTGAGAAAGTAAATTAGATTAAGTGGATTATGGGATGAGTGTGGATGAACAGGAAAGTAGGATCATTTACTTACAACATCAGCTACTTAGTGTTTAAAGCATATATAGTGCATATTATCCTTGAAATAAGATACTTCCCTAGGTTGACAATTTATATTGAACACTCTGTATGTTGGCTTTAATTAACTTGCATATAGGGTGCTCAAACATTCGGGTGCATTGTAAGGATTGGGACGTGAGGCATGTTGAGCGACCTCGACACCATTGAGATTTCTAGTGAACAAGAGTCCCCTATTTGGCCCATGGCTGTCGAATAAGAAGTCATGAGCATGTCGGTTGGTTCATCGTCTATCCCTAAGCAGAAACGACAGGCTTAGAAGCCCAGTTCCACGCTGCCGCATAAGAGGTACACCCACACTAGTGCAGATCATGAGGGCCGAGGAATTAAAGGATCTTTAGCAGTGATTTGCCTATGCCCAGGAACTCCAACAAAAGCTTCGCACTCAACTAGATGAGTTTCAAGAAATCGGTGGATAGTTGGTTGTTAAAGCAGTCACAGGCGGTGCAAGAGAATCGACAAATGGTCGACGGCAAGGCTAGAGAAGAGCACCTGATACATTAGGCTTTGAATAATTTTCAGAGTGTTGCCAACAAAGTCTAGCTTCAGGTTTGTGAGATCGCACAGCAATTCAAAGATTTCAAGACGTGGACGTCGACATATACATTGTCAACCTGACGTTGCTCGGAGACGAGCCACAAGACTATGTTGGGGGCCTATTGGCAGGGGTTTTGGTAAGTGAGTTACGCAGCATTGCAATAGTTGCACAAGCTCACGCAGTACCATGCAATGCCAGATCAGTACAATGGGTAGAAAAATAACTATTTTGAATATTTAATAAACTATTTGACCAAGTTTTGTCACCATAGGTCATTAGCGGTTATAAGTTAGTTAGAAGTGCACATTCAATGTAAAGACGCAAGCCTATATATAGCACTAGTGTTTCAATTGAATAGATATCGATCGACAACCTTACCATCAATAGAGACATCATTGAGGTCTGGTACGATATGTCTATGGTTTGGGAGAATTTTTTGTTGTATCTGCAATCTATTTGGGTTTTTCCTGATGTATTCAGCCTCCTGTTGTGGAGAAGACTTGTTCATTTTGGATCCTTTGCGCAGACTTAATATGATATGACAGTTGTTGCACAAATCATAACCCTCATTTTGTCTTAATCTATCATCTCCATCCATTGGGACAAGCAGCATACGATGCGGGTCAGGGCTACAATCGACACAACAATCATTGGGCATGGGCAAGCTTTGGTCTTTGCACTTTTAGAAGAAAAACTCCATCTCGGCACTGCCCTCCTACCGCAGGTGCAACAAAAACTCCAAGGTAACCATGGCGATGCCTTAAGGTAAAATACCAGACCATTATCCCTCAGTTGGAAAATAAATCCCTGAAATCTACTGGGTCTTCTTAAGACTGAAAACAAGTGAATCCTAAGAACGCCTACAAGCGAGCATTCAACCTACCCCATACCGGCATGAAACTTGGGTGCACAGATAAACTCAAGCAGCCATGTAACAACCTCTATGGTTGAACTATGCTAAACTTAAAGGTAGGTATGGCAGTGAGGGTGGGTTCAAACTTTGACAGGAAATGGCTAAACTTAACAAGAACGGGCGAAATCCTCCCTTTTAAACTCAACAACCCCCTACCCAATCTTTTACAAAAAAAACCCTAATATCTGTTCGACCGAAAATAAGGATGAAAGGCTACCTGGCAGAAAAAACACGCAGTCGAGGTACTCAGTGAGGACGCACCATGTAGGAATTGCAGGTCAACTCCACCAACTGTGTGAGCTCTAAAATGGGGTAAAATTGCCACGGAACTTCCAAGTCTTCACCGTAACAATGATGGTAAACAACACCGTTCCAATGGGTATAAATAGACAACAGCTGGTGGACAAACCTTAAGTTGTGGTAAGTAAAATACTAAATTTTCATTCACGGGCTTAAACATTGTTGGCGCCAAACAACCTTGCATCAAGAGGGAGGACATAAGTTAACATGCACACAGCCCCGACATGGCGGCTCGATGACTCTAACTCAATTGCAACTATCGGCTCACAACTCCGCAATTCACCGTTATCCCCTTTGTGGATCGGTAGTTGAAATCATATCGGTGAGAAGAACAGGATGCCAACCACCGTAGTGGCTCCGAGTTTAAAAAACCTCCACCATAGCAGGTCTAACAAGAATTCGGCCACTGACAAGGAAATTCCTCTGCCATAGCGGCAGCGTATCAGGAATTATTTATGCAACGACAGCTCTTAAATAAGTGGAGAATAACTAGCAACAAAATCGTGAGGGCTCCCGCCGTTGTGTCGAGACCTTAGAAACCTTCTGCCATAGCAGCTTCAAAAAATAGACCGAGACATTAATCGAGTCAAGACCCACCATAGCGGTCATAATTGAAGGAGCAGTCACCGTAGTAGCAAACCTTAAAATAAGTGTCCGCCATTGCGGCTCGTGGGGTAAGACAAAAAAAATGAAATACGAAGTTTGCCACCATAGCAGGCGTGACTCAAAAAATCTTCCGCCGTAGCGGGGCAGAAAAACATCCAAAACCTTTCCTGATACACAAACTAAAACTTACCCATTGTAGTGGCTCGCAGTTGAAAACTTTACTCGATGCGGCGGCTCAAAACAAAAATTGCACCCATCGTAGTGGCTTGAAAATAAACAGTCATCCGTCATAGCGGCTCGGAAATGAAAAAGTATCCACTGTAGCAACTCCAAGTTGGGAAACCATTCACCGTGGCGGATCAAAAAACACTTTTCTCCTTAGTGAAATAAAAGAAACTTTGGAACTTTTCCAAGATAGAAAAAAACCATAAAGGCTGCAAATCAAACCTCAAAGTGCTTAAGAGGTAAAACTAAGATCTTTCAAGGGGTCCTAAAAAATGTACAAAATTTTTTTGGGGGATAGTTGCAGCAGCAACAATTGGTGACTAGCTGGTGAACATAGATCTCTGGAAAACTAACTCTTAAAATCAAAAGCTGCTTTACGGTATTCTATTTAAATCAACCTTTCCCAAACTTCAAGATTTCTTTAAGATGTCCAGATCTTTTAGAACTTCAAGATTAAGAACTTTAACATTGATTATGGTCCACTAGGATAGGGTAACCAGGCTTCCAAAGTCCTAATAACTCTTATGAGGCCAAAATATGAGGTTCATTTATTCCTGCCTTTGGATTGCTTCTAGCTCAAACACCACAGCATCATAACAGAGTATGGACAGACATATTCATTTGTTCCTCGTTCCCATGCCTTTTGCATCCTTTTGATGCTTTTTTGGAGTTTTGTCCTTTTGAGTCTTCCCTGATTGCTTCCTTTATTTGAGACTTGGTTTAGGTTCTTCCATCCATAGTGTCCTTTTGTGTGAGAGATAGTTTTGCTTTCAGCTCACGGATGAAGAAGAGCCTCTCAACAATCTTATCTAATACTAATGTTATTCAGTATGTTTTTTATGTATGCTTTCTTTTTAGGAGTTTTGACTCTTTATCCTTTTGGCTTTTATTTGTGGCATGGGGTCATTTAAATACTATATGTCTATCCAATCTGCTTCCTCTCTGTGGGTCCTTTGTTGTCTGCTTCCTAAGACATATTTTAATGTGTAGTGGGTGGAGCCCCATAATAGTATTCTAGACTCTTCTAGCCTTAGTTATTTGATGGGATTTAAAACAAGACTTCAATGTGTTCATAACGTCTCTTCAGATAGTCTATCAAATTAAAGAATCTGAATAATGATACATGCGTATTTAATAATCAGCTTTTAAAATCAAAATATTACATATTTCCCAAAATTCCAATGTTCCCCAAAATTCCAACAGTTGTGTTGGTTTATTTAAAAAAAAACTAAAAAATAAAGCAAATAAACAAGCTGAAGTAAATCAAACTCTAAGAAAACCAATGCAAATAAAGCAAACTAACTACAAAGCAAACAAAAATCAAAAGATCTATTTATGTACTGAAAACAAAATCAAGAGCATTAAGAAAAATAAGGTTTGAGAACCAAACCATTTACTAGCAGGTTCTCTTCCCACCCCTGCAAATCTTGTAACTTGTAAGTTGAGGGGCCTAACTTCTCTGTGATCTAGAAAGAGCCTATCCATAAATGTTGAAACTTAGTGTCCTTACCCTTTTCATCATGTGGGTGATCCCATTTCAGAACCAAATCACCTACTTCAAACTCTTTCTTCCCGGATTTATGCTTGTCAAACCATCTTTTCACAATCTCTTGTTGATGTTTGAACCTTTCCTTGGACTTGGATCTAGACTCTTCTAATTTCAACAGAGTATTGATTAGGGCTTGTAAGACTTCAATATTTGATCCTCTAGACGCTTGGGCTAATTGAGATGAAGGCAACAAAATATTAGGAGGTAGTATGGCTTCTTTCCCATAGACTAAGGTGTAGGGTGACACACCTAAGGAATTCTTTGGTGTGACTTGATCAACCCAGAGTGCATTAGGGAGAACTATGTTCCAACTTCTTTGATTCTCTATGACTGTTTTCTTTAAAATCCTAATGAGATTTTTATTTGTAGATTCGGCTAACCCATTACCTTGTGGATAATACTTAGCAGAATAATGCAATTTAATCCCTTTCTCATTTGCAAATGCAGTTAGTCTAATAGATGAAAAATAAGATGCATTATCAAAAACCAGGGAAATTGGAACCCCAAACCTAGTCATGATGTGATCTTGTAGGAAATCCATAACTGCATCTTCATTTACTTTTCGCAACGGGATAGATTCTACCCATCTGGTGAAGTAGTATGTTGTCGTGAGGATATATTTATGTTGTAATGATGAATTTGGATTAATCTCTCCAATGATATCAATCCCCCATTGCTCGAATGGTTCAGAAATAATAATTGGTTTTAATGGCCCGGCTACTTTCGCTTGTCTCCCACCACTCCTTTGGCAAGTATCACATTTCCTAACATAGGCTTGAGCATCTTTGAACAACGTGGGCCAATAGTATCCAGCTCTTAGAATCTTATGGGCTATGGTATCTCCTAAGAAATGACCTCGAGCAGGGCCATCATGTAATTATTTAACTACTTTGGTTGCATCCTTGCGTTCTTAACATCTGAGGAAAACTCCATCATAATTTTTTTTTCTGAATAGCACTTTGTCAAATATTTGATAAGATGCGGACTTTAAGCACAAGGCCCTTCTTTGCTTGGAGTTCCAGTGTTTAGGCAGATAACCTTGTTGAAGATAGTGAACTAATTCTCGATACCAAGATTCTGGGGTTGTAAATATAGGCCCACATACATCAATCATGTGAAGCTCTATCTCATTCTCCCATTCATTTTCTTCATTATCATGGATTTCATCCATTAATTTGCATAGCCCCTGTCCTTTGACAATAGTTGTTGGCTTAAACTCCAAGTCATACTCTTGCAAGGCCGTAACCCAATTCCCTCTTCTTTCTCCTAACTCTTTTTGTACGAAAATATTTCATATTGTCGGGTGCAGTACAATAACCTTGGTTATGTTCTTTAGTATATATGGCCTGAATTGCTTTATTGCTTTGAACACTACATAGGCTTGTTTATCAACAGTGGGATAGTTCAACTCAGCACCTTGTAGTCCAGTGCTCATGAATGATATGGGTTACTCGTCTCCCCCTTCTTCTTTCTGATTCAACACTGTTTCTAACGAGTTGTCTGAAGCAAAAGTGTATAAGATAAAATATTTCTCGAAATATGGACTTTTGAGAGAGGGTGCATGGGCTATCGCTGATTTAATCTTGTCGAATGCGCCTTTTTCTAAGTCTGTCCATTTAATTTGCGCACTTTGCTTAACCATTTGCTACAAAGGTTTGACTATCTTAGCAAAATCGGGCACAAAGTTTATGGTCCCCATAAAATATTGCATTCCTTTTTTATTGTGGGGCAAAGGGATCTTTTCTATTGCTTTAATACTTTATGGATCTATTGATATCCCTCTCTTAGAAATTATATGACCCAAAAGCTTTTCATCCAGTACAACAAACACACATTTCTTTGGATTCAAGGAGATACTGTATTTTCGATAGCGTTCGAAAATTTGTTTTAAATGAAACATGTGTTCTTCTCATTTCTTGGAATAAACTGCAACATCATCCAAATATACTACCATGCTTTGGTCAATCATCCAACGGAAAGCTATATCCATGGCCCTCTAGAAAGTTGCTCCAGCGTTGGTAAGTCCAAAGGGCATCCTCCTATATGCAAAATTCCCCCACTTAGTTCTGAATGTCGTCTTTAATCTGTCTTCTTCGGCTACCAATACTTGGTTGTAGCTTGAGAAACCATCTAACAGAGAGAATAATTCTGATCCAGAGACCATCTACAAGATTTGTTCCATGGGCGGGACTGGGTAGTTATCTTTATCGGAGCCACGATTCAAGTTTCTAAAATCCACATAGAGTCTAATCTCACCATACTTTTTCCTTACTGGTACTAAGTTCAAAACCCATTCTGAATGTCTGACTTTAAAGATAATTCTTGCATCAAATAGCTTCTTCACTTCGCTTTGAATCATAGGTTCCAGCTTCGGATGCATTTTTCCTAAAGGCTGTTGATATGGCCTGACCCCTGCTTTGATCAGAACAACATGATGTATAATCTTGGTATCATATGTTTTTAGATCTTTGTATGTCCAAGCAAAGACGTTTTTGTACTGCTTAAACAAGTTAATGAATTTGTGCCTTTCTCCAGGTGAGCAACACTTCCCCTAGTTTACATATTTAGTCTCAGCTTCTGACCCCAAATTTATCAGCTCAAATTGCATAGATGAGCTATGTGTTTTAACATTTGCTGGCCTTCTAAACTTATTATTCAAATCAAACATTCATTCCAATGTTCTAACTCCTTTAGGTATAAAGTTTCTGCTTTGAAGGTTCGCTTGATGTTCTTCTTCATCAATTACTGCT
Source organism: Pseudotsuga menziesii (assembly GCA_001517045.1). Lineage (NCBI taxonomy): Eukaryota > Viridiplantae > Streptophyta > Pinopsida > Pinales > Pinaceae > Pseudotsuga > Pseudotsuga menziesii. Next base: position 616,896 of record LPNX010546652.1, on the reverse strand, counting down.
CCCTTGAAATTCTCTTTGTTTTCCAGAAATTCTAGGATCTGTGGGTCATCATCGAACACTCTTAGATGTGTGATATTATCCGGTACAGCAGGCCTGAAAATTAATTCAATAGAACATCGATTATTAGTTGGAACAAGCCTAGCGGCTGATGTAGCTAATAAATCAGTAGCTACATTTTTTTGCCTAGTAATAGAAACTATATTAAATGCATCAAAGTTCACTAACAAATACCAGGCTTCGCTTTGGTAACCTTTTAGATGTGGAGATAAGCAATGGATGGTATTTCAAACCTGTTTGACAATAAGTTCAGAATCTCCATAGACATTTAAATTCTTAACCTTGAATTCAGTTGCCTTTTTTTAATCCTTGTATTAATGCTCTGTATTCAATTGCATTATTTGTGCATTCAAATTCTAATCTACATGAAAGAAAATGTTTATTATTTTCTGGATCCATCAGGATACAACTAGCTCCTTATCCTTCCTGTGTTTTTGAACCATTAAAGTACAGAACCCAAAACTTATTTACTACATCTATTGAACTATTACTACTTTCTACATCTAAATCTAAACTAACTATGTTACAGTCAACATTATCAGCCCTCAAAAACCAAAGGAGATCGGGCTATATATCTGATTCATTAACAACTTCTTCAGCTTGGTAATTTCCTGGTTCTAGCTCAATGAGATAATTTCCCAACATAGGGTGCAAAAAATTTACCAGCTCATTCTTGCCTTCTATCTGAGTTACGTTCTGTCTCATATGCAGTTCTCTCATTACTTTAATCTAATTTTGGCATCCTTGATAAGGTAACCATAAATGAGACCAATCTGTTGCAAAATTTCCATCTAGTTTCGCAGACCAGTCTCGGCTCAAGATTAATTTATAAGCTTCTGGTATGTCATCCACCATGATGTCTATGAGCTGACACACTCTCTCATCTATAAATAAACGTATCAGCACATCTTCCATCTCTCCTACCACTTTCATAGTCATTCTGTCCAACTATATTATCTTGCCATCAGATGGTTTGGGTTGGCCATTTATCCTTTTACACACTAACAAAGGAATAACATTAGCAGATGCTCCTGAATCAACCAAACAGTTTTGCACATTATGATTGAAAATTTCAAATGTGAGCAGAAAAGGTAAGGTTCTGGATTTGGACTTCCCACCAATACTAGCTTCGCTGATTTCTTCTTCTGACTAAATGTTTTCTTGGGGCTTGTTGGTTGGTGGGTTTAAAGCTTCCAAAAGTTTCTTCTTTTGTTGGGGTAAACTACACATCTCAAACAAAGAAATATTAGCTTTGGTCTTCTTGATGTCTTCTATAATATCGTACCCCATCTCACAGTCTATTGAGTTTTTCTTCACACCTTCTACTTTTCTTTCAGCCTCCTTTACGGGCTTACTAATCGTTGGAGTATTATGCCTCGTTATGACAAAATCGGGTATAATTTGGGTCTGAGTGTTGTTCCTGACTTTCTTCAAATTTTCCTGAATTCTTTTAATCTTGGGAAGCAGTGTTTTATCTTCAACTATTGGACCCTTTCTCCTAGTTGTGACATTAACATCCGACAGTTGTATCTCTTCATTAGGTTCTTCTTCTTCCAAACCAAGCATAGGTGCAAAATCCCACAAGACCATAGTAGTTTCTTCCAATGCTTCCTCTTATTCGTGCATTTTTTCTTCCTCATCCATAGGTTCAGTTAACTTAGAATCAAGTAACTGATTCATAACTAAAGTCATAGAATTAATCCATTGTGGGCAATTTTTGTCAAAATGAGGCTGCTGATGGAAAGTGCAGAAGTTATCCATCCCAAGTTCAGTGAGATTCATGACAAAAGGACTATTTGTAGGAGGCTGTGAAGGACCACTTTTGTCTTATCTCCTATAATAAGGCTTGAATTGTTTCTTGGTTTCCCTCTCCTTTTCCATGTCAACAATTTTATTAGATAACTTTTGGACCATCTTAACTACTCCCTCTAATTCATGTGATCTTTCGTCTTTAGGTCTGGTTGATAATAAAGGCTTCTTATTATTGAAGGTCTTTGTTTCTGTCTCCATTGGATACTTGTTTAGACTTTCTAGCTCAGCGTCTATCTTCTCAGCCTCTTCATATGTTGCAGACAAGGTGGCTTTAACTGATCTTTTAGCAAACATGGCCATTTCAGGGCCAAGGGCTGATGTGTAATATTCTATTAAAGTTTCCTTGGTGGGTTTTATGGCTGCGCTAAATTTTTTTAAGTGAGCCGCATACCTATGGGTAAAGTCCTGCACCTTTTCTTTCTTCAAAGCTAACAGCTCTTTCATCAAAGTGACAGTGGTCCTTTGGCCACAAAACTTGCTTTTAAACATTCTTTCAAAAGTGTCCCAACCAATGATTGAATTGTCTTGTAAACCAAAATACCAGGATGTTGCTTTTCCTTCGAGAGTATGAGGGAACAGTATACAAACTGTATCCTCATGTTCAACTTCCAGTGCTTCCAAAACCAGGAAAAAACTTTGTAGATGATCGTCCACAGATTTGCCTTCCCCTGGGTCAAATCTAGGCAACACCTTTTCATAATTCTGAGGCAAAGCATGCAGTGGAGGAGCTAAGTTTAATGGTGTTTTAGCCCTCCAAGCTGGTGCAGGTGGATTGGCCTGATTTGCATTAGGGTTCGGAGGTACATTTTCGACCATGATCGGTTTAGGAGACAGAGGTAGAGATTGGAAAGGAGTTCAAACAGGCGAACCAGGTCCCAACTAGTTAAGGGGTTGATCAATCTCTTGCAAGGTTAAATCTACCAACTCTTCAAAATCTCCGACCAGCAGAGAATATTCTAGGTAAGGGCGTTCTTTCTTCTGAGCTTGTCTTCTAGGTAGGGCAGGAATATTTGGCAACCCTCCTAGCTTCTTCGCATATGATCTAGTAATCCTTCTCAAATGATCTACTACTTTGTTAGAAAAAGGATAGAGATATTATGTATAGTCTGAATCAGGTTTAACTTTTCCTTCGGGGCTTGGTCTCTTCGGAAAATTAGCTTCAAAACTGTCACCGATAGAATGTTCTTGAGGAAACAGATTCCCTCAGCCAGCCATGCACTGGTGACCCTCCTTCAAGTGCCAAAATTGTTGAGGCCTGGAAAATCCCAGGTATCGACAGTAAGGATTCTCCCCAATAACCGCTCCCAATTAGTTCGCTTATTGTTTGGTATGGGGAATCCATCTGGTTAACGGTCTGACTACCGTAGAGTTAAGTAACGGTTTAAATCAATTTTACCGGTTGCGGCCCAATCCAGTATTTATGTATTTTATTTTATGTTTTATAATGATATGCAAGTGCCTAAAATTAAATGCAGCTGATTAGGGAGCAAAGGGTTCACAATGTGATGTGTAGGTTCTTACCTCTCATCTTATCTCCTTTGTTCCTGAATCACAGAAAATAAAATAACAACTAAACCTATCTAAAACTAAATAACCTATCCCTATGAAGCAAGATGGTAATTCTTATGAGTAATGTACTGTATTCCACACATATAGAATCTTACAGATAGCTGATATAATTCATTATACTCAGAAAATAGCAGAAAGATCAACATAGAGATAGCTCATTGTTTATTTAAACATTCATCACTCATTTGCGGCACAAGATTCAAAACAAGAAAATGATATCATTCACTACTAAGAAATAGTTCAGAGTTAGAACGATCTCACTAATTGCATAGCCAGCCAACACAGAAATAGTTCTCTATAGCCATCCACACAACATGCATTTGAACTCAACAACTCCTTCTCCAGCAGAAATTCTATCTTCTTAATTATAATCAGAAATAGTTACTCTTACAATAAGTGTTTTACATAAGCAAGCTAGAAAATTCCTTTCTCATTCGATTTTACCTATACTTGTACACTTCCAAATGACCTTTGATCCCCCTACCCTTTGGGATTCCTTTACAATTAGGTTTCAAAAAAGGATTTGTCCCCTAGTGTACTTGCTAATTTAAACAAAAATACAAATATTACAAAATAGGTTTCCTAGGTGTCAATAAAAACACTTTATTTGGACCCAGCTGAATCATCAATAAACTGCTTCCAAGCCATAGCATCCATAACTATTTTCTCAAAGTCTGATGGCTCCAAAAATCTGACAGTAACTTTGTGCTTGGCAGCTTGAGCCTTTATGTTAGTCAGTCTAGATGGAAGTAAATGGAGTTGATCTTCCAATCGACAATTGTTTACTGCTTCTTGAGCAATTACACTTTTTAGCACCTTTTTGTCCAAGCTTTTAATCAGTTGTATGCCCAACTCAACTTCCTACAATCTAGAATGCAATTGTTTAAAATGTTCTTCATGTTTAGAAAGTTCATCTAACCTTTTATTTAATGATGATTGGCACCTGTTGTGAGTTTCCAGTACCTTCTCACAAAACTCCATGCACTGGTCCTTAGTTTTCTTGACTGCCTCTAACAACTTCTCAGCATCTTTATTACCAGAACCTATCAATTTGTATTTAAGCTTCATTCTCTCTGAATATTTTACTAGTGCATTTGTTGGGGGATCCTTGTTTGTTTCCAACCATGCTAATCTTCCTTGAATGATTTCCATGACATTCTGAGTCTTGTCTTTAAATTGAGAAGCTATGACGTAGATTTCTTCCATTCGGGCTTCTACTTTCCTGACCTTCAAAACCTCCTCTGTGATCTAGACCTGCAGCTGATTTATTTTGCTCCTGAGCATAAGAGAATGCATTGTCAAAGGTGCTATGTCTGTTATTTGTTCATTTGCTACCTTCAACAACACTTCCAATGAGCTCTTTTGAGCCTCTGGTGCCACCACTTGGGCTTAATATTGTCCTGCCTCTTGTTCAACTGTAGACTTCTGTGTTTCCAACTATACAATTTTATTTTCCAACTCTCCTTTTTCTTTAATCAAGTTCATGTTGGACTGCTTCAAATTGTCCCACTCCTCTCCCAGAATTTGGTAATCTTCCTGCAACCTTTCATAGTCTGAGAGAGTATCTTCATACTTTCTCTTGGACTCTCTACCGACTCTTTCCTCTTTCTTCAACGCTTCTTTCGTCTCAGCCATTTTTCCCTTGAACTACTCAAGGGTCTCTGTGAGTTTGTCAATATTGTGAACATTTGCATATGCAGATGTAATGCCCATGGAAGCCAACTGCTTCAGATTATCCTCAACATTTTTCACAACTGTTCTCTTTATGACTGTGGTAACCGGGGGTCGGTCTCCCCTTTTCAGAGTCTTTTCTATTTTCCAAATGATTGACTTCGTCTTGGGATCGAAATGTACGTCTTCTAGATAGGCCACATCATATTCTTTGGATGGGGTAAATGGTACCAATCCCATTTCCACTATGGGAAGATGTCTTCCTATAAGTATGGTTCCTGAGGTAGATGGGGGAGCTTCAGGGTTATCTCGGGAAGGACTCTATCCTTGGTCTTCACCACCTATATCTTCTTCATTTTTCTTACTTTTTTCCTCGGTGCGGTCTTCTAGGTCTTGTCCTTCTATTCCTGGATTTAAAGCTTCCTGAGCTACAACCTATTCTATCTCAGCAATATTACCTTGGATGGATTCTTCTTTTTTTCTCTTTTCTTCCCTAGTAGCTTCTTCTTCTTCTTCTCACTATTTTTCCTCAACTAAGATCTTCTTTGCTCCTACTGCCAATATGTGAGCACTCTCTTCCTTGGCCTTCTTTGCAGCTTCTTCCTCTGGCTCATTCAGTTTTGGATTGTTGCTGCTGCTCCTCTTAACTCCAGAGGTCTTCCTTTTCAAACGTTTGCTCAAAGCAACCATGCTATAAATATTCCTGTATACTTGCTCTTCCTTATCTACATAGTCTGGATATTCAAAATTCACCTTATGAGTTGCCTTATGAACTGCCACCTTACCTTGGGAGTCATTTCGGTGAAATCTCTTTTCTCTAAAATGGAAATTCTCCAGATCCTTGATGAAATATGGAGCTCCCTTAACTTTGGAAAATTTGTAGCTTCCCACATAGAATGGTATTTATGGGAACACAACCTTCTTCAAATCAAACAAATAATTCCCAAAACCATCTATAAAAACTTGTCTAACCGCTTCCTTGTGCACTATGTAATCAGTTGCGTATTTGGGTAGCAATAAGGGGGCTTTGGTTCCCCCATACATCCTTAGATATGTACCTTCTTGGGAGAAGAAGTAATCCCCATATTCCCTAATGGATTCTAAAGCTGCCTCAGACAAACATGGACACTCTTCCAGGAAAATCAGCTTATACAAGGGTCTCAGAAATTCTTCACATATCAACTGGTGATGACTATGATACTTATGAGTCCCCAGTATCTGGTATGTTGTGTATATAGGGGATTTTTCCCCTTTCCACATGCAATTAAGCTTCTCAAACCAGTGACGGTAGAGTATGCAGTCAATTAGAAAAGAAGACATGTAAAATTTTGATTTTCTTTGCTACAATCCTTCCTGAGCTGCTCTGATGCATTTGGCCAAGTTCCTGGTCACTATATCTTCCCAATTAAAAAATTCTTCCTTCCATGGCTACACAGTACATAATTAGAATCCAACCAAAATTATAAAGTTTCCCATCAACTCGATAGTAGAGTCTACTCAACATCAGTTTCCCATCAACTCTATAATAGATTCTGCTCTACATTTTTCATGGGCGCAGCTTCTGCCATTTCTAAATCTAAATCATCTTCAACAATCTTGCGATTCTTCTTCCCTTTCTTCGTCATGGTGTCTGAGGTGAGTTGTACCTGTGACAAAATAGAGTTGTCTTAGTGTTCTCATCATAAACTAAAAATTGTATATGAATGAAAGCATGAAAACAAAATGAATAAGCACATACTAACAAATCATAACCCTCATTATGTCTTACTCTATCATCTCCATTCATTGGGATAGGCAGCATATGACGCATGTTAGGGCTACAGTCGACACAACAATCATTGGACATGGGCAAGCTTTTGTCTTTGCACTTTTAGAAGAAAAAATCCAACTCGGCACTACCCTCCTACCGCAGGTGCAACAAAAACTCCAAGCTAACCACGATGATGCCTTAGGGTAAAAGACCAGACCACTATCCCTCGGCCGAAAAATAAAGCCCCAAAATCTACTGGGTCTTCTTGAGACTGAAAACTCATGAACCCTAAAAATTCCCACAGGAGAGCATTCAACCTGCCCCATATCAGCGTGAAACTTGGGCGCCCAGATAAACTCAAGTAGCAATGTAACAACCTCTACCGTCGAACTATGCTAAACTCAAAGGCAGGTATGGTAGTGAGGGTAGGTTCGAACTTTGACGGGAAATGGTGTTGGGGCCTGGAAAATCTCAGGTAAAAATAGTAGGGTTTCTCCCAAATAAATGTTTCCAATTAGCTCATTATTGTTTGGTATGGGGAATACATCCGGTTTATGGTCCGGCTACCGTAGGTCAAGTAACGATTAAAGTGTTTTACCGGTTACGGCTTGGTCCACCGTGTATATTTGTTTAGTTTTTTTAATAATTAAGTATGATGTGCAGGTGCCTAATTAAATGTAGGTGATAGAGATAATGAGGAGGGTCACAACGTGATGCATGGGTTCTTACCTCTCGTCTTACCTCTCTCGCTTCTAAATCACAAAACAAAGAGAAACTAAATAAGACTCACTAACCTATCCCTAGGGATCAAAACTATAATTAATGGTGATTAATGTATTGTATTGCATGCATAAAGAAAATCACAGATAGTTGTTAACATTCCTGAACACATGAATATCAATAGAAAGATGAACAACAAGATAGCTTATTGTAATTCAAACGTTCATTACTCAATCACAAATGTGGAAATTTCACAAAAATAAACAAAANTGGCAAACATTTGAAACTCCACAAAACTTTCTCCAGCCGAAAACATATAACTCTTTATTATAAGATGAATTAGTTCTTCTTACAATAAACTTCCTCAAGATAGTCTGAAAAAAAGGTCATACTATCTAAAACTCTCCTATATTTATACAAAAGGCAAAAAACTCTTGGGCTACCCCTCATTACCTCTTGAGTTTCCCCAACCTTTCCTTTACAAAAATTTGTCCTATAGCTTGTGCACAAAAATTAATATAATATATTACATTATTAATCAATATTCCCAAAACATTTCACAAGGAAGGCCCAGCTTGCTCGTTTGTGAACTTTTTCCATGCATTAGCATCTGCTGGTATGCTTTCAAACCCAGAAGGATCAAGGAATTGAATGTTAATCTCATACATGGCAGCTTGGGTCTTCACACCCTCCATTCTAGCAAGAATCACGCGCGCATCTGGTCCTCCAATAAGTGTATGCTCACAACTGCATGTGCTACTTCATTTTTTAATATCCATTCATCCAAATCCTTGACCTGCTGGATTGCTTGTTCATCCTCATTGTATCTGTCCCGTAAATGCTTTAAAAATAGTTCATATTCAGGTAGCACCTCCAATCTCTTCTAAGCAGAAGTCTGACACCGATTATATGTGAAGAGCACTCTCCTGCAGAATTCTGCACAAGCAGTCTTTGTCCTCTTCACTATTTTTTTAAATTCTTCTATGATATTACTGGCGAATTCCATTAACTCATATTCTTGCTTCAATGTTTGTTGATATTTGACAGATAGGTTTGAGGGAGATTCTTTATTGGTTTCTGCCCAAACCATTCTTCCCTTTATAATTTCCAATATATCCTGAGTCCTGTCCAGAAAATATGAAGTGGTACTTACAATCTCTTCCAGGCTCGCGTCTATCTGTTGAACTTTACATCTTTCATCTTATATCTGTAGTTGTATCTGATGGATCTTTTTCCTAAGCATCAGAGCATGCTCCTTTAAGGGTCGAATGTTAGCTTTATGCTCCATAGCACTCTTTAGTGATGCTGTCAAAGATTCCTTCCGTTCTTCTAAAGCTGCTATCTGCGTCTGATATTGCTTCTCCTTATATTCTGTGGTAACCTTCTCTATTCCCAGCTTAGTAACTTTGCTTTCCAACTTATTCTTTTCCTCATTTAATTTTCCAAATGATAGCTGAAGATTATCTTTCTCAACCTTTAAACTCTGATGCTCCAGCTGTAGCTTTTGTAACTCTACCAAGGTAACTTGAGAATTCTTCTTTGTATTTTCTGCAGATATTGCTAAAGCATCCTTATCTGCTTGCAGAGTTTGGCATTCTATCCTTGAAACCTTGACTTCACCTATCATGTTCTCATATTTTCTTTTTAGATTTTGGCTTTCATCCCTCTCTCTTTCTTCAAGGTTTCCTTCAGCTGAGCTACGTTCTTCTGTGATTGCTCCAGATCAGTCATGATCTTGTCCATGTTGTCTTCATTTGCTAAGGTTAAAGCTACCCAAGCCCTTGCTATTAACCGTGGATCCTTATGAGTACCATGTACTACTGTCTTGTCTGTCACCATCTTACCTGGCTTTCCTCTAGTATCTACTTTTTTCTCAATTCTCTTAACAATTCTCTTCTTTTCTTTGTCGTAGAATATAGTATTAAAATCAGGTATTTCCTTGCCTTTGGTAGGCATGAAAGAAATCAAACCAAATTCAGAAATTGAAACTTCTCCTAACATACTTCCAGAAGGAATAGTAGGCTCCAAGGGATCAATATCGGACTATCCTTGTTCTTGATATGTAGGATCTTTTCCTTCTTGTACATCAACTTGCTATGTGGGTTGCTTCTCCTTTTGGGGCTCTGTTAACCTAAAGCCCTCACTTTCTGCCTGTTTCTTCTTTATCTCAACTTCTTCTTTTCTTTTCGTTTCTTCTTCTTCCTTTTTAGTTGCTTCCTCAGTGGCTCGTTTCTTTTCTTCTTCTTCAATCCTAAACCAATTATCTGCTTTTTGTACCAATCTGACAACATCTTCCTCTCTTTTCTTGGCCTCTTCCTCTTCTAGCTTCTTAACTTTCTCTGCAACCTTGCCCTTTCCACCCACAGTTGTTATCTTTTGTTTGAACCTTTTCTTAAGGTCTGTTATGATTTTGGCATTGTGGAAGGCTTCCTCATCCTTGTCCCAGAAGTCAGTATACTCGAAATGAACTCCTGCTTCTTTACAATAATCTGCTACCTTATTTTCAGAGTCATTTCTGTGAAAGTTTATTTCACCAAAGTGAAAATATTCTAATTCTTTAACAAACTCTGCTGCTTTCTTTACCTTTGAAAACTTATAGCTTCCAATGAAGAAGGGTACTGCAAGGTACACTTCCTTTTTATGTTCAAACAAAAAATTTCCTACTCCATCAATGTACAACTGTTTGATGGCCTCCTTGTGGAGTACATAATCTGTAGCATATTTTGGCAGCAGAGAAGGAGCTCTCGAACCACCATACATCCTCACAAATAATCCATCCTCTGTCAGATAATAACTCCCGAATTCTTGTATGACCTTAAATGCTTCCTCGGACATGCAACTACATTCTGCTAGGAACATCAGAGTATATAGGGGCATAATGAAATGCTCACAAATCTCCCTATAGTAACTGTAATACCTATGAGCCCAAAACAATTTATAAGTTGTGTATACTGGGGTTATGTCCTTCTCCCAATTGCACTTTAAAGTAGGGAAAGCCTGAGTGCACAATATGCAATCAATTATAATAGAACTCATATAGAATTCGGATTTCTTCTGGGATACTCCTCCCAAGGCTACACTTACACATGCTGAAAGATTGTTTGACACTATACTGGCCCAATTGAAAATAGTTCCTTATGTAGCAACAAAAAACATGACCGGTATCCAACCAATATTGAAACTTTTTCCATTTGCTCTACCAAAAAGCGTGTTAAGCATCAAAGCAATAAATCTATAAGGGGCACGGAGAGTTGAGGTATCATACTCTCCAGAAGGTCTGGTTCTGAAATTCTTCCCTGGGATCATCATCCTCTTTACCGTCTCTACCAGGTCCAAACCTACCTCCTTTAACCAACTTTCCATTAGATAGGCCTGTGGTGTGGGTAGATGGTATGCCATAGACACATAGGCAGGGTTGTATGCAACATAGCCTTTCTTTGCAGTATTTGCTAAGATCATTCTCATCATATCTTCCCTGGGCAGAATCCAACCTATTACTTCTGAGCACAGATTCATGCCTAGTAGCCACTTTCATCAAAGCTGACCTTTCAATGTTAGCATAGATTGTCATTTCTTCAAACCCAGCATTAGGGACATTCTAGCTTGAGATCATTCTGAAAATTTCTCCTCATTTGTAATATGGTTCTACTCCAGTTGTGGCTTTGGTGTCTTCATAGATGAATTCTACCTTGGTTATTATTTCTACCTCAAGCTCCTCTTCAGCCACTTGGGCTTTCTTCTTTAGTCTCTTTGGCATGTTGTTGTAATGGCAATCGACCTGTAATAGTCATGCAACATGTTTTAGTCTAACTTACTCTAGCAATTGATATAGTAATAAACAAGAAAATATACAGATCTATTCACCTCTTCGGCAGTCATGCTAGTAAATTAGGTTAAACACAGTCTTTCAAATGAGTGATTTAAAACAGAAAAACATGATAGAATGCTGCCTCCTAAACTTGCCCAAGCTTCACTCTCTCAGAAACCCTAATCGACTGAAAATCCTCCTGAATCCCATGGGAAACTGTGGTTGTAGGGAATATGGCTTCTTAACCTCCGACCGACCATAAAATTTCCAAGAATAGGGTGGTGCAGACAGAGAAACTCATGTCTGCACCATGCCCTTCAACCTCGCGTAAGAAATGCAGGCGCATACATAATGCTTGATGGCCGACAGACTCAACCTCCCACGAATGACATCTTGAGCAACGGGCTAAGCCCCTTAATAAATTAAAATGTTCACAAGAAAAACTCAAGGTAGCCAAACCCTAACCCCCTATGCGGAAAACCTAACCTCGAAAAACCTAACCTCCACCCACTAATGGTTCAATCAGTAAAAAACAACACCCAAAAGAGAGAATCACGGGTAACTTACTTGGTAATGGCGACGTGGATGACCCGGACAAACAACGCTTTCCACAAGTGCAGAGCAGGGCAAAAAACAATCTTGACAGCTGCATGCACACCTTCTACGGATGGTTTCGACGGTGCAATCTTGATAAATCACAAGGCATGATATACACATATATATAACCTTTGACCGGGCAGGAATCTATCAGCGGGTAGGTTTTTTAAAACAATCGGACAAATAGTTTCGATGCTACCCGCAACATCGGGTGTGAAAAGCACTGTAGACCCGGCACTATATGGAAAACAACCTCGGACGTCAGAGACACTATTTGCTATTCTTAGAACCACTCACTACTAGCCTTCCACAACATCAGCTATAGACTGCTCTACCATCCCATTGATTGCTTTGTAAACCGATTATCATAGCTCGACAACGTTAAGCTCTTTGGAATCGGCAAAGAAAAGGTAAAGCTTTCGGATCATTTCAGGACTAGCTTTCCACAACATTGGGCGGGATAAACACTACAGCTCTGGCCTCTTCCGGTCAATCAACGCGACAGCGGGAAAAAAATTTAATCAAACATTGGAAACACTAAGGTGAAAGAACACCTAGTTCATCAGATAAGTCATGCACTAAGGAGCTGAAACTTCGGCAAACAAAGTCCGAGAGGTTGAAAAAACTTACTTTTACGCATCGACGAAGGTTTCCAAAGGCTTCTGATAGACCACTCGGCAAGCTAGATGACTCTACTTCCGCAACTTTGGAAGGCTAGTCCACTATGCTTTCGATATCGGAAGAATAGTTGACTAATCATTAGATACATAAAAGTAAAAATACCAAGTTTTTAAAGAGAATTTTCCGAACTCAGGGCAACTTTGGCAATAATAAAATAATCCTAGGCCAGTTTGAAGAAAAACAAATAAAAAGGGAGGGCCCTAAAATTAAAATTTTTGGGGAAACAGTTGCAGCTGCAACAATTGGCGACTACCTGGTGAAGACAGATCTCTGAACAATTTACTCTTTGATCAACAGGCTACTCTGATGGTACTACTTTACTAGATTTCTTCAAGATGTCTGAATTCCCAAATGCAAGATTTATTCACTTTAATCATTGATTATAGTCCAAGTTAAGGAAAAAAGGGGAACCAGGATTTCAAAGTCTGGATAACTCTTTCGAGGCCAAGAGTATGAGTTTCGTTTTACCTCTGTATTTGGGTAGTTTCCAACTCCAACACCACAGGATCGTAACATATGGTAAACAGATATATTCGTTTGTTCCTCATTTCCATGCCATTTTGCACTTTTTTGTGCTTTTGGGCTTTTGTCCCCATTTGAGTCCTCCTGTTTGCCTTCTTTCTGAATTTTAATTCAGACTCCTCTATCCATAGTGCCTTTTGTGTGAGAGACATTTTAATTTCAACTCACAGACGGAGAAAAACTTTGGCAATCTCATTCATACTGATGTGGTTTAGTACGTTCTTTGATACATATTGCTTTTTAGGAGATTTTGACTCTAATTAACCTTTTGGCTTTCAATTCATGGTATGGGATTATTTGAATATAATACATTGTTTACCTTGCTTCCTTTCCATGGGTCTTTTGTTGTTACCCCCTAAGATAGTTTTTTAATGTGAGATAAATGGAGCCTCAAAATAGTACTCTGGACTTTTCTATCTTGAGTTATTTCACAAGGATTAAGAAGGACTTCAATGTGTTCATAACCACATAGAAAATCTACTAAACTTGAAGAAATTCTTTCAACATTATATGAATCAATAGTAAGTAGTCTTGTAGTCAAAGATTTCAATTAATCCATAATTCTGATGAACTGCATACAACCAAAAGTCATGATGTTTTATTGACAATAAGCAAAACAAAAATTTACAATGAATCAAACTCTAAGCAAAAAAAAAGCAAGCAACTAAAAAATACTCTAAAGTAAGCAACAAACCAAACGTTTATTTATGTACAAGAAAACAAAATCAAAATGATCAAGAAAAATAAGGCTTGAGAACTAAACCATTTACTGGTAAGTTCTCTTCCCACCCCTGTAAGTCTTGCAACTTGTAAGTCGAGGGGCCTAGCTTTGCTGCAATTTGAAAAGGGCCTACCCATAACTATTGAAACTTAGTGTGCTTTCCCTTCTCATCGTGCGGGTGATCCCACTTAAGAACCAGATCTCCTACTTCGAACTCTTTTTTCCCAGCTTTGTGCTTGTCAAACCAACGCTTCACCATTTCTTGTTGATGCTTAAACCTTTCCCAAGCTTTGGACCTAGACTCTTCTGACTTCAACAGATTATAGATTCGGATTTGTATAATTTCATTATCAGTACCCCTAGACTCTTGGGCTATTATGGAAGATGGCAATTGAATATTTGGAGGGAGGACAGCTTATTTTCCATAAACAAGAGTGTATGGTGACACACCTAAGGAATTCTTGGGTGTAACTCTATCAGCCGAGAGAGCATTAGGTAAAGCTAAATGCCAGCTCCTTTGATTTTCTATCACTGTTTTCTTTAGAATTCTAATCATATTTATGTTTGTGGATTCCGCCAAACCATTTCCTTGTGGGTAATAATTTGCAAAATAATGCAACTTAATTCCTCTTTCATTAGCAAATGTAGTTAATCTAATAGAAGAAAAATAAGAAGCATTATAAAATACCAAGGAAATTGGAACCCCAAACCTGGTCATAATGTGGTTCTATAAGAAATCCATAACTGCATCTTCATTTACTTTTCGTAATGGAATAGCCTCGACCCATCTTGTAAAATAATCAGTTGCTGTCAGAATGTACTTATGTTGTAATGAGGAGTTTGGATTGATTTCTCCAATAACATCGATTCCCCATTGTTCAAATGGTTCTGATATAATTACTAGTTTTAATGGTCCTGCTGCTTTGGCATGTCTTCCAGCACATCTCTGACAAGCATCACATTTTCTAACATGAGCATGAGCATCCTTAAATAATGTAGGCCAGTAATATCTAGCTTTAAGAATCTTATGTGCTATTGTGTCTCCAGAAAAGTGACCTCCAACAGGTCCATCATGCAATTCTGCTACGACCTTCTTTGCATCTTCTTGTTCCAAGCACCTGAGAAAGACTCCGTCGTAGTTCTTTATGAACAGTACTCCATCAATGATCTGATATAAAGCTGATTTCAGATGTAATGCTCTTCTTTGCTTGGGACTCCAATGCTCCAACAAATACCCTTCTTGGATATAATGGACTAGATCCCTATACCAGGAGTCTGGAGCTGTAAATAGAGGACATATATCCACCATATGTAGTTCAACTTCATTATCCTAACTACTTTCTTCATTGTTTTCACCCTCGGTCATTAGTTTACAAAGTCCCTGTCCTTTAACTATGGCTGCTGGTTTGAAATCAAGATCGTATTCTTGTAAAGCAGTCACCCAGTTGCCTCTTCTTTCTCCTAATTCCTTTTGTACAAACAGAGATCGTACGGCTGGGTGTGGAACTATTACTTTGGTGCGATTCTTAAGTATATATGGTCGGAATTGTTTTACCGCTTTAAAAACTGCATAAGCTTGTTTTTCAACTGTTGGATAATTCAATTCAGCGCCTTGCAGACCAGTGCTCATAAATGATATGGGGTACTCATCTCCCCCATCTTCTTTCTGTGTAAGCACAAATGCTAATGAATCATCAGACGCAAAAGTGTACAGAATAAAATCCTTTTCAAAATTTGTACTTTTGAGTGATGGTGCATGAGCAACAAATGTTTTTATCTTGCTGAATGCATTCTTCTCCAAATCATCCCATTTGAACTGCACACTCTATTTAACCATTTGTTGCAAAGGTTTGACGATTTGAGCAAAGTCTAGTACAAACCTTTGCAAAAAGTTGATTGTCCCCATAAAAGATTGCATACCCTTTTTATTATGGGGTAAAGGGATCTGTTCTATGGCTCTAATCCTCTCCAAGTCTATGGATATCCCTTTCTTAGAAATGACATGACCCAGTAGCTTTCCTTCTGTGACTGCAAACACACATTTCTTGGGATTTAGTGAAATACCATATTTTCGGCGATGCTCGAAAATCTGTTTCAAATGAAATGCATGCTCTTATCTCTTTTTCGAAAATGTTGTAACATCATATAGATAAACCACAACACTACGACCAATCAGACCGTGGAAAGCTATATCCATGGCCCTCTGGAATGTAGCTCCATCATTGATAAGTCCAAAGGGCATCCTCCTATACGTGAAAGTTCCCCACTTGGTTCTGAAAGTCGTCTTAAGTCTGTCTTCTTCTGCTAATAATACTTGATTATAACCAGAGAATCCATCTAATAATGAAAACAATTCAGAGCCTGAAACCATCTGTAGTCTTTGCTCCATGGGTGGGATAGGATAATTATCTTTATCTGATGCACGATTAAGATTTCTGAAATCTATGCAAAGTCTGATTTATCCGGAATTTTTCGTACTGGTACGAAGTTAGAAACCCATTCTGAATGTCTGACTTTAAATATGATTTTAGCATCCAACAACTTTTTTACCTCACTTTGAATTAAAGGTTCCAGCTTAGGATGCATCTTTCTCAAAGGCTGTTGATAAGGCTTGATTCCAACTTTGATTGGGATAACATGTTGTATGATCTTTGTGTCATAAGTTTTGAGATCTTAATAGGTCCAAGCAAACACATCCCTGTACTGTTTGAATAAAATAATGAACTTACTCCTTTCGCCTGGAGAACAACACTTCCCCAAATTTACATATTTGGGTTCAGCTTCAGTCCCTAAATTTATCAGCTCGAATTGTAAAGACGAGCTATGAGTCTTGACGTTCGCTAGCTTTCTGAACTTGTTATCTAAATCAAACATTTGTTCCAAGGTACTAACTCCTTTTGGAATGAAGTTCCCAAACTTTAATTCTGCTTGATGTTCTTCATCATCTATTATTGCTCCTTTGAAAGTATCATCATTCATCAAACACTCCAAGATTTGCTGATCATTGTAAAAAACCCTTAGATTTGTGATGTTATCTGGAATAGAAGGCCTGAAAAGTAATTCAATGGAGCATCTATTATTTGAAGGTACTAATTTTGCAGCTGAGGTAGCTAATAAATCAGCTACTGCATTCTTTAATCTAGGAATTGACACAATATTGAATGCATGAAAATTTATCAGCAACTCCCAAACTTCATTTCGGTAAGCTTTCAAATGTGCTGAAATGCAGTGTATTTTGTTCTGAATTTGCTTAACAACAATTTCAGAATCTCCATATACTTTCAAATTTTTTACTTTCAATTCCATTGCTTTTTTAAGTCCCTGAACTAGCGCTTCGTATTCGGCTGTGTTATTTGTGTATTCAAATTCTAACCTACATGAAAGAAATTTTTTTTTTTATTTTCCTGGATCAATCAAGACAAAGCCAACCCCTGATCCCTCCAATGTTTTAGAACCATCGAAATAAAGAATCCAAAAACTTTCTACTTCTACTGAAACTGAATTTTGAACTACATCTGAAACTAAATTTACTATGTTACAGTCGATCTCGTCAGCCTGTGAAAATCGAAGGAGATCGGGATGGATATCAGGTATACTGTTGGCTTCTTTAGCTTGGTAATTTCTCGGTTCTAGTTCAATGAAATAGTTTCCCAACACAGAGTTTACTGGTTCATTTTTTCCTTCTAACTGAGTCACATTTAATTTCATTTAAGACTCTCTTAACACTTTTATCTGATTTTGACATCCTTTAAAATGTAACCACAAATGTGACCAATCCGATGCAAAATATCCTTCTAACCTTGCTGACCAGTCTCGGCTCAAAACCAAACCATAAGCATCTGGTATGTCTACTACTACAATGTTGATGTACTGACATAACCTCTCATCTACAGATAAACGAATCAAAACATCCTCCATTTCCCCTATTACTTTTACTGTTGTTCTGTCTAATTGAAGAACTTGTCCAGTGGTTGGTTTAGGTTGACCATTGATTTGCTTGTAGACTGAAAGTGGCATAACATTGACTAATGCTCCTGAGTCCACTAAACAGTTATGCACATTATAGTTGAAAATTTCAAAGGTTAGGAGAAATGCTGGAGTTTTATACCTAGATTTTCCTCCTAAACTTGCCTCACCAATCTCTTCCTTAGGTTGGTTGTCACTAGGAGGCTCCTCCTCTGGTGTCTCATGTGCTTTTAATAGCTTCTCCTTTTGCTGAGTTAAATTGCACATTTCAAACAATGAGATATTTGCTTTAGCCCTTTTAATGCCTTCCACAACATCATATCCCAACTCATGTTCTTTGAGACTCTTCTTGGCACTTTCTATTTTATTTTCAGAAGGCTTTACAAGTGTGTTGAATTTATTAGGATCCTAACTTGAAATGACAAATTTAGGTATTTTAACAGTCGAAGTGTTGTTCTTTATCTTCTTCATGTTTTCTTGAAGTTTCTTAATCTTTGGAAGTATTGAATTATCTTCTTTTAATGGATTCTGACTTCTTGTTGTTACATTAGTTTCTGGTGTTTCTTCTTGCATCGGAAAATCTTCATCTTCCATATTAAACGTAGAAACACAGTCCCATAAAACTAAGGTATCTTCCTCCTGTGTTTCTGTAGGTTCATGACCTTTTTCTTTCTCCTCACCAGTTTCTATCAATTGATTCATTACTAATGTCATATAATTAATCCATTGTGGGCAATTCTTGTCAAAATGAGGTTGCTAATGAAAGGTACAAAAATTGTCCATGCTTACATCGGTTAAATTCATTGTTGAAGGACTGTGTGGAGGAGGTTTAGGTTGACTGTTGTCTTCCCTTTTTTTATAATAAGGCTTATATGGTTTATGAGCCTCCTTTTCCTTTTCTAAATCTATCACCCTGTTTGATAATTTCTCCATCATCTTCACCATCCCTTCGAAATCCTATGTTCGCTCATCCTTAGGCTTAGTCAGCAATAAAGGTTTCTTGTTTCCAAAAGTCTTCTCTTCTGACTGCACAGGGTAATTTTCTATACTCTCCATCTCTGCCTCTACCTTCTCAGCTCCTTCATAGGTTTCTACTAATGTGGGTCTAACCGATCTCTTGGAAAACATGGCTAGATCAGGCTCGAGAGCTGAGGTATAGTATTCAATTAGGGCATGTTCAGATGGTTTGTCAGCTATAAAATTGTTTAGGTAAGCAAGAAACCTTTCAATGAAGTTATGCACTTTTCATTCTTTTCCTTCTTTAGAGCAATTAACCCTTTCATTAAAGCTACATGAGTTTTCTGGACTATGTATTTGCTTCTAAACAGTCTCTCAAAAGTATTCCAATCTATGATTGAATTTGCGAGTAGGGAAAAATACCATGATGCTACCTTTCCTTTCAGGGTGTGAGGAAACAATCTACATACCACATCTTCATGCTCTCCAACTCGTAGTCCCTCTAAATCCAAGTAAAAACTATGCAAATAATCCTCTACAAGAATTCCTTCACTTGGTTCAAACTTGGGTAACATCTTGTCAAAATTATGAGGCAAATCATGCAAGGGAGGTGTCAGATTTAAAGGAGATCTAGCTCTCCAAGCAAGTTGTGGGGGTGGCTGATTAGCATTTACATTGGCCATGATTCTGAGTGGAGTATGAGGTTGGGATTGAACAGGGGTCTAGAATGGTGAATAGTAAGGGGAATCTGGCTCCAATTGATCTAAACATTGGTTAACTTCATGTAAGGCTACTTCTACCAATTCTTCAAGATCTTCTACCAACATTGAGTCATCCAATTGAGGGCGATCTTTCTTCTGATACTCTCTTCTAGGTAGGACAGAGATAATAGGTAATCCTCCAATATTTTTTGCATATGCCCTGGTAATTCTCCTTAAATCATCAACCACTTTGTTATCAACGGGATAAAGATACCCTTTTTCTTTTTCTTTAGGAGTGGGTTTGTGAAGCAAACTATTTTCAGAACTGTCTCCGGTGGAGTAATTTCAAGAAAGTGGGCTTCCTCGACCAGCTATGCACTGGTGGCCCTCCTTATAGCGCCAAAACTGTTGGGGCCTGGAAAATCGCAGGTAACAACCGTAGGGATTCTCCCCAATAAACATTCCTAATTAGCTCATTATTGTTTGGTATGGGGAATTTGTCTGGTTTACGGTCCAGCTACTGTAGGTCAAGTAACGATTAAAGTGTTTCACCGGTTATGGCCCGGTCCACCGTGTATATTTTTTTAGTTTTTTAATATTTGAGTATGATGTGTAGGTGCCTAATTAAATGCAGGTGATAGAGATAATGAGGAGGGTCACAACATGATGCACAGGTTCTTACCTCTCTCGCTTCTAAATCACAAAACAAAGAGAAACTAACTAAGACTCACTAACCTATCCCTAGGGAGCAAAACTATAATTAATGGTGAGTAATGTATTGTATTGCATGCATAAAGAAAATCCCAAATAGCTGTTAACATTCCTAAACACATGAATATCAAAAGCAAGATGAACAACAAGATAGCTTATTGTTAATTAAAACATTCATTACTCAATCACAAATGTGGAAATTTCACAAAAATAAACAAGAGTACATTCATAACATGAAAGAATTCAATAGGTTAGAACGATCTCACAATTCATGGAAACAAGCTGAAAAAGAAATAGTTCACATCCAACTAGCCCATGGAAAACATTTGAAACTCCACAAAACTTTCTCCTGCCGAAAACATATAACTCTTTATTATAAGATGAATTAGTTCTTCTTACAATAAACTTCCTGAAGATAGTCTGAAAAAAGGTCCCATACTATCTAAAACTCTCCTATACTTATACAAAAAGCAAAAAACTCTTAGGTTGCCCCTCATTGCCTCTTGATCTTCCCCAACCTTTCCTTTACAAAAATTTGTCTTGTAGCTTGTGCACAAAAATTAATATAATATATTACATTATTAATAAATATTCCCAAAACATTTCACAAGGAAGGCCCAGCTTGCTCATTTGTGAACTTTTTCCATGCATTAGAATCTGCTGCTATGCTTTCAAACCCAGAAGGCTCAAGAAATTGAATGTTAATCTCATACTTGGCAGCTTGGGTCTTCACACCCTCTATTCTAGCACGAATCAAGCGCAGTTGGTCCTCTAAAAGGTGTATGCTCACAGCTGCATGTGCTACTTCATTTTTTAATATCCATTCATCCAAATCCTTGACCCGCTGAATTGCTTGTCCATCCTCGTTGTATCTGTCCTGTAAATTCTTTAAAAATAGTTCATGTTCAAGTAGCACCTCCAATATATTCTCAGTAGATAACTAACACCGATTATATGTGAAGAGCACTCTCCTGCAGAATTCAGCACAAGCAGTCTTTGTACTCTTCACTGTTTTTTTAAATTCTTCTGCGATATTACTGGTGAATTCCATTAACTCATATTCTTGCTTCAATGTTTGTTGATCTTTGATGGATAGGTCTGAGGGAGATTCTCTATTGGTTTCTACCCAAACCATTCTTACCTTTAGAATTTCCAATATATCCTGAGTCCTATCCAGAAAATATGAAGTGGTACTCACAATCTCTTCCAGTCTAGTGTCTATATGTTGAACTTTACATCTTTCATCTTGTATCTGTAGTTGTATCTAATGGATCTTTTTCCTAAGCATTAGAGCATGCTCCTTTAAGGGTCGGATGTCAGCTTTCTGCTCCATAGCACTCTTTAGTGATGCTGTCAATGAATCCTTCTATTCTTCTAAAGCTGCTATCTGCGTCTGATATTGCTTCTCCTTATCTTCTGCAGTGACCTTCTCTATTCATAGCTTAGTAACTTTTCTTTCCAACTTGTTCTTTTCCTCATTTAATTTTCCAAACGATAGTTGAAGATTATCTTTCTCAACCTTTAAACTTTGATGCTCTAGCTGTAGCTTTTGTAACTCTGCCAAGGTAACTTGAGAATTCTTCTATGTATTTTCTGTATATTTTGCTAAAGCATCCTTATCTGCTTGCAGAGTTTGGCATTATGTCCTCGAAACCTTGACTTCACCTATCATGTTCTCATATTTTCTATTTAGATTTTGGCTTTCATCCCTCTCTTTCTTCAAGGTTTCCTTCAGCTGAGCTACGTTCTTCCATGACTGATCCATATCAGTCATGATCTTGTCCATGTTGTCTTCATTTGCTAAGGTTAAAGCTACCCCAACCCTTGCTATTAACCGTGGATCCTTATGAGTACCATGTACTACTGTCTTGTCCGTCACCATCTTCCCTGGCTTTCCTCTAGTATCTACTTTTTTCTCAGTTCTCTTAACAATTCTCTTCTTTTCTTTGTCATAGGATATAGTATTAAAATCAGGTATTTCCTCCCCTTCGGTAGGCATGAAAGGAATCAAATCAAATTCATAAATTGAAACTTCTCCTAACATACTGCCAGAAGGAACAGTAGGCTCCAAAGGATCAATATCATATTGTCCTTGTTCTTGATATGTAGGATCTTGTCCTTCTTGTACATTAGCTTACTCTGTGGGTTGCTTCTCCTTTTGGGGTTCTGTTAACCTGAAGCCCTCACTTTCTACCTGTTTATTCTTTATCTCAACTTCTTCTTTTCTTTTCTTTTCTTCTTCTTCCTTCTTAGTTGCTTCCTCAGTGGCGCGTTTATTTTCTTCTTCTTCAATCATCAACCAATTCTCTACTTCTTGTACCAATCTGACAGCATCTTCCTCTCTTTTCTTGGCCTCTTCCTCTTCTAGCTTCTTAACTTTCTATGCATCCTTGCCCTTTCCACCCACAGTCGTTATCTTTTGTTTGAACCTTTTCTTAAGGGTTGTTATGTTTTTTGCATTGTGGAAGGTTTCCTCATCCTTGTCCCAAAAGTCAGTATACTTGAAATGAACTCCTACTTCTTCACAATAATCAGCTACCTTATTTTCAAAGTCATTTCTGTGAAATTTTATTTCACCAAAGTGAAAATATTCTAATTCTTTAACAAACTCTGCTGCTTTCTTTACCTTTGAAAACTTATAGCTTCCAATGAAGAAGGGTACTGCAGGGTACACTGCCTTTTTATGTTCAAACAAAAAATTTCCCACTCCATCAATGTACAACTGTCTGATGGCCTCCTTGTTGAGTACATAATCTGTAGCATATTTTGGGAGCAGAGAAGGAGCTCTTGAACCACCATACATTCTCACATACAATCCATCCTCTGTCAAATAATAACTCTCGAATTCTTGTATGACCTTAAATGCTTCCTAGGACATGCAATTACATTCTGCTAGGAAAATCAGAGTATATAGGGGCATAATGAAATGCTCACAAATCTCCCTATAGAAACTGTAATACTTATGAGCCCAAAACAATTTATAAGCTGTGTATACTGGGGTTCTGTCCTTCTCCCAATTGCACTTTAAAGCAGGGAAAGCTTGAGTGCACAATACGCAATCAATTAGAATAAAGCCCATATAGAATTCAGATTTATTTTGGGATACGCCTCCCAAGGATGCACTTATACATGCTGAAAGACTGTTTGACACTATACTGGCCCAATTGAAAATAGTTTCCTTGTGTAGCAACAAAAAAGATGACCGGTATCCAACCAATCTTGAAACTTTTTCCATTTGCTCTACCAAAAATCATGTTAAGCATCAAAGCAATAAATCTGTAAAGGACATGGAGAGTTGAGGTATCATACTCTCCCAAAGGTCTGGCTCTGAAATTATTCCCTGGGATCATCATCCTCTTTACTGTCTCTACCAGGTCCAAACCTACCTCCTTTAACCAACTTTCCGTTAGATAGGCTTGTGGTGTGGGTAGATGGTATGCCATAGACACATAGGCAGGGTTGTATGCAGCATAGCCTTTCTTTGTAGTATTTGCTAAGATCATTCTCGTCACATCTGCCCTGGGCAGAATCCAACCTATTACTTCTAAGCACGTAAACAATTGAGGCCTAGTAGCCACTTTCATCAAATCTGACCTTTCAATGTTAGCATAAATTGTCATTTCTTCAAACCCAGCATCAGGGACATTCTGGCATGAGATCATTTTGAAAATTTCTCCCCATTTGTAATCTGGTTCTACTCCAGTTTTGGCTTTGGTGTCTTCATAGATGAATTCTACCTTGGTTATTATTTCTACCTCAGGCTCCTCTTTAGCCACCTGGGATTTCTTCTTCTGTCTCTTTGGCATGTTGCTGTAATGGAAATAAACCTGTAACAGTCATGCAACATGTTTAGTCTAACTAACTCTAGCAATTGATATAGAAATAAACAAGAAAATATATAGATCTATTCACCTCTTCGACATGCATGCTGGTAAATTAGGTTAAACACAGTCTTCCAAATGAGTGATTTAAAACAGAAAAAACATGATAGAATTCTACCTCCTAAACCTGCCCAAGCTTCACTCTCTCAGAAACCCTAATTGACTGAAAATCCTCTTGAATCCCACGGGAAACTGTGGCTGTAGGGAATATGGCTTCTTAACCTCTGATCGACCATAAAATTTCCAAGAATAGGGTGGTACAGACAGAGAAACGCATGTCTACACCATGCCCTACAACCCCGCCCAAGAAACGTAGGCGCATACATAATGCTTGACGGCCGACAGACTCAACCTCCCATGATTGACATATTGAGCAATGGGCTAAGCCCCTTAATGAATTAAAATGTTCACAAGAAAAACTCAAGGAATCCAAACCCTAGCCCCCTACGTGGAAAACCTAACCTCCATGCAGAAAACCTAATCTCCACCCACTAACGGTTCAATCAGTAAAAAAACACCACCCAAAAGTGAGAATCACAGGTAACCTACCTGGTAATGGCGACGTGGACGACCCGGACAGGAAAAGCTTTCCACAAGTGTAGAGCAGGGTGAAAAACGGTCTTGACAGCTACGTGCGCACCTTCTCCAAATGGTTTCGACAGTGCAATCTTGATAAATCACAAGGCATGATATACACATATATATAACCTTTAACCGGGCGGGAATCTATCGGCGAGTAGGTTTTTTAAAACCATCGGACAAATAGTTTCGAGGCTACCCGCAACATTGGCACGAAAAGAACTGTAGACCCGACACTATATGGAAAATAACCTCGGACATCGGAGAAACTATTCGCTATTCTCGGAACCACTCACTACTAGCCTTCCGCAATGTCGGCTTTAGATTGCTCTACCATCACGGTGATTACTTTGTAAACCAAGTATCAGAGCTCGGCAACGTTAAGCTCTTTGGAATCGACAAAGAAAAGGTAAATATTTCATATCGTTTTAGGACTAGCTTTTCGCAACATCAGGCGGAATAAACACTACAGCTCCTACCTCTTCCGGTCAATCAATGTGACAGCAGGAAAAAAATTTAATTGGACATCGGAAACACTAAGGTGAAAGAACACCCAGTTCATCGGATAAGTCATGCACTAAGGAGCCGGAACTTTGGCAAACAAAGTCCGAGAGGTTGAAAAAACTTACTTCGATGCATCGACGAAGGTTTCCAAAGGCTTCCAATAGAGCACTTGACAAGCTAGACGACTCTACTTCCGCAACGTCGGAAGGCTAGTCCACTATGCTTCCGATATCGGAAGAATAATTGACAAATCATCCGATACATAAATGTAAAAAGACCAAGTTTTTTCAGAGAATTTTCTGAACTCAGGGAAACTTTGGCAATAATAAAATACTCCTAGGCCAGTTTGAAGAAAAACAAATAAAAATGGGGGCCCTAACTTGTTTTTTGGGGGGGGAATAGTTGCAGCTATAGCAAATGGCTAAAATTAAGAAGAACGGGTGAAATCCTCCCTTTTAAACTCAACAACCCCTACCCAATCTTTTACAGAAAAAATTCTAATGTTTGTTCGACCGAAAATAAGGGATGAAAGCCTACCTGGCAGAAAAAACATGCAGTCGAGGTACTCAGTGAGGACGCGCCACATAGTAATCGCAGGTCAACTCCACCAACTGCGCGAGCTCTAAAGCAGGGTAAAATCGCCACAAAAATTCCAACGCTTCACCATAACAATGATGGTAAACAACACCATTCCAATGGGTATAAATAGACAATAGTCGATTGACAAACCTTAAGCCGTGGTAAGTAAAACGCTAAATTTGCATTCACGGGCTTAAACGTCGTTGGTGTCAAACAACCTTGCATCGAGAGAGAGCACATAAGTTAACATACACACAGCCCCGACATGGTCACTCGATGACTGTAACTCAACTGTAACTGCCAGCTCACAACTCCGCAATTCACCGTTATCCCCTTTGCGGCTCAACAATTGAAATCATATCGGCGAGAAGAACAAGATGCCAGCCATCGTAGCAGCTTCGAGTTTAAAAAACCTTCGCTGCAGTGGGTCTTACAAGAATTGGGCCACTGACGAGGAAATGCCTCCACCGTAGTGACAGGGCATTAGGAATGATTTCTGCAATGGAGGGTCTTAAAGATGCAGAGAACAACTTGCAACAAACTCGCGAGCGCTCCCGCCATTGCGGTCGAGACCTTAGAAACCTTTTGCCATAGCAGCTTCAAAAAATAAACCGAGACATTAATCGAGTCAACACCCACCGTAGCGGATCACAATTGAAGAAGCAGTCGTCGTAGCGGCAAACCTTAAAATAAGTGTCCGCTGTTGCGGCTCGCGAGGGAAGACGAAAAAATGAAATACAAAGTCTGCCACCGTAGCGGGCGTGACTCAAAAAACATTCCGCCATAACAAGGTGGCAAAACATCAGAAACCTTTCCCGATACACAAACTAAAACTTATCCCCTGTAGCGGCTCGTAGTTGAAAACTTTACCCGATGCGGCAGCGCAAAACAAAAAGTGCACCCGCCGTAGCGGCTTGAAAATAAACAGTCATTCGTTGTAGCAGCTTGGAAATGAAAAAGTATCCATTGTAGCGGCTCCAGGTTGGGAAACCATCCGCCGTGGCGGATCAAAAAACACTTTCTACGTTAGTGAAATAAAAGAAACTTTGGAACTTTTCCAAGATAGAAAAAACCATAAACGCTGCAAATCAAAACTCAAAGTGCTTAAGGGGTAAAACTAAGATCTTTCAAGGGGTCCTAAAAAATGTACAAATTTTTTTTTGGCGATAGTTGCAGCAGCAACAAGTCCTTTTTCACTCATATGACCAAGACGTTGATTCCATAATTGAGTGGATCTTGACTCTTCTTCATATACTAATGCAGTACCATTAACTTGATTCCTTCTAACCAGTTTGTAAAGGTTTCCCATTTTATGTGCCTTCATGACCACTAAAGCACCCTTAGAAACGTTTAGAGTTCCACTTAAACCTGTAAACTTATGTCCACAAGAATCCAACACTCCCAAAGAAATTATATTTTTCTTTAACTCAGGCACATGTCTAACATCTGTAAGTGTTCTTGTAACTCCATCAAATATTTTAATTTTAACACTTCCAACCCAAACAGTCTTACATGAATGATTGTCTCCTAAAAGAACTATTCCATCATTAATTGTTTGATAGGAAGTAAGCCAATCTTTATGAGGACAGATATGGCGTGAAGTACCAGTATCTAATAGCCATTCTTCATTATATTCATAAATATTAAAAACAGACAAAACCTCAACGATCATACCTGAATCAGAAGACTTAACTGAATTTGCCTCTGGCTTGGAGTCATCCTTCGTGGATTCTTGTCTCTCCCAACAGTCCTTCTTGAGATAACCATACTTGTTACAGTACCAACATTTTAATTTGTTCTTTCTGCCCTTTGATTTAGACCTGGAAGTACCTCTTGACTTTTCGCCTTTCTCTTTGGATCGAACTCTAACAACCAAAGCTTATGGCGAAGAGGTTTCAAGACTATATTTCTTCCTTAATTCCTCAGACAATAATGCTCCAACCACATTGTCAAATTCTAAAGTATCAGTTGTACTAAGGCTAATGGCAGAGACTACTTGACCCCAAGATTCAGGTAAAGTACATAAGAGATTGACTGCTTTATCTTGATCATCAATCTTAACATCCATACTACTCAACTGGAAAATAAGAGTATTAAAAACATTCAAATGTTATTCTATCTTCGTACCTTCTTTCATTCTCATATCATACAACTGTCACTTCAAGTAAATTATGTTTGTCAATGATTTG
Source organism: Pseudotsuga menziesii (assembly GCA_001517045.1). Classification (NCBI taxonomy): domain Eukaryota; kingdom Viridiplantae; phylum Streptophyta; class Pinopsida; order Pinales; family Pinaceae; genus Pseudotsuga; species Pseudotsuga menziesii. The sequence continues at coordinate 588,921 of LPNX010546652.1, read as the reverse complement.
GTCATGTACAAACTTTCTAACTTGCTCCATAGGCTTGTTGTTGACTTTTCTTCAACAATGTTGAATAACACATCATCTGTAAGACATAAACAAATTGTGCTTAGTGCTTTGGCATCTAATTCCTCCCATTCATCATCTGTCATAGTTAGAGGTTTATTTCTTTTTCCATCTAAGGCTCTATGTAAACCCTGCTAAA
>LPNX010546652.1:537479-588116 GCA_001517045.1 Pseudotsuga menziesii | reverse complement strand
TATATATATATATATATATATATATTCCTGTACAAAATACTCCCGAACAAAACAACAATAAATTCTCCCGAACAATAAATTACAATCCTTGCTCGAATGGCTTGATTATATATATATATATACAAGCTTTCAAAAAAAATAGCATGTCTTTTTTTTCTTTTTACGCTGGCTTACCTCACGATCCTTTAGATGCACTGGTTTTACTTCTTTACAAAAGCTTCCTCCTTACCCAAACAGATATTCCCCCTTACATAGACACGACCTCCAGTCTTCTTCAACTTCCTCCTTATGCAGACGGCCTTCTTCCTCCTTACGATGGGAAAAGGTATGAGTCTTCAGTCATATTCTCCTTACGTAGACGCGACCTCCAATATTCTGTGACTTTCTCCTTACACATAAAATCTTCTTCCTCCTTATGATGGTCAAAGGTACAAGTCTTCAATTAGATTCTCCATGCAGCCTCCTTCTTTGCGTTCAGACTCTCACGTGCTTCCAACAACATTTTCCAAACAATCTCCACTACAACATTTTCATCTCGTGGCTGCCTCTACGCAGCTTTCACCCACACTCGTCCTCCAACATACGATCAATGGATTCCACAACCCTTCTCTTTCCGCATCCAAGCAACAGTCTAGACGGGTGGTGCAGTTCCTGAGTGGTTGCGGGTTGGTGGTAAATTTCCACGCACTATGGGTTCTCCATTAGTCTCCACGTGGGCAGATTTGCTCCTCCTCTTGGTGGGCAACAAGTGGGAAACTTCTTCACGCGCAAGCCTCTCCTCCAACGTCTCTTCTGTCCAGGCAACAAGTTTCCTCTCTACGCACAGGTTAGCTCCACGGTCTGCTCTTCACGAATCTTCTCCACATTGTGCAAATGACACATCCAACAATTTGACGGTCTGATTCCTCTCTGCAAACTCCCACGTGATCTTATTCACCATGAGCAGGCTCCCAATGCTCTAATACTACTTGTTAGAGTCTCGGGGACAAATTACACATCAAAATACACCATTAAAACACCAAAATGAATATAGTAAGACCCCATAAGGGGAAACATCCACACAGGCAAAGTATTGAAGCTCATTAATGAAGAAGGATAGATTACATAACGGGCCTTAGCCTATTAGACTACTCATTTAATTATGTATCCCAACCATGCACTATATACTTCATGAAAGAAGTTACATGAGTAAAACTGTTGTCGGTTATGCCCGTTATGAGAAACTTCCCATAAACACTTGTTATGAGCAACTTCCCATAAAAACATTAGTATAGTTGCCATTTCAATGATATAGAGTTCCAAGTTGGGGACAAAGTATTTATGAAGGTTAAAGGTAGGAAAAATTCATTGTTGTTGGGTAACTGCTAGAAGTTGGATGCTAGATTATGTGGACCCTTTCAAATCCTAAGCAAAATCGGGATAGTAGAATATTAACTTGCTCTTCCTCCTATAGTTAAAATACATAATGTTTTCCATGTTTCATTGTTGAAAAACTATGTTTTTGAATCTAATCATATTCTTGATTGGTCTGTCATATAGGTGGAAACTGAAGGGGAAATTCAAGTTCAGTCAGTTTGCATACGGGACAAAAGAAGGAGGACTCTCAGGAATAGGGCCATAGGTCAAGTAAAGGTCCAATGGACCCATTACAACCTTGAAGAAGCAACCTAGAAACATGAAGATAAGATGAAGGAAGAGTATCCCTGTCTGTTTTGAAGTCTGTTATATGTAAATGAATTTTTGGAAAGTTTATTTAGAAATTTTGGACATTAAAAAAACTAAGGGCGGTGCACATTTTAAGGTGGGGGGGGGGGATGAACACTCCTATACTAAACCCGCAGTTTATAAATGAAATTATGTAAACCTCTATGAGTTCCTAGGTGGCAAAAATCATTGTATATTTTTAAACAATAATATTAAATCTAAACTGGTCATGGTTGAGTTAGAACACTAGATGATCGAGACTCATGTATTCACCTAAGACAATGATAGGGGTTGTAAATAGCCTAGCAGAGCGCTAATTTTATAACTTTGTTTAACCCTACAAACTAAAAAATAAACCTTATGACTTTTTGCAAGCCTAAACCTTTGCCTTAACCTTAAACTTGTTTATGAGTTTAATGATAGATTAGTGTTTTTCGACAAGTGTTGCATGGAAAGAGGTATGTATACAAAATGTTGATGGAATTGAGCTTGGGGGAAGGAGGCATGTGTTGTGGGATGGATGCCTAGAGGAGAACTGTGCAGGAAGACGCATAGGAAAAATCATCCATGCAAGAGCATGGACATATTGAACAATGCTGAACATGTATCTTGAAAACAAAGAATTTACAGAGGAGAACTGTTGAGGCAATGGGTGAGCAAGAGCAACTCCTATAACATAGGACACAATATACTGCAGAAGCTTGTTGAATGTGGGTGCAAAGCGCACATTGTGCTAAAGTTAGAGTGCAATGTGTTGTATCCCATAATGTGAAGTTTGAACACTGAGGTGTTTGTCATTTGGAATCATTGGTCGACTAAGAAACATGTCTGGAGCCTGAGTGAGATCTCCAATTTTGACTGTATGATAGTTGGGCTGGTGGGGAACCTTGTGAACCCAAACCTGAACTGCAAGTTTTTGTTGTCGAACTCCTATTCTTGTTTTTGCCTCTAGTTGCACCAGTGAAATGACAAATTATGCATGAAGTTAACTTAATGTAATTCTAAGCATTGAGGACAATGATGATTATCCTTGTTGTACCCATAGAAGGAAGCTAAGGGAATGAATTTCATTTGTTGGCAAGGGGTTGGAGTAAGTTGCACAACATCGCGGATGTTGCGCAAGCCCAGAAGACACCATGCAAGACAAAGATAGCGCGATAGGAGGAAGATAGACTACTTTTGATTACTTTGTGTCACTCTTTGTACTTGTTGACAATTTTTTGTGGATATTGGTCATTACTCAGTTAAATCAATTAGGAGTTAGTTAGAAGAGGACCATGAACGTAAAGGCGCGATCCTATATATAGATATAGATATAGGGAGAGAGGGAGACAGATATATATATATATATATATATAGAGAGAGAGAGAGAGAGAGAGAGAGAGTTGTTATCTGTTCGAGATGAATTGTTATCTGTTTTTGAGCAGTGGTTGCGTAGAAGTAATATGATAAGACGGATGTTGGCCTAAATCATTGTTATCTTTTGTTTTCCTGTCTTTCTGTTTCTGCAAAATTGATGATACATGCTAGGTGACTCTGAAATATGGATCTATGATGCGATGTTTGTTGTTTCTGAATGCTGTTATCTTTTAGATATGTTCCGCACTAGTAGATCTGTTACAATTATGAATGAATGATACGCAATGATGAACGATTCTGTTAAAGAATTTGATCTGTTCTGGTTGTTGAGATGATAAATAGTCGATTCCCTAACCCTCTTCTATATTGCAGAAGCTTGGTTCCCTCAGCCCTCCCTCAAACATCTCGGGTGAGACCTCATCCACTCTGCGGGTGTTGCTGGACAGGGTAAAACCTGTCTGGGCTGATGCTTAGGGAGATCGCAGTGAGTTGAGTGTCTATAGAGTGGGACCCCTGTCGACTGGGTTTTGTTGGTTGAGTGTTCAACCAACAAATGGTTCTGTTGTCGAGACCTTGTTGTGACTGAGAGAAGGGTATGCGGCATCCGACGTGACCAGAAATCCAAGATTGGTTTGACCAGAAGTAGTGAGAGTTTGTTGAAACAGAAAATCAGAACCTTGGATTGAAAACAGACAAGTGGTAAGTGAATTACATACACGATAGTCCTCACGAACATTTCTTCTATGAGTTTCCCATTATACTGTACGAGTGGTTGGCGCGGTTTACATACAAGAAGACAAATTTCCAAGGAGGAGAACCAACATCCTGGACCCCTGAATTGGTCCAGGAACTGCAAGAAACTGACAACAAAGCATCGCGAGCTGTTGAGGTATGGCTGGATAGTATCCTAGAAGGCTACATCATAGAATTCGCAGTCGACACTACCAAGTCTTACATCGAAGCAGAAAGGGAATTTTTCAACGGGCCCTAAGGTAGGTTCTTTTTATCTCTATAATTGTCATTTAAAATGCTTGTCTACGAAAAGGTTATATTGAATATGCACCTAGAGTAGTAGAACTCGGGTGTGCAGAGGCAGTGGACACCACAACAAAAGCGGGGAGACGAATGGAAAGGTAAGGGGTATATGGGTGCAAGTTTCGATGAGACTGTGAGGGAAGCTCAGGAAGAAAGTGGTTGTACAAGGGGAGGAGCAAGGTTTCAACAAGAGAAGAGGCGAAGGATAGGGGAAGGTCCTGCTGCGATCGAAATGCAAAACCACGAAGGAAAACCACATGAGACGAAGCGACCCTATAGTGACGAAGAGGACGATCAGACCCAGACTACGCCCAAGATAGCAGTAAGATCAAACCCTAGCAGTAATGTGCCCACACCTCCGCGCACCACTTCAAACTCAAGGAGAAACACGAATTCCATGTTGGCTTGCCTGACGTGTCAACAACATTCTAGTAGTAGATCAGCGTTTGGAGGAAGAAGGCCGAGGATGATGGCAGGTCACGACACTAAGTTACCTTTGTTACATGGGAATGAGACAGATGATCCCGAGCAGTATCGGTTCCTCTGTGAGGCAGTATGGACTGTTAGACATGCCATGGATGACGATGTCAAGAAGGGCCAACTAGAGACTACTCTGCGGGGTCATGTGCTAGATTGGTACATGAAATTTATACAGGTTCCTATGGGGACCCCTGCAAAAAATTTGGATGAGGTTCGGAGGGGACTGATCGAAGAATTTCGGAAGCCTAAATCATAGGCGTGATACATCACTTAGTTGAAAAAGATCAAGCAGTTTCTGAATGAAACTGTGTGGGACTTTGACCAAAGGTTCAAGACATTGATGGCACGAGTCAACTTTAATATGAGCGATGTTCAACATAAATAATGGTTTATCATAGCCTTGGTACCTCATATTCGGCAACCAATAATGCAGCAGAAGATCGCGACACAGAGCGAGGCTTTGGAGATTGCGATGAATATGGAAGCTTCACCGATTGAAGAGAATGCAGTTGGCATGAATCAAATCTAGGTACAACTGACAAATCTAATGCTTCACTTACAAGGTATCAAGAGGGAAAAAGAAGATCATGATGATGTTTGGCGCACTCGGTGTCACGCAGACGAACACACCAAAGATAACTGCCCCAGTTTCTGAAATTATCTAGTTTCAGGAGTGTCGAACCCATTGAGTTGCGGCAGTGTACCATGGTGTCGCATATGTCAAGTTCATAGGCATCGACACAAAGAGTGTAGCTACATGCAGAATATAGTTTCAAAACCAGCCAACCTATATTGTTTCTTTTGTAAATCAGTGGGACATGAAGGCAAAGATTGTCGTGCATATGATCTGCTACAGGAGAGCACATATGATTCATACTTGGTGAAGGGAAAAGATCATCACACTGTTCAGCAACCGCAGACACAGCCTCAGATGGTAAACTCTCGACCACAATATACACCCCCACTGTAGAAGTGATTTATACCATCACAGCTGCAACCACAATTCACACCACAGCCGCAATTTGCGTCGCAGCCGTAGTACAATTAAATGACGATGCATCAGCTACAGCCACAGTATGTTCAAGTCACATAGTATGTTCAACAGCAGCCGAATCCCCCACCGCAACAGATGGCTCAGCCGCAGTATCAACAACAGGGAGGATTTTGCGTAGGATTTCGAGGAAGAGGAGGAGGCTTCGGACAAGGAGGAGGATGAGGTCATGAAACGATCCAGTGTTATAATTATGGGGTATTTGGGCACTATCAGAGAGACTGCGTGCACTTGCAATGCTCATGTACATATTGCATGGCGATCGATCATACTATTGAAAACTACCCATAGCTAATCACAAGATGGCAGGCTGGGAACGTTCCTCGGTTGTAGAGCCTGAACTAGGTCTAGACTCAGAATTAGCTGCAAAACCAGAATAGTTGTAGACCCAGAATCAAGTTCCAATCCAGAATTAGACTGTGAACCAACCTATGAACCCCTCGTTGAACCAGAATCCGTCGTCGACTAAGAATCCCCCAATGAACCAGAATCAAGGGCCGACGGTAACGACGATCTCAACGAAGCCCAGAATAGCGGATGTTGACGTTGCCATCGTCACCCACACAGGAGCCACAACAAGAGAGGATGCGCCCCTCCCACAGATTCAAATGGCTAGACAGAAGAAGGCACCATTCAATTTCACAGCTGAAAAGAAGACATTTGTTGAAGCCCGAGATATGATCGGAAGAAATCTTGGTAAGTCACTTGTCTATGAAATGCCTCTCGCTTTTGATTCTACTCTAGAGGTAGGACCATCGCGGCAGCATGGTACCTTGCAACACTTCTTTGAGAATTTTTTATCACTAGAAAGATACCCAGACGCTTTAGCTAAGATTGAAAATTTATTACGCCAGCTAGGTAAGGAGTCCACGATGAATTCTTTACATAAGAAAAAGACAGACAAGGAGATGTGTATGAATATTCAGATTGGAGACTATGAAATTGAATCGCTCATTCTAGATCTAAAGTCAAACGTAAATATCCTAACATAGCAGACATGGGAAAATATGGGACAGCCGACATTGGGATGGTCCCCTGTGCAGCCGCGATTAGCTAATCAGACGAAGGTGCAACCTATTGGACGGGTATCTAATCTAGTTGTAGATGTTGAAGGTATGAGGACTCGTGCTGATTTCGATGTAATTAAAGTTGTTAATGGTGAAGGCTCCTACCCCACACTGTTAGGGGTTGTATGGGCCAACGATAGCATGCCATTCATTAACTTCAAAAAGCGGATGATGACTTTTGAAAACCAAGATATTAGGGTCATCGCGCCTATACTTCCTGATGAAGGCAGGCGATACATTGAACCAATAAAAGATGAAGTTGTCAAGGGGTGGGATCATGCCTACAATATCTCTGAAGATTATATTCACCTCACTGTTGACAGGGAACTCGGTTGGGGCAATGCTAGTTCTACGTCTTCTGATTCTGAGGATGCACTAGAAAATTGGCAAAATCGCATGCATGAGATGTCCTTTAGGAAGTAGGGTTTAATCACACAGTCACTACGCCATGTTGCGACTGAGATTGTAGAACTACCGGTTTATGAAGGGTTCATGAACTTTCTACATTCTTAATGGAATTTGAGGAAAAGGTCTCGGAACTGTAGCAATTGCCGGCACTGGAGGAAGCACTGAAGGCTACTCTAGCACGCTGGTGGGAAACTCATAAAAAGACAATTATTGGATGGGCCCAGTGTCGACGCTTGATGACAGTTCACTTCGAAAATACAGAGGCATACCACGCTGGGAGGTATGATGGACGAAATGACCCTAGCGATCATTTGATGGAATGCCAAACATTGTGGGCATCGCAACCAAAGGATGAATGGGTCCATGCCTTTATTCACACCCTAGATAAAATTCCAAGATCCTGGTATGTATCAGCGGAGCTACAAGGGGACATAACCACTTGGGAGGAGCTGACAGTTTTATTTGCGCAGACCTTTCATTTTGCAGACGTTAACCCCTATTATAACAATGCACTTCAAATTATTCGGGACGTGGTTCTAAAATTTATACAAGTCGCATACCTTGTGGATCCACATGCACAGTGCCACATGTAGTCGATAATGGAATTCTATAACATGTCTAGCGAACCTAAAGATGATGATGAGCTACGGAATATCAATATCCCGAAGACAGAAGGAAGTAGGGACATTGCAACACTAGATGTACCAACTGATCCCATGAGTCAACCGTTGCAGATCAGAAAGGTTAACATTGGGATAGAAGAGAACCCAAAATTCGCAAGTGTTGGGGACTATTGGGATGAGGAGACCATGGAAAAAATCACAGACCTGCTACATGAATTTCAAGATCTCTTTCCAATAAAGTTCTCATAAATGAAGGAGATACTGGGTGATCTAGGAGAGATGAAGATTCTGTTAAAACTAGATGCGAAACCAGTACGACATAGGCCATATCGCCTGAATCTGTGATACAAAGAAAGAGTCAAGGCTGGACTTGACCGGATGTTGGATGCTGGAACCATTGAGCCGATAGAAGAATCAGAATGGATCAATCCCATGGTGGTCTAAGATAAGAAAATGGGTGAAGTTCGAATCTGTGTCGACTTAAGAAAATTGAATGATGCCTGTATGCATGAGCCCTTTCTGACCCCGTTCGCTGATGAAGTACTTGAAGGAGTAGGCGGTCAAGAAATGTACTCTATCATTGATGGATCTGCTGCTTATCACCAAATCAGAATCGCCAAGGAGGATCGACATAAAACCACATTTGTCACTGAGTGGGGTTACTTCCAATACACGGTGATGCCTTTTGGGCTGAAGAATGTGCTTGCAATCTTTTCTCGAGTTGTTGTCGCGACATTTAAATATTTCATTCAGAAGTTCCTACATGTGTATATGGATGCTTGGATAGTGTATGGCCTAATCAAGGATCATTTGGTAAACCTTCGACTAATGTTGGAAAGGTGTCGACAGCATCAGATCGCGCTGAACTCCAAGAAGTGCATTCTTTGCGCACCATTTGGGATACTTTTGGGTCACATTGTGTGTAAGCAAGGATTACTGATTGATCCTGCAAAGATAGCACTCATTTTGAGCTTGCCACCACTGACCAATGTAAATATGCTCAGGGCAACGCTGGGGCACACTAGGTACTATTGCAAATTTATTAGAGGATATGTTGCAATCACTACCCCGATGGAGAAACTACTGAAGAAAGACATTATCTTTACATGGAGTCTGGAATGTCAAAGTAGCTTTGACACGCTGAAGGCCAAGATGGATTCAACACCAATATTTGTATTCCCAAATTGGAACAAAGAGTTCCACGTGCATCTTCATGCATCTTCTGTTGTGCTAGGAGTAATGCTAGGGAGAATCCTATTTAACCGACCGTTTGCACTGATCGGACGACCGCGTAATGCTAGGGAGAATCCTATTTAACCGACCGTTTGCACCGATCGGATGACCGCGGTCGTCCGATCGGTGCAAACGGTCGGTTCAAAAGTTAACTCCGTAATGCTAGCGTATCCAGGAGAAGGAGATCTGGATCACCCAATTGCTTTCACTAGTTGGAAGTTGTCATTCACTTAGAGGAATTATATGACCACAGAGAGTGAAGTTCTGGTGATGGTCTATGTGCTACAAAAAATTAGGAATTACCTTTTAGGTGGTCACTTCAATATGTTTATTGACCACTCTACTTTGAAGTATCTGGTCAATAAGCCTGTGTTGAGGGGGAAGATATGGCATTGGTTACTTCTCTTTCAAGAGTTTGATTTTGAAATTATTGTAAATCTGGGTCACTTGAATGTTGGCCCCAATCATTTATCCATAATTGAAACAGGTGAAGAGCTTACTAATATTGAAGATGGATTACCCAATGCACAATTATTTTGAGTTGACATGGGAGATGACCATTATGCCCCAATAATCCAATTTTTGGCGACATGAGTCGCACCAGAAGAACTTTCCACAAGTCAAAAGAAGCAGTTGGTGGTTAAAGCTTCTGATTATCAATTGATTGTCGGATACCTGTATAAGTTGGGACCAGATGAAATCTTGCGACGATGTGTCCTACCACATGAATAAGGGTCAATATTAGCAGAATCACATGCAGGAGTTGTTGTGGGGCACTACGGGGGTCATGCAACAGCAAGGAAGGTGCTTCGCGCAGGTCTTTGGTGGCCCACCATCCATAATGATGCGGTAGATTATGCATGAAGCTACGGTGTATGTCAACGCACTGGGAAACCATCGTGGCGAGATGAGATGCCGCTAATACCGCGGGTGACTTTATAACCTTTTGATAAATGGGCTATGGATTTTGTGGGTCCAATCAACCCACTCTGGAAAAGAAATGGTGCGTAGTACATAATCACAGCAACAGACTACTTGACAAGATGGGCAGAGGCTGCCTCGATTGTGGACTGCCTTGCTGCGAAAGCAGAAATATTTCTATTTGATAACAATGTGACACGGTTCAAATGTCCAAGGGTATTGATGAGTGACCAAGGTAGCCATTTTATCAATCGCATAGTAAGAGCACTATCGGAGGAACTATAGATACGACACAAGAAAAGTACACCATATCATCCGCAAGCAAACAGGACTATAGAAGCATTCAACAAAATATTGGAGCACACACTTACAAAGGTATGTAATGCTAATCGAGATGATTGGGATTTGAAGATTCCAGCTGTGAGGTGGATGTATCACACCACATGCAAAAGGTTGACAGGGAAAACACCGTTCAAATTGGTATATGGGCAAGAGGCAGTCATGCCAATGGAGTACATCATCCCCAGTCTACACATTGCAGCAGCAACTGGCATGGATGATGGTGCATCATTAGAAGAGGGTGCAACACAGTTGATGTAGCTTGAAGAAGACCATTTTATGGCAGGGTTCCATTAGCGCATCGAGAAGGGTCGACAGAAGGCATGGCATGATCGCCATATAAAAAACAAACAGTTTGAGCAAGGAGATTTGGTGTTGTTATATGACAACAAGTTCTTGAAGCATCCAGGTAAGTTACAGATGCACTGGTTAGGCCCATATCTTGTTAATTCTATTACCTCTGGGGGCGCAGTTCAATTGCAGCAGTTAGACGGGGTGGTGTTGCCAAATCTTATGAATGGCAGCCGCTTGAAGCCCTATCAGATGGGGGAAGAACCGCGCAATGCCTGAGGTACTGCACCAAAAAAAAGGAAGGGAGAAAATATAGGTAGGATGAACAGAAAGAGGAAGGGCGCGCCAGAAGGAAGGGGTCGTGCAAGAATAGGATTCATTAATGCAGTTAGAAGGATCTGTTGCAACAGCTGTAGGGTTGCGACATAGTCAAAATCAGCACTAGATAAAGTGTAGTTAACATAATTAACTAGACATCACCGCACACTGCTTGAGCTGTTGCGCAAAGAAGGGGAAGGATAGATAGAAAGAGGACGTGATTGCGCCAAGAGAGAGGGGATGCACTGAGAGAATAGTAGTAGCATGGAAGAGAGGGGTTACGCTGAGAGAATAATAATTGCGTGGAAGAGAGTGCTTGTGCATGAGAAAATGGTTGTGCATAAGGAAATGGTCGCGCCAAAGAAAGTGACAGCACAACAAGGAGGGGCTGAACAAAAGGAAGAATCAGTAGCGCCAGTTAGATGACTGATCCCGCCAACCGAAAGACGGTGACCAGACGTCACATCAGTACTCAATGACGACCCTTAAGACAGGTGAATGATGACACTTTTTTACGTAACGTCTAATGATAGCAGATCCAAGCGAGATGTTGGCAGAATCGACAGCGTAATCGGTTCATTAATGCAAGATTTAGTCCTAATGATGAACTCGATATGACAATGATGATATCCAAAGTGAGGCTGGTGTTATAAGCAGATGGCCAGTCCCTAAAAGGATACGATGGGGTGAAGTTACACTGTCCGAAGTTGTAGAGGTAGGAAGCTCTGTTGTGTAAGGCAGTGGGAACCAGAGCTAATATGCAGTGCACCCTGGATACAGAAGAGATTTTCAGTGAGAATGCTTCATCCAGGGAAATTGAAGAAGAAGTTGCAAGTATGCGGGCTAGCTCATCTAAGACAGAAGTGCCTGGAAAGGTCATCCTTGGTTATATTTCTCTCAGTCGGTCTGAGGCGCAGACCAAGAAACTCACAACGAATCCGAAAGGCGCCAGAGTTCTTGCCCCACTTGACTAAATCTATAGGAACAGGGAACAAGATCAACTTCAGGCAGCCCGAGCTAAGCCTGAATGCAAGGAACAACAAGGTTGTAGAAGCTAGAATGCCTTCCAAGGTGTCACGAAGGCTTAGAATTTGCAGTTACATACAGTTTCCATGCAGCAGGGAGCCACCCAGACAACGATAGTGAGCCCAAAGAATTTCAATGACCAGTATTTGTGGTTGAAGGCGCAAAAAGATTATGCGAGATACACGATTGCAGCGGTGTGTCGAGTTCATCAGAGATTGACCACAAAGGAGGCAGTTGCAGCAAATTTCACAACTCGGGAGTAGTTTCAACAATCCAGGCTTGATGAGTACACTAAGTCCATATGACGTGGCTCGAGGATGAGCCACAAGACTATGTTGGGGCCTTGTTGGCAAGGGGTTGGGTTAAGTTGTGCAACATCACGGATGTTGTGAAAGCCCAGAAGACACCGTGCAAGACGAAGATAGCGCGATAGGCAGAAGATAGACTACTTTTGATTACTTTATGTCACTTTTTGTACTTGTTGACCATTTTTTGTGGATATTGGTCATTAGTCAATTAAATCAGTTATGAGTTAGTTAGAAGTGGACCATGAATGTAAAGGCACGAACCTATATATAGATATAGATATAGGGAGAGAGGGAGATGAAGAGATATATATATATAGAGAGAGAGAGAGAGAGAACAAGTTGTTATCTGTCCGAGATGAATTGTTATATGTTTTTTATCTGTGGTTGCATAGAAGTAATATGATAAGACGAATGCTGTCCTGAATCGTTGTTATCTTTTGTTTTCCTGTCTTTCTGTTTCTGCAAAAATGATGATACATGCTAAGTGACTCTGAAATATGGATCTATGATGCGATGTTTGTTGTTTATGGATGTTTTTATCTTTTAGATATGTTCTGCACTAGTAGATCTATTACAATTATAAATGAATGATGCGCAATGATAAACAGTTCTATTAAAGAAGTCTATCTATTCGGGTTGTTTAGCTGATAAACCGTCGATGCCCTAACCCTCTTCTATACTGCAGAAACTTGGTTCTATCAGCCCTCCTTCGAACATCTCGGGTGAGACCTCATCCGCTTTGTGGGTGTTGTTGGACAGGGTAAAACCTATCTAGGCTGATGCTCAGGGAGATCGCGGCGAGTTGAGTGTCGACAGAGTGGGACCCCTGTCGACTGGGTTTTGTTGGTTGAGGGTTGAGTCAACAGTATTATTTGGCATGGATTTGGTAGTAAGCTAATAAATCTTGATTATTAAGTGAGGAGTCCTGAGAAACTTGGGGCTGGTGAGAAGTCTTGTGGTGAATGCACGAGTCTCAACTCGGGAGTGGAGTTCTGCTAAGAGATTTATGAGCAAAACTATTGATGGTTGGGTGGAGCGTGGCTGCCATGAAGCCAATTACCAAACAATTGGTTTCATGTAAGTGTTTAATGTTTTTTTTTTAATAATCTGAAATGGTTATTATATTTTGTTTGGAACATAGCCAAAGTATGTATGTTGTTCATGTATGAATGCATGTTTCTTAATTGTCAAGTTATTAAGCACAATGTACATGTTTTGATAAAGGAATTGTTATATGACTTGTTTTGGAAACTGGATTATGACTGCATGTTTAGGAATGAATTTCTATTTATAAGGACATGTTAATGAATTCCCATGTAAATGGTTTATGCCTTAGTTGGACGTTGGTATTTAAGCCAATAGGTTCTAAAGGATTCTAATGATTTAATGTATGGAGGATTAAGTTAACTGTATAACTCATTCCAGTTCATAGTATTGATTAAGTAAAATGTTAATGGAGGTGGTTTATAGTTTGTAAGATTGTGTATTGAATGCCTTCATGCTTGGTATTATGGGATACAGGAGCTTGTTCCTTAGTTATCATGTGAATACCTTATAAATGTTGAAGGTTTTTTAGTTGTTAAATTGCCCAATGTTTTCGCAAGTTTGTAATTGTTTATGGTTGTAAAATGTTTGTTAAGTGTTTTTGAATGTATGCATTTGTACTTTTGTTATCAGTTTTAATGGAATGGATTTAGAAGCCTTAAGTTGGTCTAAATTTCCATAGATAACTCAAGCTAAAAGTACAAGTTTTTCTTTATTGTTTTGACTCGGTTTGCCTAAGTTTTTCTTTTAAGTTTGTTTGAGGTTTTGGGGAGTTGTTCGAAGCTTGTAGATGGTCATTTTCAACCAATGGTCATGCTGCATTAGTCATTTCCCCAAATTCTTGTGTTTTGTTTGAGTGTCGATCATTTTATTGGGTTGGACAGGTGCATAAACCTTGTTAATCAACTTGTCAAAACATTACAAGCTTTGTAAAAATGCTTTCCTAAAATTTCCATTAGGACTCGTGCAATGGTTTTACCCATTCGATGGAAATCGAGATTGTTTTTAAAGTCTATGGACATGTTTCATCGCCTGACTTTTGACTTACAATGTGTCAATGTCAAGAATAAGAAGTCAAGAGTGATTGTTATATTTCTTGTTTGTTGGTGCCGACTCTCGACTTCTGACGTGCTAACTTCAGGAATCGGAAGTCAAGAGTAGTTGTTGTATTTCTTGTTTGTTGGTGTTGAATCCTGACTTTCGACGTGCCAATGTTGGGAATCGGAAGTCAGGAGTGGTTGTTGTATTTATTGTTTGTGACTTGCTAATGTCAGGAATCATAAGTCAGGAGTGGACGTTGTATTTCTTGTTTGTTGGTGCTGACTCCTGACTTCCAACATGCCGACGTCAAGAATCAAAAGTCGAGAGTGGTTCGTTGTAATTCTTGTTTGGGTGTGCTGACTCCCAACTACTGATGTTGGCAAGGTCAGAATCCGAAGGGTATTGTCAGGATCGGTAAAATTGAGCCGGGTTTGTTATTTATGACATTTAAAGGACTGTTTAATTTTAATTAATTGGTAAAAAAGATTTTAGCTTGTAAATTATTTTATGCTTTTGCAGTTGTGAGTTGTTATGATCTCACTGTATTTTTTTGATTTGGTATTTAATTTGGTTGTAGAGCATTTGAAGTGCTCTGTGGGTGTTCTTAGATACATATTTTTATCTAGGTAGTTGTGTAGTGTCGCGGTACATTACATAAGTCATGAAAGCGACGTGGTCATGAAGGCGATGCATAAGAGCTTATATTACAAAGGAAGTTAATTGATGCAAGAGCTCAAGGTAGAGGGGCAACTTAGAAAAGATGGTATATTGAATTGAATGTTAAATCAATGCAAAACCCAATGGCAGATAAACTCACAAAGAAAAACAATATATGTTAGGTTTTTTTATACGGTCATTAAAATTTTTTTATATTACTTATAAACAATGTTAGCTCCGCAATAAGATCCCAAATCTTTTATCTAATTGCATAACAATAGAATAGTGGAAAACTTTAAATATTGTCACCACATAAAATTATGATTTTGCAAAATTTGATTAAAATACCAAAAGTAAACCCAAAGTAATAAACATTCAACCTAACTAATACACAATAAATGTTCAATCAAACACGATATACACTACCTATTGACATACATTTATGACAATTCTTAAACAAATGTACACAAATAAAAAAAATGCATTATATGTTAAAAGATAGATTTTCCCGGTTTAACCTTATTAACGAGAACATGGGTTTTATAATAATCATTTTAACCCTTTGAAGTTTATAATGACATATTTGACTTAGTGGAAGTCAATGTTATAATCTAGCTACTTTTTCAAAAGTGTGATATATTTATTGTTGTGTTTCTCAATGATATCATTCTATTGTTAAGAAACAATCAACTTTTTTTACATTTCTTTCTTTACATTTCTTTCTAAGTGAATGATGGAGATGTTGGTGAATTTGAATTTTTTATATATTTTTTGAATTACTTGCAAGGTTAAAAGCATAATATTTGTGGCAACATATGTACGGTTCAATGTAGAAAATTAGGTTCATTATATATTAATTTTTCTTACTTCAACAAAAGAAAACAAATAAAGACATCTAGATTGGAATCAATTATCATATATGAAACAAGAATAATAACAAAAAAAAAACATGTATAAACATTTTTGTTAAGTCATGAATTTGTTTTCTTCAGTCTTATATTTTGCTTGTGATTTTTTGTTTTAAGCTTGCTCATTTGCTTACTTTTAGGAAATTTTGGTTTAAAGTGAAATTTTGATTTTTGCCTTTAGGTTTTCATTTTTGTTTTTTTTTTAATGATTTTGAAGGGTTCTATAGGACATATGTTGATTAAAAGTTTCACAAATAAACACTAAGATCAAGGTTTACCATATAAACCTCATTTAAAATTGAATTAAGGATAAAAAAGCACCAAATTTGAGTTTAAAACTTTCTTGTAGCGCAACAGCTAAAAGTTACACTAGGGCGCTACAAGAAAATCGTTTTTGCCAAAATAGTCATTTTTTAGTCCGATTTTTTGGGGGTTTCGTCCCTAAGGTGTTAACTACATCATTTATCACATTTAATACATGTTTTGCCAAGTTTATCAGTGAAACAGGTGTCTGGTCTCATGTGAGGGAGATTCTGGCAACTGTATGCAAATTTATGGCAAAATCATGACAGACAGTGGAATGAGGTGAGATTAACGGGAAAGAGGTTCTAAATTAAACATTACGAAGCTGCTGGAGACGTTGGAATGAAGACACATTGCTAAAGAATCGGAATTGGCAGTTGAAGAAGGAAATCAGGGCTTTGCAGCATGACGGTTGGAGGTGAGTTGATGACTCAAAGACACCTGGAGTTTTAAATTCGACATTCAGTCAGTCCAAGAATCAATTTTTAACACCTGCAACAAGCTTGGAGTGAGGTTAACCCTTGAAGTGTTGGTGAGAAGACTGGAGTAGCGTCAACCTAGGATATACATCAAACGTTGGACTCTGGGTTATTGTTGGCAAATTGTAGATATGAAACTAGAATAAAAAACACTGCATCTTCATGCAGAGACAAGAGAAGACAGAAAAGCATGGATAGATATATTGCGTGCTGCAAAAGAGTCTTTCCTGCTAGTTGGGTTGGCTCAGTTGAAGAACCACAATCTCCAGAATTTACTCGGACATTTTCGAAAGGATTTTGAGGGAGTTGATTCAACTGTTACACTAGGGTTCCCTACTATGAAGTTTGTTTAGGAGTCCCACAACTTTAAGCTTGGAGATCATGGCTCATTTTTACTAGCGCTAGAGAACTCTCCTTCAAGATTGCCACAACAAAAACCTTGGATGCTAGTACAAAACTACAACTTGCAAAAGCCTACAAATGATGAGTCTATAGAGATCGTCAAACTAGCAAATGTTGATCTGCCTCCAAAGTTATGTTCGAAGTGCAAAGGAAAATTCATCCAGAATAGGAGCAAAAGAAGTGAGAGTAGCTGATTTTGCAAATATAAGTTTGACGACTGTGAATGGTGTGAAGGTTGATGAAGCACTTTCAGTGAAACAAGGGCCAATACTTAGTAATTTGACCGATGAAGAAAAGCAGAAATTAAGAGTTTGTGTTAAAGTGAATTCTAATTTTGTTTATGTTCACAAAAACACTGTAATTTACTCTAACTTAGGCCTTCAGCCTTCTACTTCCCTATCACTTGAAAGTAGCCCAAATAAAAGTCAGATGGATTTGACTGAAGCAGAGAACCTACCTGATTTGAGTCTTTTTCTATAGTTGAGATTATGATGTCATATCAAGTACCTGGTGGTTCTATTCTTTCACCTCTTCCAAAAAGTGTTTTGGAATTATTGGCACAAAAGAATGAACCATATAGAAATGGCAGTACAAACAAGATAGAGAAAACAATGCTGAAAGAAGACCTAATAATAAATAGCCATGGTTCTGAGTTTAGGAATGACATGCAAGGGCAAATGCTAAGGAAAGATACAAGCAGTGAAATTATGGAATCCAAGAAAGAGCTATATTCTGATTTTCAAGTTGATACAGCCAAGAAAGTGAAGAATGATGCTAAAAAGAAGAGTAGAATGGCTAAAAATTCAGATTCTAATTTGTCAAATATTTCATCAAAACCTCCAATTAAAGGGTTGTTTGAAGAGAACAGGGAAATCGGTTTCATGCTCTAGGCAAACACAGTGAAGCAGCAGAGAAATATTTACAAGCGAGGACCAATCTGACAGGAATAACCTTCTCTGAATCAAAGAGTTTGTTATTGGCTTCTTTGTTAAATTTAATGTCCTGCTATCTAAAGACACAGCAGTTTGAGGAGTGTGTACAAACAGGTTCAGAGGTTCTGGCATATGATGCAGTGAATGTTAAAGCATTGTATCGCAGAGGCCAAGCCTACAAATAGCTTGGAAAGCTAGAATTGGTTGTTGCAGATTTGAGAAAAGCAGTAGAGGTTTCTCCTCATGACGAAACAATTGCACAGGCTTTAAGAGAAACAAGCATGGAATTAATGGAGAAAGGCGATATTCAAGAAGATCAAAATGGGTTCTTTAAAGATAGAGTTCAAGCTACTAATGTGCCCAATGAGGAGATGTATGCTGAGAGTTTGAGGAACTTGAGTGAAAATCCTGATATGCTCAGAACTATGCAGAGTTTGATGGAAAATGTCAACCCAGAATCCTTGTCTGCTTTAAGTGGAGGTAAATTGACCCCTGATATGGTCAAAACAGTATTTGGTATGTTTAGTAGGATGTCACTAGAGGAACTCCAAAATATGATGAAAATGTCCAGCACCCTACCAAGACAAAATCAAGCTTCTTCATCTACCTTTAATGACACGAGAAATAGGCATTCAGTTATGGGTTCTTCACAATTTGTTTCAGTAGATAATGGCCTTTTGGAAGAAAATCAGAATAGAGTTGGGGAGTCATCCATGAATTTGAGTTCTATAAACCAGCAAAGACATTTGCTGCTAAAAATATTGTACCTGCAAAAGAAATTTTAGATGAAAAAGAGGAGATTGAAATGCAAAGATTATTGAGAATTCTACTCTGTTTTTCCTGTTTTGGGTTACTGAAATTGAATGCATAACACGAGCTGATGGAGAGGAAATTTTGAAAACAAAAAGAGGTTTTTGTTCATGAGATACCCATTTACAAAAACCTCTCTCAGTTTTGCAACAACTATCAAGGTTTGAAAGATTCAGTTAAATATTTGCAACCTATTTTTCAGGGTTTTTAAATATTTAATATTTTCCTATTTTAATGTTCATCTTGCGGGGAATATTATGATTGATTGAAAATGAATTTTTAAAAACCAAGAGAGGTTTTTGTCCATCATGGACCCATTCACAAAAATATCTCTCATTTTTTACACAGGTGTCACGGATTGAGAGATATGAAGGCTTCTTTGACACCTATTTTTCAAAAATTCGCCATATTTACCAGGAATCCGATTTTGCTATTTTTAGAAAATTAGTTGAAAGTTAGTTAATGTAACTGCTGGGTAGTTTCAATTTCGACCTAAAGAAGGGAATATAGAACTACTTCTTTGTAATTATAAAAGAGGGACGAGGGTACAGAAGAGGGGTTCGATTTTTGGTTGGCTTAAGGAGGTCTATTGACTTGTTTATGAGCTAAGTACTTAACTCTCATGTGTATTTGGTGAACATAATTATGAAATATATGATCCATATTACCCTTCAGTCTATGTTTTGGCTTCATTTTTAGCTTGTTTAGCTACATAATTGATAAATTCATTGCTGGTTTATAGTCTTTATGCTTGTAATGCTTGTCAGTTGTGAATGAACTTCAAAGTTATGTTTTGTTGGTACATGGTTATTATATTATGCACCTCTGTTCTTCTTTACTTGTGATTTAGTTCCTATTTGGCTTATGAATGTATTCCCTTTGTCACCAAACCTCACAACCAGAAAAACCTTTCAAAAACCCTAAAACCTAGTTTTGCTTGATTGAATATTTGAGATTGTGTTGGCTTGTTTCTTTGTAGTCTGGAAACAATTTCTGGCACAAACAATTCCCATAACTATAGATTGACTCGATTTAGGTTGAAAAGCGAAGAAAATAACTTTATGGTGTTGCGGCTGCAACTATCATTCCAAAAAAAAATTGACTTTTAAGGCCCCCCCTACTCTTTTAGTTTTTTAGAAGGCTTTGAAAGTCTATCTCATCCCACAAGAATTGTGTCATGACTTGTGTTTTTTTGCAAAAGGAGCTTTCCTTTCTTATGTATCGGATGCATCCTTGAAGTTCATCTGACGTATCGAAAGCGTAGTGCTCTAGCCACCCGATTCTCTGTGTCTTGAGCTTTCGAAAAGTCTGCAAAATTTTTATGGCACATCGGGTGTACCTTGGTCTATAATATCGGAAAACACTTGCCGATGCTTCCGGATGCTTAGTCCGAAGCCTTTCCGACACATCGGGTCGCCTGTTTCCTTTCTTTTTTCGATGTCCATATAATTTTTTTTGTGGTTCTATCCATTGTTTCGGCTGTCTGTTTTCGACTGTTCCGAGAGTCTAGTGATGTTTCTTGCCGACGCTTCGGATGCATAGTCCGATGCATATCCGATGTCTTCCTGAGTTTTGTTCCGACGTTAGAGCGATGTTAGTGGTATGTCTTACCAAGTGATCTTTTAAAGACTTTTACCCATCTCGAGAGATTAGTTGTTAACCACCCGATCGACGTCAGGCCTGTTCTTTTTAGCCACCCAAGGCCTTCGCGTCCACTAACAATATCATTTTCGATATGTTTTGGCGCTAGTGGGGTTCCTGCCCGAGTCCTGTTTATTACACTCACCCATGTTTAAGCCTTTTTAAGCCCGTAAGGGGTCAGTTCATGGTCATTGTTTCATGGGCTTGTTAGCCATTTGGAGTATGCAGATTTGTTGGTCGACTGAGCAATTTTAGCCAGCAGAGATCATGTGTTTTCCAGGTCAGATCAGTAATCCATGTAGGATCTCACTTATTACTTGTCATATTACTTGGTGAGTTTTATAGAACAACTTGGTAGGGTTAGGTTTGGTCTCTTTTCCGCGAAGGGTATTTAAATGTTGCAGTCGATTTTTTTTGTGAAGTATTGCTCTTGTTTGGTTAGCCAGGGCCACCGTTTCTTTTACATACCTCAGTCATTGTTACCTAGTTCCTACCATGGGGTTTTTCCTGACAGTCGTTGGTAGAGGGGGGGCACTAGGTAGACAAGTGTTTCGCCGTCTACACCACTCCCTTGTTTCATTAATCAGAGGATGGCAGTATTTGCGGCCGTTGGCCGGTTGGAAGAGGTGTTTTTGTGGAATGTCATGGGAGGGATTTACATTTAGGGTGAAAAACCTGGTTACCCATGAGGTTTTTCTCCCCATGGCATCTTCGAGTTGCTCTTTTCTCATCGACAGTATTGTTGTCGATGTGCTTAGAAATGTGTTACCATAGGAACCTAAGAGCTGCTGCAGCAGAGTCGATGCCTATGAACCTTGTCCTTTCCGCCCCTAGAAAACTTTAAGCCTATTGTGTGTTTTCTTTTTCATGAGAGCACATTTAGGGTAGACACAGAAATTCATTCATTATGCATCATGATGATTCAGTAAAGGAATTTCTCGTTAAAATTGGTTTTTGGTTTAGTGTAGAGTTTATGAAATTGCAGTTATATGTTTGGAATAGATTGAATCTAACATGCTTTTGTATGATCAAAACAGTCTCATCATTCATATAGCAACATGCCTCAGAAACAGAAGAAGAAGGTGCAAGATGCGGACGAAGAACCAGAGATAGAGATCATAACCCGAGTGGAAGTTATATATGAAGATACCAAAGCTGTTACGGGCATCGAACCTGAGTACAAGTGGGGGGGAATCTATCGAATGATCACCAATTGAAGTGTCCCAAATGCAGGATTAGAAGATTTACCCATATATGCCAATATAGAGAGGTCAACAATCATGAAGGTTGCCACGCGTCCAGAACTCTTTCCATGTTCAGAAGTAATAGGTTGGATTCTTCCCAGGGATGATGTAACAAAAATGATTTTGTCTAATACTGAAGGACATAGTTATGCTGCTTATAGCCCAGCTTATGTAGCGCAGGCATATAAGCTACCCATGCCCCAGACTTATCTAACTGAAAAATGGTTAAAGGATCTTAATCTAAATGTTTTGGACAATGTCAAAAGAATGATGGTTCCCAGAAAGAATTTTCGTACAAGGCCATCCAGGGAGTATGACACTGCGAACCTTCACACTCCATATAGATTGATAGCATTGATTTTGAACAAGATATTTGGAAGAGCAAATGGAAGGAATTTCAAACTAAGCTGGGTACCCGTAATTTTCTTTGTGGCCACTCAAGGCACAATTTTCAACTGGGCCAATATAGTGTCTGACAGTTTGTCCTCATGCATAAGTGCAGCACTGGGAGGAGTCTCGCAAAAGAAATCAGAGTTCTATATGAGCTCATTTATGATCGATTGTATTTTGTGCACACAACCGTTCCTAGCTCTGAAGTGCAAATGGGATAAGGACAAGTCTCATGTCTACGTTGCATATCAGTTGTTGTGGGCACACAAATATTTTAATCACTATAAGAGTATTTGTGAAAACTTCATAATGCCACTATACAGGTTAATCTTCCTTGTTGAGTGTGATTGCATGTCAGAAGAAACCTTGAAGATTGTACACGATAATGGGCATTATTACCCGACAGAGGAAGGTCTGTATCTGAGGATGTTTGGCAGAACGAGGGCCCCTTCTCTTTTGCCAAAATATGCTACAGACTATGTTATTCACAAGGAAGTAGTAAGGAAAATTTACAATGATGGGGTTGGTAATTTCCTGTTTGAACAGAAGAAGGCTATGTACCCCCCAGTCCCGTTTTATATAGGAAGTTATAAGTTCTCCAAAGTGAAGAATGCTCCAGAGTTTGTAAAAGAGTTAGAATACTTTCATTTTGGAGAGATAAGTTTTCATAGGAATGATTCTGAGGATAAAGTTGCTAATTATTATACTGCAGCAGGAGTACATTTTGAGTACGCAAACTAATGGGATAAAGATGAAGAATTTTTTTGAAATGCACGCAATATTACAGCTTTGAGGAGGAGATTTAAGCAAAAGATAACGATAGTAGGTGGAAAGGGAAAAGCTACAAAGCAATAGAAGAAATAAGAGGAGGAAGCTGCTAAGAAAAGGGAAGAGGAGGCACTTAGACTATCACAAGAAGAAGAACAATGGTTGACAGAAGAAGAAGAAAAAAGAAGAGCCAAAGAAGAAGCTGAGAAAAGGTTAGCAGAAGAAGAAATTGTGAAAAAGAATCAATAAGAAGAAGCTAAGAAAAGGTAGGAAGAGGACGAGAGGTTAAGACTAGAAGCAATTGACAAAGAAAAAGAACATGCAGATAAAGAAGCTGAAGAACTTCGACAGAAGGAGTAGGGGGAACAAGATGATGCAAATCTGAAGCAAACTCAGTCTTATGATGATCTGATAAGATCCTCTGTCCCATCTAACATCACAACAGAAGGAAATCCAGCTCCAACATTAGGGATTGAACTAATCCCTTTTATCCTGTCCCAAGAGGAGGAGGTGGCTAATTTAAATACCATTTTTATGACAAGAATAAGAAAAGAATTGTCATGAGAACTGAGAAGAAAGTGGACACTAGGGAAAAGCAGGGAGTCATGAGAACTGAGAAAACAATTGTTAACGGCACTGACAAAGATCCAAGACTTATGGCAAGGGTAGGTGTAGCCTCATCCCTATCCAATGAAGATAATGTTGATAAAATAATGACTGATTTGGAGCAATATCAGAAGAAGATTGCTCAAATGAAGGAAACTCTAAAAAGGGAAAGAGGTGAAGGTCAAAATTTGAAGAGGAAGCATGAAGATATGCTCAGTAAGATTGAGAAGTCAAAAGAGGCATACCAAACTTTACAATCTGACAAGGATGCTCTAGTATTATCAGTGAACATCATTGAAGAGAGAAAAAATACCTCCAGAAACAGGTTGTGGAAGCAGTACAGAAAGGAGATACAGCGAGCAAAAGAGTAGAGGAGCTGGAAGCTCAGAACCTTTTACTTAAAGAACAACTGCAAGTGGCGAAGGAGAAATAGATGGACATCACTCGCTTCTGGAATCTAGCCTCGATGTTGTAAAAAGAGATACATCAGGTTTTGTTGAGCCTTGCAGGGGAGATGTATAGAGTTAAACAAATTGAGGTCAGATTGAAAGAGCTAAAACTCAGCTCAACATGATTCCATAGAAGATTATCGGATGTGGTAGAGCTTGTAAAAAATCAGTTAGCATGGACAAGAACCCATTCAACCTTTCCAGCTAACATGCCTCAGAAATATGCATGAAGTCTTAAGATGGAGATAGCCATACTGAATTTTGGGTGTAAGACAGTGGTCAGATTAAACACAGCCATTGAGAAAACTATTGAAAGGTGTGTTGAATTTTACAAAGGCATACATCGGGTTCACAATCAGTGCATGATTCTAACAGACTCCTCGGATCAAGTTTTCCCAGTCAGGGAATAACATCTGAAGAAATTGCAAGAGAGGCTGCAAAAAGGAGAAGAAAGCATATCCAGGCTCGAAGCTGTTACTGAAGAAGACATCAAGAGTTGGATTATACAAGCATTAGGTCACAAACTCTTGTTGGAGGAATCTTTAAGTCAAAGTACACCCAAGGTGAAGGAAATCGAGTCTCAGCTGTCAAAGCATGAGGTGGCAGTTCATGTATTGGAACCTGCAGAATACCAAGCATCAGTGAACAAGCACAAGCTTGGGGCGTTTTTGTCAAGACACCAACTAGGCCCACTTAGTTTTGCCTTATTCACAAGCTGAAGATTATTTAATATTTTGTATTTATTCATTTCTAAGTGCATGTACTAGAGGACAAAATTTTGTAAAGGAAGAGTCGAGGAAGCCTAAAAGGTTGGAGGGAAACTCATGAGTCATTTTGTTTTTTGTATAAGTAGAGGTGAAGTAGATGTTAGAGGGACTTTTTCCTTGCTATCTTTTTTGGTAAAGTTTATTGTAAGAAGAACTACTTCCTTTTATAATAAAGAAAGCTATATTTTTGCTAGAGAAGGGCTGTGAAGTTTCAAATGCATGCTGTAGATTGGTTGAATGTCAAATTATTTATGTTTCAGCTTATTCTACAAACTGTGAGATTGTTCTGACTTATGAATTACTTCCATGTTATGAATGATTTTCTGTTATTTTATGAAACTTATGCAATATATTGAGTGATGAATGTTTTTAACTAACAATAAGCTATCTCTCTGTTTATCTTTCTATGTGTATTCATGTATTCTGAATTAAGAATAGCTATCTGTAATATTCTTTATGCATGTTTTACAGTATATTACTCGTCATTAAATATAATCTTGCTCCCTAGGGATAGGTTAGATAGAATTAGTTAGCATAGCATAGTTATTATATGTTTATGATTTAGAAGCAAAAGGGGGTAATAAGATGAGAGGTAAGAACCTGTGCATCACGTTGTGAACTCTTTGCTATCTCTATCGATTGCACTTAAATTAGGCACTTGCATATCATATATAAAATAAAACAAAAAATACACTTAAACGGTGGACCGGGCCGCAACCAGTAAAGCAAGCTTATACTGTTACTTGACCTACGGTAGCCGGACCGTAAACTGGATGGATTCCCCATACCAAACAATAACGAGCTAATTGGGAACGCTTATTGGGAAGAATCCCTACTGTTGTTACCTGGGATTTTCCAGGCCTCAACACATGGTTTGATGCACACCTTTTCAACATCGGCCACAATTATGGAAGAGCACAAAGAAGAGGTCTTCTGCCCCAATTGCAGATGGACACCAAGCAGAAATGGGAAACCAACACAACTGAAGCACGAACCACCCACCACCATCTGTTACTGCTTCAACCCACCTCCATGTAGATGAGAACATGACACATAAGAGCATAACCAATGGTATAAGTAGATGAGAAGCCTATCCAAACAGAGTAGGAGAGACATAGGTAGAAACATGTAGACTTGAAATGTTAAAAACCCCGTCCTCATCTCGAAAACCCCCCAATAAAAAATATGGAAATCAACATTGTCCAAAACATATACCCGACTCGATAACTTATCTGAAACATGCCCCCACCATTGATTGCAGACACGATATAGGCCCATTTCCAACCTCTAGAGAATAAGTTGCTGAAAGCTATGGAAGTTGCACTCAAATCTTGTAATAAACAAATCTCCAAGTATGCCCATTGGAGGTGGCACCACCCCGCATGAATAACAACTAAACACCATTTTCGATGAACAAAACATAGGCGAAGCATGAAGAACTAGACAATAAGAGAAATAAATCTACATATATAGATTGCCAAAATGAGGTACACTATAGTCGCCCATCACTGAACCAGCAACCCATGACTCATTATAGATGTGACAACATCCCATCCTTAACCCCCAAAAAACACGTTGTTCAAACCCACACAACAACACTGTAGAAGATTTTCGGAGAAGGGAAATGTAGAGAAGTTTCAACAGGCGTCCAACAACAAGAAGTTGAGTTCAAGGTTTTCAATAGATCCCAGGAGTACATTACACCCCCCCCGATAACCCACCAGCCTCAAGCATTGCATTGTCAAGTAATGACATTTAAAACATTGAACACACCCCTTCGACACCATTTAATACATCCATGATAACAACACGTCGTCGAGGCCCGGGACACACCAACTGAGGCTGATGCCAACATGCACGGAGCCAATAAGGGAGGAGATAAATTAGTTTACAAAATTAGAAAATTACATTGAATTCTCAGAACCCTTGCAAAACCTTAGGAGAGGGTGAAATATTAATAGAAAAACCTTTGCAATTATGTCCCAAACCGAAAACTACATGTCGAGGACATAACAAAAAATAATAAATGACAAAGGTGGGGTGAATTACATTCCATATTTTTTTAATGAAAACGATTAGTTTGTAGTTATAAAAGGTTGAAAAAATTTAGTAGAACATTAGAAAAATTACTCAAAAATAGTTTAGAGGTTCTTGAACAATATCTTGAAAAGAAAATATATTAGTTACAGTCATCCAAAAGGGAGCAAACTTACAATGAAAAACAAAAATACTTGACCTGCTATAAACTCTTAAAGACTATCCAACGAGTAGCCTATAAAAAAAGTTCATAAAAGTAAACTAGATGCTAGCATCGCTATTTGAAACCTGGACATCATAAGGATCTTCTTCTTCATTTTCAAAAGTGTGCTCAACATCTTCATCTTTTGCATCTTCTTCACGAATGACACCATCATATTCACGGTCCTCATCCATAGTTTTTTCATCATCTTCATAGTCCTCATCCATAGTTTCTTCAACATCTTCATCCTAGGAGTCTTAAAGTCTTCCTTTGTTTCCTCACTATTTGTATTATAATTTTCTTGGCTATCCTCTACAATTCCATCTCTCTCCTACGAACTAGACATAATTTGAACTGGCCATAGAATAGAGTGCCCATCAACAAGTTTATCATCTAAATTTTCATCAGCCTTGGAATTTTCCCCACAACAATAAGGTCCTCATGCTTGGAAATAGTCCTCAAAATCACTTTAATATGCTCATCACAAGCGTGAACAACACCTTCAACACCAACTAGATGAGAATCCATCCCATAAGTGAAACTTGAGATTTGTTGAGAGGTTTCTTCAATTTGATCCAAACGACTGTCCAAAATAGGCACATCAGTGGTTAATTGATGAACAATAGCTATTAAACCTTCCATTTGGTCATTTAAAAACCTCAAATGGCATTGAATATCATGGATACTAGCTTGGGCCTCACTAATTCTCTCTGTGAGATCCTTTATCTTCTTTTCAATATCCATAGCAACAATGCAGTTTTAAATCCCTTGAAAATTGTCAATACCAACACAAATTTAACAATGAAAGTTGCTAAAAAGAAACTTCACAATGCAAAAACCACCATCAATATGATTAAAGTAATTCGCTCATTCTCGAGAAGCCACTAAAGGAACAAGATTTCTATCGGTCCCAACAAGCCTATCATTACTAATACAAAATTGATTATTGAAATTACCAAACAAATAATTCAAAGAGATCTCCATCTGGGTCCAAATTGGCCCTTAAGGAATTAAGGAATAAGATTTATTCCAACCCAAAAGAAAAGCAAAATGGATGCTTCCTCTCTATCACTAAAGAGATCCAAAGGAAAACTTTGCTCATCCCATCTAGAGAGCAACTCTACAACTCAATTTGAGTCTACAACCCCCCAAACCTCTGCATCCCAAACCCGCCACACAAAGGAAAGAGTAGAACCCAGACGAATCAAACAATAAATTACCTAAAATTTGGGGTCCTTGACGATACAAACTAGTCTAGGAATCCTATCTCCGCGCGGATGGGAGAAGTCATGAATATTTGTTGTATTCCACAAAACCATTACATAGATGAAATCTACACAAGGTCCACTACCTCCAAAATGACGAACAAAGAAACAAAGGCCACTGCAACTCATTGAGTACCACACCCGAAACTCCAGTGAACAAGCCTTCCAACATCACCTGCCTTCATGCGCCCAAGGCAGAGTCCCAATATTACTAAAGAAGCATGCCCAGGAAGGTTTATGGATCTAAATACCAACATATATCCACTTGTCGAAATGCATTAAATGAAACATCATTTCAAACTACCACTAAATGATGCATGATGGAATGTGAAAGATGAAATAAAAGGTTATGCCAAATACAAAACAACTAGGGGTGCCAACAAGATATATTTTGGCCCTCTTTTTTCTTGATACCCCCACAAAGCAGTTGTAAGGTTCATTAGCGAGTTTATTTGCAATAAAATTATGTTCTCTTCGAATATGGTAAAACTGGGCATTCATAATCCAAAGAAGAAGACCAAGAATGCTCTTATGAAGCATGCTCACTATTTGATCCACAATCTCTCGGTGACGTCTAGATTAGGAAATGATAAGGAGAGAATATCCTACCACCACTAGCAATTGAATTCTTAAATTGTTAGATTCCTTCAAGCCTAAATAAAGAGTGTATCACTCAACTTGATTATTGGTGCTTATTTCTAGATCACATAAGGACTTTGAAACAATAGTTCCTCTGGGGTAAAAAAAATAACCCCCAAAACCCCCTTGCCCTGACCCATAATTACATTCCATATTGAAAACAAACAATATGGAATAAAAAACAAATCTTAAATATAGGAGAACATAAGACAAAAACCATTAAATAATAAAATGCAAATAAAATAAATATGAATATAGTAGGAGAATAATAAATAAATAAAATGCTCACAAATATATATAAAATAAAACACAAATAGAATGAAAATTCATTGTTAAAAGCAAATATACAAGGAACACATATTATTAAAAAATAATTATATAATAATGTATATTATCAAAGTGAGTTCTAATTTTTAAAGTAGTTGCATGCTATGTAGATCCATATTAACTCTAGTTCATTAAGAGATCCAATCCCTCAAAGGATCTAAACTTTTTTAAAGTAGTTGCATGTTATGTAGAATTATGTTCACTTTAGATCACTTCGGATTCATTATGTATTGAGAGGGAACAAATCCATTAAAGGATCTAAATTTTTTAAAAGCACTTACATGTTATGTAGATCCATATTAATTATAGATCACTCGAGATTTATCATTTATTATGTACTTAAAGGGATCAAATCCCTCAAAGGATCTATTTTAAAAAATAAAATAATTAAACTCTATGTAGATTCATATTAACTTTAGATTGCTCACAATTTATCATTCACATAAAGGAATCAAATCCTTTAAAAATCTAAAAAAATGTCTACATCTTGAGGATTTGATCCCTCCCATTATATAATAAATCCCATAAATCAAAATTTCCTTTAAGTACTTTTATATGTATGAATCTTTTAAATTATAGATGTGAAATAGTTAATCTTTAAATAACATTATATTCATTAATCAATTTAGTATTGAAATTTTGTTGTGTTGAGAGGCGCTCTACAACTTAGTATGGTTGAGATCTTGTAACGTTATGTAACTTTCTTTATGTAACATTCCTCTTGTAAATATCGGCCATAAAAAATAAATTTTTGTGCCGAGAGGCGCTGTACAGATCTTGTAATGTGATGTAACGTTACTAACGTTTGTAACATGTTGGCAACAAATAATAGTGATAGTCAATATTCTGGGAGAGATCTTGTAACGTGATGTAATGTTTGTAACATGTCCACCAAAAAACAATAGTGATACTAAATATTATGGGAGAGATTTTGTAACACAAAATAAAAAATAATATCACTTTCGTATATTAATAGAAAATAAATTTTCTAATAAGCCAAAATAAATGTCGGCCACACAAACAATCTAATATGGGGGAGATGTTGTAATCTTCCTACCCAACAAAACAATAAAAAAGTAAAAATTTAATTATCCATAAAAAAAATATGTGGGTCAAGAAAAAAACACAAAATTGAATTATCCCCAAAGAAATGTTGGCCTTGCACATGGTTTTATTGTACATTGTTTAGGAGGATTTGCACATGGTTTTTAAACCATGTGCAAGGCCTCCTAAACAACCCATGGTTGTAGGAGGGCCTTACATATGGTTTCAAAACCATGTGTTGGGAAATGATGCAATGTTCGTTCCTAACAAAATAAAAAATAATAAAAAATATTATATGTCGGCCATAAATAATATTAAATATTAATAATAAAAATATTATATGTCGGCCATAAATAATATTAAATATTAATAATAAAAATATTATATGTGGACCTTAAATAAAAAGATGTTTCTTTTGGTTCGAATCAAATCAATGGATACCTAAGAATAGGTTTGCACCTTGAGAGATTTGATCCATCTCGCCGCTTGTAGGATTTGGATCTAGGCTGGTTTAATTATCAACTTAGCAGATGTTGTAATGTTCCTATCTAACAAAACAACAAAAAATAAAAAAATACAATTATCGGCCAAAAAAAATGTGGGTGAAGAAAAACAACACAATATGTGGGAGATGTTGTAATGTTCATACTTAACAAAATAATAAAAAATAAAAAATTGAATTATCCGAAAAAAAAATGTTGGTCGTGCACATGGTTTTAAAACCATGTGCAAGGCTTCCTAAACAACCCATGGTTTTAGGAGGGCCTTGCACATGCTTTTAAAACCATGTATGGGGTAGAAATAAAAAATATTATATGTTGGCCATAAATAATATTAAATATTAATAATAAAAATATTATATGTCCACCTTAAATAAAAAGATGTGTCTTTTGGTCCCAATCACATAAAAGCTAAAAAGCTGATAGTTGAGTGTGCAATACTTAAGAAGAGGTTTGCACCTCCAAATATTTGATCCTTCTCGGAGCTTGATAGAGCCTAGGATTGGGATCTATGGTTTACAAGCAATTTGATTATAGACTTAGCTAATTTAATAGTTTTTTAAATCCATACATTTTTAAACATAAACTATAAAGAAACAAGACTAAATGCCAATTTTTATATTGATCTCATATAAAACAAAAAACTAGTACAACCACTTAACTTTCCGTCTAAGTTAAGTGGTAATGAACAAGGTATCTTGTCTTTCAGTTAAACAGTTTGACTACCACTGACAGCTAGTCATGCATCAACTATCAATTGGGTAGCTATCCATGCATCATTTATTGGTTATCCATGCATATCTANTATATATATATATATATATATATATATATATATATAAAATTATTTATTTGGAATTTGAAACCATACTCATAAAATCAATTTGGACACTACACTTGTCTAGTCTTCCTGCAATTTAGGATAAACATAATTGCTACTCTTATCCATATATAGCTACCAATTTTTTTTGATATAATAATAATAATAATAATTATTTATTTTTAATTTGAAATGACACTTATAAAATTAATCTGGATAGTACACTTGTCTAGTCTTCTAACAAAATAGAAAAAACATACTTATTATACAACCCAAAATTTTATTAATATTTTTTTTATAATTATTTATTTTTAATTTACAATGACACTTATAAAATCAATCTAGATAATACACTTATCTAGTCTTCTAATAAATTAAATTTAAAAAAACATACTTATTATACCACCCAAAATTTGTAAATATAAACACCCATCAATACAAATATTAAATTTATAATTATAAAAATTAAACACTTTGATAATAAAAATTACATTACTTGTAAACATAACTAGCTTTTAAAATGATCATATCCCTAGATTTTAAATTTTTAAACCATCAACTCAAAACCTATCCATATGACTGTACTAGAGCGTTTATAATATGACCATGGAACTGCCAACACCACCACTATCATCATCAACCACAATAATGGGCCGTGATGATAAAAAAAAAAAAAATAACGACATTATTTTATTTTATGGAAAAGTATGGAAACATATTTCCCACGACAATTAATTATTATTAATTAACAATAATAGTCGCCGGATAGAGAAGCGAGCTAGAGAGAACGGGTTGAAAAGGAGATCCATCCATTCATCCATCCTTCTTTTCTTCCTTGAGATCTTCGCATTTGGGAGCGCCCTGATTCAGCAGCAGCAACACCGCTACTACGCTTAACAGATTCAAGAAAGCCCCAATTTTTGATTGTGTTTCTTTTATATATCTACGCATACATGGTTTGCCCGGACAAATTGTGAGGACTGAGCGTTTTGGAAAAAAACTGTTTAGAAGTAGAAGAAATAGGGCAGAAATAAGAGTAAGAAAGTTGGGATTTTGTGGGGTTGGAGGCGGGGTAACAACGCTGGCGGGTGTCGAGGACGTCTGATGGCGGATCCGCCCCAAAGGCGCCCGAAAAGTGATGAAGAAGAAGGCCAACATCAAGACAACAGGATTCAGCAAGAAGAGAGGATTAGTGGCAGGGTAGTGGTAACAGGTCCAGGGTTCAAGTCTTGTGATTGGAAGAAGAAGAAGTGGGGTCGGGAAGCATGCTGAGCGTGCTCCGACTGCATCTTCCCTCCGAGATTCCCATTGTGGGTTGCGAGCTTACTCCTTATGTCGTCTCTCGTCGTCCAGATAATTCCATTACAACCGATGATATTCCTGAATCGGCTCCTGTAGATGGCTGCTACCTCAGATTCAGATGGTATGTCCATTCACAACCCTTTTTTACATTTTCTTTTGTATTCTGATTTGTTTCCATCTATTAATTTCTTGTGAGAGTGTTTCTACTTAGGGTTTCACTGCTAGGGTCTCTTGTTTTGTTTCGTTCTTTATTTTTCTATTCTTTCGTAGATCAGCCCCTCTGCGCTGTGGATTTAATTTCTCGACTGCAACTTCATTTTTAAACATGGTCATAGAAAAACGACATGGCGTCTCACAATATCTGATTGAAGAAATAAGTGTTTGTTTAAAATGTTAAAAGAAATGCAAGAACATGTCAAGTGGGCTGCGGCCGAGTTGTTGAATCAAATCAAAGCAGTTTGAGTGTTCAGACCCGGGTTCAAAGCTTCCTGGTCAAGTGGTTTATTTAAATCAAAGTACTTTGAGGGCTCAAACCCGTGTTCAAATCCCCCCGAAGACATTCCGCGTTACTACCGCCTCTGAGATCAGTTGGTAGTCTGGGTGATCTTGATGAGTCACAGGTGGCGTATCTCAATTGGCAAGGCGACGTGCGAGTCCTACCTTGAGGGTTCATGGATGCGGTCTATTTCAACGTACAAGGTCAGGTGCAACCTCATGGATGTGGTTTCCGTGTATCACAACAGACAAGGCTAGGTGCAAGACTTTTGTGAATTGGTGGGGCAGAAACCACTAGGTTATCGAATCTAAACTGAAAGTAGGGCCCACAGTGTTATCAAGGGCCTATTCACTCCCCAAAACAAGTAATGCTATAACTCACTATTATTTGTTCATAAAGAATTGAAAATGATTCCAAAGCAGCTATCCGAGTTCTCTAAATCCCGGAAACCTGATGTCATCACGCTGAAGGTGGGATGAGTTTGCTGTTTATATCTGGAGGTTGGCGTGATGCCACCCAGTCTGAGTTAGCTGTCATGATGGTTCTACTACCTTTGCCCATGCTTGCAGGGT
Organism: Pseudotsuga menziesii; assembly: GCA_001517045.1. Taxonomy (NCBI): domain Eukaryota; kingdom Viridiplantae; phylum Streptophyta; class Pinopsida; order Pinales; family Pinaceae; genus Pseudotsuga; species Pseudotsuga menziesii. The sequence continues at coordinate 554,308 of LPNX010546652.1, read as the reverse complement.
GAGCTATTGTGAGAATTCAACCCTGGTGGTGTGGGGGCTAAGACAGCACATCGCTTTACCAACCTGGTTGACCTCTTGTGCCTTACTGTTTTTGGTGAGACCTTCAAACATCTTTCCGAGGCCTGAAAAAACTCAAGAGGGCATAAAGTCACCTAGACACAGAGTCAAACCTTACGTTTCTGTTCTATCATGGATTTCTAATCAGTGTACTGGTGGAATTTATCCTCCCCTGGCAACCACATCCGAGGTTCCTATTTGATAGGAGGAGTGCATAATGAGACTTGTTGAGATTAAGTTGTACTACCTTTGTAATTTTGTATATTGATTGTTTTTCTTATATTATATTTCAGTTCTTGTGTTCTCCCAGTGCATGGTTTCCAGCCTCTAGTTTCAGGGTATCCACGGTTTTGTCAAATGGTCTTTATGTAACCCTAAGCTTATTTAAAGGTGTAACGTGTTGAGTGTTATTCCAACATTTCTCTTGTTTCATTTATTTGCGTGATTTTCTGATGGTTCATTGCCTTTCGTTTGTGCACTCTTATTACTATTTTATGTTCTTGAGGAAGTGCTTGCAATGTATGGAAGAATTTCTATGCAAGAATTTCCAAGGCTGGTGTTTTGCACATTGAAGATTATTTTTGCTGTTGCACACGTAACCATGAATAGCAAAGGAATTTAAGTTTATTTAGACAGTCCGGCAATGGTGGAGACCATTTATAATGAACTTTAAGATGCACACTTAATTTTGCTGAGAGGTGCATCTACAACCTACATAGCGGGGCTCCATCAATACTTCTATGATTATGCATTTGCTTATGTAATGTCTGGGCATCTACAACCTAGATAGCGGGGCTCCATCAATACTTCTATGATTGTGCATTTGCTTATGTAATGTCTGGGCCGATTTTATATAAATTAATATTATATACATTATTTGTTTAATTGGCTGCCACCTTGTTTCGTTCCACCTTGTTTCCTTCCACCACCGTTTTTTCTCTTCTAAAACCATTTGCTTCCTCCATTCCTTCTTATATACACTTTAGTTTTTTTTCTTTTAAGCTAGACCTATGGGTTAGCCTAGTCGGATATTTACCTAAACTATACTTTCAGTTTTCTTCTTTTTCTTATACGGGGCTGCTTTTGCACTCCCACATTGTACTCACATTGGATGTTTTTTTAGTTCGTTGACCTACTTTTGTGGTCATTTGTTGGACATTAATAAAATTATCTTATCTTTTTTTATGAAAATAAGTTGCAGGTATATCTGTGACTGCCTACTTCCTATTTCCATGTACCTGTCACAGATGTACCTACAACTTTAATGTCCAAGGCTTGCAGAAGCCTGTTAACCAGTCTTGGACTCTGATCCATGATGCCCAGCAGTCTTGACTGTATATCCATATTTTTATGATGTGCATTCCTAATATCCTATAGACAACATTGTAAATGCTCAATTGCTAGAGGCAAGGAGAGCATCAACCTCATACGATTACGAGTGCTACTTTGATGATGCTAATTTGCTATCATTTGAGAAATAAGATAATATAAGATTTTTATTTCCAATGAATGACCAGAATAGTAGATCAATCACAATGGAACTTGGAAGTACAGTCCAGTGCAAGTACATTGTGGGAGTGCAAAATCAAATCATAGTCACTAATCTACAAGAAAACAAAAAAGCTAGACATTAGTAACCGAGAATTCAAATAATGCAGATACAATGCTCATGTCAAAAGTAATATGGTGGGGACAAAATGGAAAGAAAAATGGTTGCACTTCCATGCCTAAACAAGGGGAACGAGGGAGCATATCAAGGCGTGCTAGAGTTAGAGGCAGACGGAAGGGAGGAAGAAGATGATGCCCAAATAGTCATCGGCCACGTGGAAGGAACCTGTATACTGTTCAATAATCTTTGCTGGGAAGAAATCTGGACTGAAGAGACTCAGATGTGTGATCCTGGGCGGAAGCTGATAATCTTTTGTAACTCTCCTAACACTCGAGGCTGAAGGGGAGAACCTGGTGATTGACCAGAGCAGAGCTGGCTTTGGAGTGGTAAAAAATTTACCAGAAATGCAATGGACCACATCTTTTGCATTTCTTCCACTTCCACTGCGTCTTACTTGCTTCTATCTTATGTCTTCCAGTTCATGTACTTTGTTATTTTTACTATATTCATTTAAATAGGGCAGTGCAAGGTTTTATCATCATATATGTGCTTCCTCAGTTTCCAATAAAGATTCACTCTGAAATATGATTGTAACTAGAGAAAGTGAGGTGCTCTGCAGCTCGGGGTTGGGGTTGTGTAGAATATGCAAGAAATACTTGTGGTTATGTGGTTACCTGTAAGGGATGTTTGTGGATCTGCCATCCCAAACATGCTGAATTGCAAAGCATGATGGCCAAGGCTTGGAGAAGCCTATCTAATTATGCCAATTGGCGTTTATATCTTACAATTTTGGGGTGGAATACCATCTATGCTTTTCCTCGATTGCAGGAGAATGGGACAAGTGTACTGTTCAGATTGATTCTATGGTCGTCGCTCAAAATTCGTAATAGACAATTATAAAAAAATAAAAAATAGCTCATGTGATAACTGCACTTAATGGCATGGTAATGTGCAGTCTGTATGACAGTAGAACTCCATCTAGCAGCTAATGTGCACAAGGTTTAGTTGAACTCCATTTTGCAGCTGGGAGTTGAGCTAATGCGCAGTTCATGTGACAGTCGAACTCCTAATAAGCTCCTCTGAAGTCATGTGATAACTGCACTAAGTGGCATGGTATTGTGCAGTAACATATAACTTATTCGTGGTAATGAACTTGTGGCCTATCGGTGTTCACCAACCACAAGTTAAGTGGCTGTGCTAGTATTTAACCAAGCTTGGACTCTGATCAATGATGCCTGGTAGTCTTGACTGCATTTCCTTGTTTTTATGAGATGCATTTGTACTTTCTCTATAGAGAACATTGTAAATGCTCAATTGCCAGAGTTACAACTTTGATGAGTTCACTTGATATTAAACCCACACACAGCTGATAATTAATGAAACATATCATTTGACAGAGTAGATTTGCTTTGGAGTGCTTGAAAATGTACCAGAGATGCAGTGAACCACATCTCCAGTGCATTTCTACCATTACATCTCTTTAAAGTTTAGTCACGTCATGCTACTATTTTATGCACTTCCAGTTCGTGCACTTTGCTTATATTTTGCTATATTTCATTTTAATGGGGTAGTGTTAGAGTCACCCTATGTGTGCTCCTTCATGTTCTAAGAATGAATTACTCTGAATGAGAGAAGTGAGGTGCTTTACAGTCCGGGATAGGGGTGTCTCCATGCTGTGTCATGTGTACTGCTAATAAAACAAATTTAAAAAAGAGAGCCAACGTCTAATTTTAAAACAATGATAAAGTAACATAACCTTGGGATTTATTAAGCAATGAGAGGTGAAAAAAAGCAAGGTGCAGACCTCAATGTTATTTCATAGTACATGATGGTGCAAAAAGATTGAGGCCTGCAACGTTGCACTCACAAGAGTTATATTCATTGCTCTTGATGCTTAACAGATCCAGTTTAAGATGGATCGATGCTAGCTGACTGATTTGGCCTTAGGTGGTATTCTTCTTTCAAGTACATAGCAACTACTAATGGGTGCTATCTTATTGTTCACTTAAACTTACTAGCAACCAATACTTCACCATTGACTCTCTTCGCTACCTTCTGTTTAACCTCAGGTTTCTGTTGATGCTTGCGTCTTTGCATATCTCTTTTCTTCCTGAAATTATGCTTTTATGAAAATTAGTAATGGGTAAAATACCAGCCATTCAACAAGGTAGCTTGAAAGCAAGATGCATGAATTAATAAATGTAATTTGTTGGCCCATTCATACTGCAATGGGGATTTCTCCTTGCTTGTATATAAGAGTAGTCTAATAGAAGGTAAGAAACTATCCCTTTGCCACATTTTATTTTCAGCCATTTCTGCTATTTACAGTTTTCCTTGCTAAGGAGTTCATTCAGCTTGTATTAACTTTTATAGTGATCCTGACTCCTCTCTGCTTATGTAGTACATGCTAAGTGCTTCTGGATTACTTTAAAAAGATTATTACAACTTCTCAGATAAAAAATCCCTCACTTTGTTTGGATGTCCTGTTCCTTACTGAAAGAGTTGAGTGTATGCTTGCACCAAGAGTAGTGAGTTACATCCTACAGATGAGATAGATGTGTCACGTCTGTAACATTGATAAACTAAATTGAATTTCTTTTTGCACCAAGAGCAACGAGTTGCATCTACAGCCCAGCAGATGTGTTATGTCCGTAACATTGATAAATTAAATTTAAGTTTTTTTTAAGCTCGTAAAAATGAAAATTAAAAACTAGCCAACAATAATAATAAAAGCTTAAAAAGGGACCGTAATAATTATAAACTCTTATCATAAAGTGAACCGGCATAGATCCATCTTAACCCCAGATCTTTTAAGCACTGTGAGAATTATGTCTGTTTTTTTGATCCCTCTTGGTGCTTATTCGATCTGGGGTTAAGATGGATCTACACTTGTTATAAGTAACTCAACTGTCCACATGTTTAGAGCTCCAAGGTCTCTATTGGCTGTGGACCTGATGTTCTTCCCTTTGATTGTATATTTGGTGGTGTGTGTTGACAATGAAGCTGGCTGAGGGAATTGAACTAGTCTGTTTTCTTCCTTCATCCCTAGAGAAAATCCCTTCTCAGATATGTCTTGCTAGATTGATGCATAGTATTGTGTTTTCCACAGGTTCTGGGAACTTAGAAAACCGGCTTAACATTGATCTACAGATTTATCTGAAATTCAAATTGAGTCCACTGTAAGGAAAACAGTTTGAAATGCCATAAGTCATATCATAGATGTGTTTTTCTCCTTACATTAAAAGAGGGAAAACACACTGTTGTTTTTAATGCCAATAATCCGTTTTCATTTATATGATAAAAAATGCAGAACTGTGATGTTGACCTCAAAAATTGTTAAATTTTAACCTTTGAATGTATTGTTATTGATGGCAGTGTGTATATGCCTATGGACATCTAAAATCTCTTTCCTTTTTTAGATATTAACTAATTGTGGAAACTTCAGTTTTTCTATATGGGTATTTTGCTCACTGATCATTTTGTTCTACATGCTATTATTCTATTCGGGTGTTTCAACGTTGTGCTTGTTTGAGTCTGCTAATTTTCGCATATGTTGTTTCCTTTGATCAGCTTTTCTGAAAAGGCTATTTTCTGAGTGACAGCATTTGACAAAGCACTATATATTGTTACAGGTATCGTATCCAGAGTGACAAAAAGGTTGCAGTCTGCAGTGTCCATCCATCAGAGCTAGCCACTCTACAGTGCTTGGGTTGTGTGAAGGCTAAGATACCTGTTTCAAAGAGTTATCACTGTTCACCAAAGTGCTTCTCAGATTCATGGCGTCACCACCGTGCATTGCATGCACGAGCAGCCAGTGCAGTTCATGAGAATGGAACTGAGGACGATGAATTGTTTGGGAGATTTGGTAGCACAGGGGGACTGGTTGGTTCAACTTCGAGCACAGGAATTCAAAATGCAACTCTAAGCAATGGTTCTGCCTTGTTAAACCCTCCGAATGTTTCTGAAAGGGGTGGGGGTGAGACATGGTATGAAGTTGGACGTTCAAAGACATATACACCAACAACTGATGATGTTGGCCATGCTTTGAAGCTGGAATGTGTGGCAGTTGATGCAGCCGCAGGAATACCAATAGGTCTGGCCAGCACACTCCATACTTCCCGTGTTATCCCAGCCCCTTCCCCTACTCCTCGACGCATGATTCCCATCAATGCAGTTGATGGAATTGCAAATCTTGAGTTAGAAGGACGCACTGCAGCTTCTGGAACTTTCACTGTACTCTCATATAATGTACTTTCTGATCTATATGCAACCAGTGAGATGTACAGCTATTGTCCTCCCTGGGCTCTTTCATGGCCTTATCGTCGCCAGAACTTGTTGCGTGAAATTGTTGGTTATCAGGCAGATATTCTTTGCCTTCAAGAGGTATTATTATTCTCTTCGCTCAATACTGAAACATTAATAAAGAATGATTGTGTACATGTGATGCCATTGTTTGACATGCAAGCTATGCCATATATTTTTTGACTTTGACATTCATGAACTGTATTGGATTGAACGGCAGTCTAGAAAATGTTTGCATGTGATTTCATTTTTTGGCATAAAGAATGCAGAATATATCTTCTGTTCGCTTCGCTTCTCTTTCATCTATATTGAAATTTGAGTGTATAGGTGCTACAACTATACTATCTCTAGAATTTTCTTTCTTCTTTAAGATAAATTGATTTAGATTTTAGTTGATTTCTAGATTTCTGTAATGATGCAGGTTCAGAGTGATCATTTTGAGGAGTTCTTTGCACCTGAATTAGAAAAGCATGGGTACATAGCTGTTTATAAGAAGAAGACAACAGAGGTTTGATTTCTGATTACCTAATATTTTTTTGGTGAAAGTTCCATATTTCTTGAGATGTAGGCCAGACAATGAAATAACATATCTATTTGGCTTACAGGTTTATACTGGCACAGCCTATGCAATTGATGGTTGTGCAACTTTTTTCCGCCGAGATCGCTTTTCACTCGTTAAAAAATATGAGGTATTGTTTTTTGTCTTATTAATCATATTTCTGTAGCTTATTTATCAGTAGCGAAAATTTTCCGTCTCATCAGTTCTTCTGGCTTTAGGTTGAATTCAATAAAGCTGCACAGTCTTTGACAGAAGCTGTGGTTCCATCAGCTCAGAAAAAGGCTGCTCTCAGTCGGTTGCTCAAGGTTGGTTGGGATCCTTGTTTATTTTAGATGAGTTTTTTTTGCTCACCTTTGATATGTGGAGATTTGATGTACATCTTTGTGGAGATTACTAGCTGGAATGTTGACTAAATCTTATTATGCAGGATAACGTTGCTCTCATTGTAGTTTTGGAGGCAAAGGACACTAACCATGGGATTGATGTCCTTGCACCGGGAAAACGTCAACTTCTTTGTGTGGTATGTGGTATGCCGTTTGGGTTGTTGGATTCATGTTTTGGAGAGTAGTTTTAAGAGAAACATAATAGGTGTTTTATTTGTGACTGGCATCCTAACACATCTAGGATGGATTTGGCAGTTTCACATTTGCAAATGTTGTTGTTTTGATCTGCATTGATGAGGAATAACTTGCTCAATTTTTTATAATTCAACATTTATGTAGTCTGTCAAGATGAAAATATTCTAGGTTTTATGGGCACTGTGCTGGTCATATGTGGCTGATTGACATCCATACATGGCTTTCGTGATTCAGGCTAATACACACATAAATGCCAATCCAGATCTCAAGGATGTCAAACTTTGGCAGGTGTGTTTCTTCTTCCAATGTGTCTTTTACAGTCGAGGTTATTGATGCAAAGATGCTAGAACATCTTTCAAGTAATGTGTTTTTTGGTTATCAGGTTCATACTCTTCTTAAAGGATTGGAAAAAATAGCTGCCAGTGCAGACATACCTATGTTAGTTTGTGGTGATTTCAACTCAATTCCTTCAAGGTCTGTATTCTTGGAGATTTTTTTGGAAGGTTTATTTGTTGGTTTCAGAGAATAGATGGTGGAACGTTACATGTTTATTAAAATGTGTATATTATAAGGCCAAAATAGAGCTATCTTGCTGTCTTCCAATAATGTAATTTGGATTGTATTTCAGTGCCCCTCATGCTCTTCTTGCAACGGGAAAAGTTGAGCCTTCACATCCAGACTTAACAACTGATCCCCTTGGGATCTTACGTCCTCCAAGCAAGCTTTGTCATCAACTACCTCTGGTAATATCTCTAATTTTGATGTATGGTATCCAAGCTTAGTCCCTTTTGTTTTTATTTTTAATGCATTTTTCCTGAATGTTTGTGATTTGAAACAATAGGAACTAGGTGTTATACTTGTAAACAGTACTACTTTGTTGCTGAATTGAGCCTGTTCAAATTTGATGCAATGTATCTTGTAATAATATAATTAATCCATTTCGATATGTATTTTCTTATATAATCCCTTTTCAGGTTAGTGCTTATTCTTCCTTTGCAAGAATGGCGGCGGGAGTAGGGCAAGGTTTAGAGCATCAACGAAGAAGAATGGACCCTGCAACAAATGAACCTTTATTCACCAACTGCACTAGAGATTTTCTTGGAACTCTTGATTATATTTTCTATACAGGTAAATCCAGAGGATATTTTAATTACATTTGGTTTCGCAAATGTATTTTGATGGCAATGTCAAGTGCATAGTGTTGAAGAGAGTCATTGGATGTGCCAAGGGTTATTTTATAAAGCATTGCATTTTGGTTCTAAAAGTTGTGGGAAATGCTTAGATTTTATTTTACAAACTGAACGATGTTTGATATATTCATTTCTTCACACGTGGATGCTAAAGATTGGCACTGGTGGGCAATCTTCACACGGTATTAAGTTGAGCAGAGTGATGATGTGGTGTAGTGTCTTGTATGACACATTACTTGATTCATTAGTCTTTAACAAAATTATTTTCATTGCAGCGGATTCACTTATGGTGGAGTCTCTGCTAGAGCTTTTGGATGAGGAGAGCCTACGTAAAGACACAGGTCTTCCTTCTCCTGAGTGGTCATCTGATCACATTGCACTTTTGGCAGAATTCCGATGCAGGCCCAGGGGTCGGCGCTAGCATAACAATGCCAGTAATGATGGTCCATTGCCTTCCCTAAGAAGAACATAAGAATTTCTTTTAACAGTTTCGGGGATTTGAGTGAGTTGTCACTTCATCCATGTCCACAATCGCATGTTCAATGTTTTCTGTTTGTATTCTGCAATTCACTTTTTTATCTCTTCTTTGGCATTTTGCTGTGGTGAAGATGGTAGTCTGTAACATGAAGAATTGCTAGCTACATTTTGCTTGCGTGTTTCGGATCCCTATAAAATGCAAGGAAATACTGTACATGTGTACATGATATTATAATAGAGGATGGGGTTCGAGAAAGATTCCAGTGGTAATGTAGTGGCAATAAGAGCTGGTCAAATTTATCTGAATGTATGGCAGAAGCATTTGTTGTACAGGCATCATTTATCAACGGAAGAGAATTGAGAGTTTCTTTGAGGTGGTGCCATCCATTTTTGATTGATTGCTATACAATGCATATTTGAAGTAGGTTACTTTCTAACTGTCATATTCACAGACATTTCTTAACTGTTTATTCACATATTTAAACCATTAGCTGCATTAGCTGCAATTTAGTATTTCCTCAATCGATGTTGCTTAGCTCTCCCTTTTTTGAGTCTTACAACTTGGATAGGATTTTTTTTTAAATCCCTATTATGGAAATGCATCATCTATGACATAATAATTTGTACAATCTTGGTTTTTTATGGCCTACATTGTCCAAAGTTTTTTGACGCTAGGAGTATTTTGTTCAAGGTGATGCAAATAAAAGTCTCTAGTGTTGTCAGAGAATTTTTCATAAAATTTGTGTTTGCATATCTTGCAATGTATTCTATAATACTGATTATTAGCACGAGATCGTCAGCCATTATAAGGGTGGGTTTTGTTCACCTGTCATAAGGAACTACATTAAAATATTGGGCAATTGTACTGTAAATAGATTTCAGTTCGTGACGTTATGGGGTTTGTAAACTTGACCAGATTGTTTGACGCAGAATTAGAATTCTTATCATTTGAGTAAGCGATGATCCAATTATGTACCTGATATAGAGTTTGTTGTCAGTTTTTATATGATGTGCTCTTATAGATTATTACATCAAATGACATCCAGATTGGTGCCTTGAGGTTTGTACTATTTTCGCCAACTTGGGAGAATATGTTGTGGCAGGTGTAAAGATTGGAGAAAGAGAAAAATTGTCCACACGAGAAGAATTTGTATTATGGTTGCTTGTAAAGTTCCTATTCGGTTGCAGAGTTTCATGTTGGACTAAGCAAAATATTACATGCATAAACACTGAACTGTGTGACCAAACGGCTTGCGCGAAGTAACTTTTATCACTTACGTCAGAATCCTACACTGCTTTTGGTTTGGGAGGATTAATACACCATTTGGCTGCTGTTTTCTCCCCATGACTGGATATCCTACCTTTACAAGTTGAAGAGGTTTGGGGTGGGGGTGGGGGTGGAAGACGAAACCAGGCCAGTTGCAGTGTAAATAGTGCCTGGTTCTACTCTGCTAATCTGATACTACGTTCTTCTGACATGAATGTTTCCTGCTGAATATGATTAAGACATGTATCTGCATTAAAAACTAATACAATTTTAAAAATGTTGGTTGTATGCCATGTGCTATTATAAGAATGCTTATTCTAACAGATTTGATAATTAGAATAATTTACTCCAGAAAAAACGCAAGTTTCTTTCTCAGCATGTGATTAACGATAGCCATGTCCAATGGGCACAACCTGAATCAATAGTGTTATAGAAAAATACATGCTTTTGTGACAGGAATAGAATAGCTTCAGAATGAAATGCAATAGAAAGTGCCCTTTAGTTGATTATTGTGTGGTGGTAAATAAAATCTCGAATAACCCTGGACAAGTTGCTTGCAAAGGAATGTGAATACTGAATAGCGCTTAGATTTTAGACAAACTGAAGGGTTTTTGTTGATTATGTTTTTGGATGTTAAGGTCCTTTAGTGAGTTGAAATATTTGTTGTGACACATTTTAGTTGTTTCAATATACTCTCATGTTTGTAATGCAATGGACGAAAGTAGAACTCGAAAAATTAAAGGGGATTTAACTGAATTATTTTCATTTGTTATATGACTTTAAATACCATAAAGGCTTATTGAGAAAGATAAGCTGAAGAAACCCATTGATATTAAAGTGAGTGTTTTTATGGGTACCAATGGGAATGACGATACATTGTGCAAGATATTTTCTGACGTCCTTGTCGATTCCACAAGAATCAAAACCATCAGACTGAATTACACAGTGAACCATCTCATTATTCATTCGAGGGCTCAATGGCAATATAAATATCCGAATACGTTTTTGCTTATCTCTTCAATTTTATCTTTATATTAGAAACCAGAAGATTGAATTTATTAGGTCTATCATGAAAGCATGATGTCTCACAAGTCTATTTGCTTATTTATCCATGCCGATTTTAAACAAAAGGGCTCGATTGCATTTTAATTATCTGAAAACATTTTGCTAATCTTTTCTGTTTTATTTTCTTAATAAAAACCAGAAAAAAACAATATCTTAGGTTTATCACAAGAGAAGATGTCTTGATTATACTAGAGTCTATTTGCTTGTTTATACATGCCAATTTTAAACAAATGGTTAGAACTCATTCCAAGGGTTTTCTTAAATTTGCTATTCATTCCTTCAGTCAGGGTGAGGTTCCTATTATTTTTAAGGATAAAAGACTTTTGATTTAACGAGTTGCTGAGATTGCTTTAATTTTTTTAGATAATGATTTGTGTTTTGTGTCTCTCTTTTTTAAACCCATATTTGTAATCTCATTGTTCTCTTTTGATTTTGTTGAAAAGTATTTGTTTTGGTCATCCTATGGAGGATGGTTGCATTCTCTGCCTAGTGATTATGATTATCATTGTTTAAAAAAAATGTAACTTATAGATTTTGTAACAAGAACTTGGATTTACAAATTATGCTCAAAATCTGCTCTTCCAAGTCGGAGAGCATATACGAAATGACATAACGTAATACCATTGCCAGAGGTTTTCATACCATATTTAAAGTTGTACTATTTAATAAATTATCCAAGATTAGTATAAACAAAAGCACATTGTTAACATACCAACCAAATTTGTGACCTAAATGGGCCTCCTACATAGACACATAGACACATCTTCATGCTCCATGCCATATCTTTCTTGGAAATTTGGCTGTTTTGTTAAAGCAACTATGGTTTGTTTCATGGTTTCTGTAACACTAGCCTTCTTTTTCATGGAACCTATGGATATCATTGGCTGACATGCAATGTACTGTGTCCTTTAACAGGCCTCCTACATAGACACATACACACATCTTCGTGCTCCATGCCATATCTTTCTTGGAAATTTGGCTGTTTTGTTAAAGCAACTATGGTTTGTTTCATGGTTTCTGTAACACTAGCCTTCTTTTTCATGGAACCTATGGATATCATTGGCTGACATGCAATGGATTGTGTCCTTTAAACCCTAATATAATATTGTAATGCATTTCTGAATTATTGTTAAGTTTCTCATATTTCAAAGCTTAAATTCTGATCTTTTAGGGTTGTTTCCATATCTTGCTTGTTTTTTTTATTCTCCATGTGATTATTGAAGTATTTGATTCTTTGTCTCATCCTCTCTAATTAACTATTCATCCTTGGCAAAATCTTGTTCACCTCAACAATGCTTATTTACTTTATTTAGAAATGGATGGTTTTGTTACAATATCAAGCAGAATATGAAATCTCTCTTACCCACTCTCTTAAGCCAAAGAAAACTCTTAAAACAACCCAATTCCCATTAACCATACCCCCCATTGAATGCAACGCTAGGCCTTTGAGATTGACTACAGGACCATGTTGACTCAAATTCAACTGAGAAGAGTAATGTACCAAACCAAGATAACTGTAACCTTGGAGAGAGTATTTCTTACCTCTATTTGGAAACCTGAAGACCACATCCAAGAAAGCGACTGAGTTGTGAAGGATGCAAGTTTGTTATTGCATCGATAGTGTCATGTCCCCATCCAATTAAGGCTATTTGCAAACATCGTCACACCAACCTATTAGCTTCCTAGGTTGAGGTGGATACATAAATTTTGTATTAAGGGAGCTATGGGACCCAAAAGGACATTAGTTTACCATATTCACATTTAAATGGGTCACATGAATAACCAATGCTAAGAAAAAAGGTGACATTAGTTCATGAAGACACTTCGAAGCTTATGGAGCCTTTGGTTGACTAGATTCCCCACACACTTGGCATGTTATTCATCCAAATTTGAATCCATGGGGAATGTAATGTTATTGTAGGGTATTTTGGTGTCAAATAGTATACCATGATCCAAGTAATTTTATTTAATTAAGTAGAATAACTCCCTTGGAAGAGGAAGAGACTAAGAAGACAATGTGTGTCACTTTGAAGGAGATTCCATGCACTCTATGACAACTAATGATGAAATATTTAATGACAAATATGACAAATTCAGACTTGATTGCAAACCTATGACAAATCTGACAAGATGGGGCTAAAAATAGCCACAAAGAGCGCGGATTTGGGAGTTAGAGGTAGCCATTCGAATTGGAGCATGAAGAAAAAGACAAGGGTCATAGGTGTTACTAAACCACTAATATGAGTTGGAGGAAGCCCATGGAGGGAAATTCGACCTTAGGAGGCCTCATGAAGTTGATAAAATGATGTCACGAAGAAGAAGAACGACACTTTTGATCATTTGTTAATTGGCTTTTGGTATTTTTGGAGAGCTTTTGCTTGTCCATTGCACCGTGAGTGTTCACTCTTCCTACTTGTGAACTAATTTCGTTGGAGTTGGATTCCTTTCCAAGTAGGTTGATGGAGAGGCCATTTAGACCTCTCATTGGAGTTGAATGAAAGAGTTCTAGTTGTAGGTTGAAGGTTCATATAGTTTGAATTCTCATCTATCTCCCTATTCTCTCATTCATTCTTCACCATTACCCCACACTCTCATGTTGATGGCACACTTGTGGAGTGGTGCTTGCGCTTCGCTGAGTATATTTGATGCCCAAGCTTGGGTATATGATGTACGACTCTGTACGTTTATGTCCATATGCTTTGTAAGTCAAAATATAAGAAATCCATGTGTGAAAGTTTTGCATTCCCATGCTTTTGAATAACTTGTTTTCATGTATTTGACTTCCATTTTGAAAGAGTTGTATATCAGATTTGTATCAAGGATTTTCTTTGATGTTTAATGTTGTTGGGGTATCCATTTGAATGTTGTTTATGGTCTTTCTATGTCATGTCATTATATGAACCATTCAGTCTATTTTGTCATAAGACAAAATCGAGCTATTAATACCATTTTCCCTTGAGCAAATCCATTGAGAGTCATCATATTGATGTTGTGCCTCATTATCAGTTTGAAAAGATTAATAACCATGATTAATAACAAGCATTGATGTCTGATATGCATCTCCATACTTTGATATGAAATTTGGGAGGTTTGTACTGTATTTGGAGAGCTAGAAGTGTTATATACCCTTGGCGGTTTTTAACATCGATTTTCCTAGTTTTTTTGTCCTTCTTTCCCTAGGGTCAAAAGCAAGTTGAAAAAGCATTTGGAAATTATATAAGAATTAATGATATGAATTAGGATGTCCTAAGACCCCTAAATCCATTCTATATAGAATTTGAAGTCTTTTGGATGCATTTGGATCAACTTGGGTTTCACTAGTCTAAACCTGGAAATTGACTAAGATTGTTCAAGCTTGAATATCATGTCAAAATGAGTTTTTTTATTCGACCATTGAGTTTCTGAGGTCTGTTAGGATGTTTTAAATCTCATATGGTCATTCCAAAATAAATTTCGAAATGTTCGGTGGTGTTTGGAACTAAATCAAGAAACACTGGTTTACTATTTTTTCTTAGTTTTGAAATTAGACAAAGTATTGAAGGAGGTGGTATGTGCACTGTTTGTGAAAGGTCCTCATCCACACCATATTAAAAAGCGTCATCAATCAGTTTGTAAAGCCTATCATAACCTAATATCACTTCCCTTGAGCTTCCCCAGTTGTGTCATAACCATGGAGCCAGTGTGAAATCCATTGTGAATGAGGGTGTTGAGAAATAAAGTTTTCAATGTCGAAGTTTTGAAGCCTCTTTGAAATACATTGGATAATGTGCCTAACTTCCCCAAAAAGGTGCATTACAGTGGTATCAGAGCATGGTCCTTCCACTTGTGCATTATGACCATTCATTGAAGACATAGAGATCACAACTCTATGTTGTTGACATAGAGATCAGATTTGAGAATGTTGCTGCAAGCCAAAGTTCTTATGAGCATAAAGATGAAGACCTTGTGGCAGATAATGAAGAACCAAGATCAATTTCCCCATCACCACTTGAGCTTCAAGAATTTGATCAAATCAAGAAGAAAGAAGAATAGGAGGTTCACTGTCATGAACCATCCTTCATTGAAGGGTCTTTGAAGATGAGTGAAAGGAATATCTATGAGGCCCTTAGTGTACTCCATGACACTAAAACATTGGTGTCAAATTCTTGTTGGAAAGTTTCTTCATTGGAGGAGCCACCCTTCCTTGAAAACATGGAGAAGATTTAAAGAGCAATGTGTAACATTGAAAAATTTGGTTGAGTTTAATGAATGGTTGCATGAAGCATACTTGAATAATAATGAGGATATTCATAAGCTCAAAATTCAAAATGAGCAACTTCATTAGAGGTTGCAAGATACTTGTTCTTCTTCCTAGGTTTAAGATTGTCATATAGTAGATTGCTTGGAGGATTCTCATGACATGATGGCTCATGAGAAACATGGAAAATTGTAGGTTCTTGATGTGTTTGAAGATGAGCTTGATTAGAGCCAACCACTTGTTGTGGTGGAAGAGGAACTTGAGTTGCCTCTTGATAATGGTCACACGCTTTTTGAAGAAGTGCATGATTCCACTACCTTGGAACCAACCTATGAGGAAAGTTTTGCACTTTTGAGGGAGGTGCATGATCCTACCCCTATGGATCCTTCACATGATGAAAATTTTGCACTTTCTGATCATTTGGGCGAGTTGGTTCTTTGTCCTACATCCTACACTTCCATATTTTGCAACATTCATCTTAATGAAGTATGGGTGAAAGGTTTCTTTTTGATGGTGCCACATGAGTATGCAAATCTATCTATCCTTTTGATGAAGACATTATTAGAGCACCTTCTTCTTTACATTTTTAGCATCATCCTTTGTTCCATTATGATGATACACATATACATGGATGCAACTATGATGCTCACTTAAGTCACTTGGCGACTCATGATTTTCCTTGCTCCTTGCTTAGTCCTTTTGATGTTGGAGGAACTTCATCCAACACTTGGGTGAATAGAGATATGATTGAAGCACCTTATTTTTGGCAGGAACATCCTTGGTTATTTTTTGATGATATACATATTCATGGGTGTATCGATGAGACTTCTTTGAGCCACTTGAAGTCTTCTTGTATTCCTTGCTCCTTATTTCGTTTAGATTTTGATGGAGGTTCTTCATTCACTTTTTTGATGAAAGAACACATGGTTGATTATTTTGATGCGTCTTACATTCTTTTTGGGCAACATTATAGGACATGGTATCCTCACTGTTAGGTATAACTCCCGATTCAATCTATTCCATTGACATATCATACATTTATACATTTCATGTGGCGGTTGAGAACCAGCGTTTTCACCTTCCTATGCAACTATTCAAATTCCTACATAACAATTTATTTATTTATTTACAATATATAATCCCGGCGGATTATATTCTAACAATCCCCCTCTTAATCCGAAGGGGTGTTCATAAGTTCGAGCATGTTTTTGAATCTTTCAAACTTTTCTCGTCCAAGCGCTTTGGTGAAGATGTCTGCAACTTGATCATTTGTGGAACAATGTCGAAGATGGACTGTCTTGGCCTCTACATGATGTCGAATCAAATGATACTTTGTGTTGATGTGTTTGGTTCGATCATGGAATCTAGGATTCTTAGCCAGCTTGATTGCAGAAGTATTGTCGACCAACAATGGAGTGGAGTTCTCTTGTTTTTCTTGCAAATCTTCAAGTATCTTCCTGAGCCATACTATTTCCTTCGTTGCTTTAG
>LPNX010546652.1:510723-537322 GCA_001517045.1 Pseudotsuga menziesii | reverse complement strand
AAGATACACAACAGATCTTCCAACTTTCTTTATAAACAGTGTTGCATCATCAAGATCAAAATGTTCGAAATTTAACTTCAAAAGATGCTTGGTTAACTTTCCATACCATGCACGAGGTGCTTGTTTTAGGCCATACAAGGATTTGACAAGCTTGCATACCTTTTGTTCTTTTCCTTTCACAAAAAAGCCTTCTGGCTGAGACATGAAGACATTCTCTTTCAAGTCTCCATTCAAGAAAGCAGTTTTCACATCCATTTGATGAACTTTCCACCCTTTCTGAGCAGCTAAAGAGAGTAAGGTTCAGATGGTAGCCCATTTTGCTGTAGGAGAAAATGTCTCTTCATAGTCAATTCCTTCTTTTTGTGCATAGCCTTTTGCTACAAGCCTCGCTTTGTGCTTGTCAAGTGAGCCATCTGATTTGTATTTGTTTTTGTACACCCACTTGCAACCAATGGGTTTGGTTCCAACTGGAGGGTCAACCAGCTTCCAAGTTCCATTCTTCATGAGTGCATCATACTCATTTTGCATAGCTTCTTTCCACTCAACTCGAGTAGAAGCTTCTTCAAAGGAAGTTGGTTCAAAGTTAGCAGATAAATTAAATTCACAATCAGATGATGCATCCATGTCATCACCTGAATTATCTGCTTCTCCTCCATGTCTTTTCGAACTTCTTGTTCCCGTCTTTCCAACTTCATCCCGATGGACACTTTCAAGTGTCTTTGTGGCCCATTTGGGAATCTTTCGTGATGGTCCTGGTTGGTTAGCTGGTGGTGCTTCATCATTGATTGAGAGTCTTTCAATTCTCTCAATCACATCATCTAGTTGAATCTCTTGATCAGGTGAAGTAGCAGGAACTTCTTCATGCGGGGGAGTTGGTGCTTCATATGGAAATTCCAAAGGTTGATCCAAAATAGGAATCCCCCCTTCAAGGTTTGGAATTTCATATTCATTTTCAGAATATGTCTTTGGATGAGGATAACTTTCCAAATGATCAAGCTGTCTCTCAATGGACTGGTCATTTTTATTAGTTTCAAGAAAAATGACATCTCTGGAAATAACAAATTTCTTGTTTACCTCATCATACAGACGGTATGCCTTGGAGTATTCTTCGTACCCCAGGAAAATGCATTTTCTGCTTCGAGCACCAAGCTTGTTTCTTTTCTCCTTTGAAATCAAGGCATAATAGGTGGAACCAAAAACTCTGAGATGCCTGACTGAAGGGAGATGGCCAAACAACATTTCATGTGGAGTCTTGTCATCAAGAGCATTTGAGGGACTTCTGTTTCTCAAATATGCTGCACATTTTACTGCATCACCCCAAAACATTAGTTTTACATTCTTGAAAAACATTATAGAGCGAACCATATTCATTATGGTTCTATTCATTCTTTCTGCTACACCATTTTGTTGAGGATTGTAGGGAACGGTAGTCTGATGGGCAATTCTATGTTGACGAAGATAATCTTCAAAAGCATTTCAAGTGTATTCTTTTCCATTATTAGTACGAAGTGTACCAATTTTTTATTGTGCTTGTTTTTCTATCAATGCATGAAAGTCTTTGAATGTTTGAAATGCTTCTGATTTTGTATTTAAACAGTAAATCCAGCACATTCTTGAGTAGTCATCAACAAATGTCATAAAATACTTATTTCCATTTGCTGAAGGAGTTGGCATTGGGCCACATAAATCAGAATGCACTAGTTCTAATTTCCTACTTGCTTTGAAATTAGATCCATGGAATGGCAGCTTACTATGTTTCCCTAATATACATGCATCACATTTGTTCTTCTCTTTGGGAATGGTGGGCAAACCAAATACACCATTCTTTCTCAACAAACGAAGACTATTATAATTTAGATGACCAAATCTTGCATGCCACAATGAGCTAGATGACATATTACCTTCTCCATGCTGAGAGAGGTAGGCATAGTTCTGAAATCTTGCGGATGAACCATTGAGCTTCAACAGCATTCCATCTTCGTATCTAGTCATGATGACTTGGTTGTCAGAGGACTTTCTTATTTCAACGATTCCATCAAACATGTGGATGGAATGGCCTCGCTGTCGAATCTCCACCAAGGACAGCAGGCTTCTCTGCAACTCTGGAAGATAGAGAACGTTCTTCAACAAGAAATCAGGGAATCCAGGCATCTTCAGTCGAATGGTGCCCATTCCCTTTGGTTTAAGACTTGACTTATCTGCAAAGTACACTATGCCATCTATTGTTTCATTAAGTTCTTCAAAACAGTCTTTTCTAAATGTCATGTGTGATGTTGCACCAGTATCAAGCAGCCAACAATCTTTGTAAGATGAAAGTGAAGTCATTTCATTAATTCCAAGATTACAATGTGCAACAATACAATGAGCAGAATCAGAAGATTTACAAGCATCTTGATTTTTATTATCATCTTTCTTCTAGTTGTGCTTGTCTTTGATGGAGTCCCACGAAGACCAACACTAATCTGATGTGTGCCCAGTCTTTCCACAACACTTGCACTGCAAATCTGATCTTTTGGTGAAGTTGTTTCTGCCCCCTCTGCCTTTGAAGTTTCTTCTTCCTCTGCCTCTCTTGCCGCTTTCTCCTTTGGGATGATCTTTGGATTGGTCTTTGGTGTGGTTCTTTGATTTTTGAGCAAAGCAAAGTGATTCTCCAGAATGCTCGGTTGTCTTCTTACCAAAGGCTTTCTCTCTGTCAGCTATCTTTTCTACCAGGGTGTCAAATGTTAGTGATTTGAACTTGTCACTAGCTTGCAATGACTCAAGATAGTTGGAGTGAGTAGGATACAAATATTTTACAAATGCTGCAAGAGGAAGATCTAGTTTCATACCAGAGGCTTGAATCTTGTGCATGATAGCTTTGATTTCAGAGACAACTAACATGGGATCATTGTCTTTTACTTCAAGACTGAATAACTTTAACATTAGTTGAATAAATTCCATTTCAGAGTGTGAATCATACAATTCTTTTAATGTTTTTAGTGCTTCAAAACATGATTTTGCAGGCAATATGTGCCGGCTCACCTCTTCACTGACTGTGGTAGTGATTACTGCTAAAGCTTTCTTGTCTTTTGTTCTCCTAATGGCCTTCTCTTTCTCGGATTCTGGAGGTTCAGGGTCTCTGGTTATGGTCTTTTTGGTTGCCGTCTCTATTGTGGTGCCTTCACAAATACCGTCCCAAAGGTCATTGTAGATGAAGGCAGATTTGATCTTCCTCCACCATTCTGAATAGGTGTCTTTGCCGGTGAGAGTGGCACCAACTATAGATGCTATAGATTGCATCTTTTACAACTGTTAGTGTAATCAACTTAATATGACAAAGATAAATAGAGAAAAACAAAACCCTTGCAGGTCTACAGTCTCTGCCAGGTGATTTACAATGTTAATATCTCAACTTCAAGTTTTAAAAATGATACAATGACAAAGAAAATATTACAACCAACAGTCAACAATTATCTCAGCTCTTTGCAGATTTCAAAATACAAAACTTTATGCATTCAACATGATGGGCAGTCTCAGCATAAAAGATAGGTATTAGAGCAGTCTTCAAGTCGCAGCAGTCTTCAATTTATATTACTCTTCAACGCAGTCTTCATACCAACGCAGTCACAAGATAGGTTGCAGCAAATATGGTCTCAACTTCAATTTAGCAGACGAGTACATAGTTGTACGTCATCCGGCGGCAAAGAGACTGGTGTAAGTCATATTATTGATTCGAAATGGCCACGAACCTTACAGAATTCCAACTGCAGAAAAACAAAGAATATTTCTTGCAGTATATAATGATCTCACACAGTAGTCGAGCATCAAGAGCTAAACAAAAACCATTGAAGATTATAGATAGGGTTCATAGACAGAAGGATTTAATGCTTGACAAAGTATTAACAATGCTTGACAAAGTATTCAATGGGGAACATAATCTCAGGAAAATCGGAGATGAGAATTCCCGTTCCGTAATTGATGTAACCATGGTCACGGGCTCCAACAAGCATCTCATTTCAGTAGGTCTGCCTAAATCTATGCAACGACATACTCTCAATCTTTGCACATCTTTCAAATTTCAAATACCGAGCCAACGAGCAGCGAGAACAACATTCAAAACGCTGGGGTTGAACAGAGAAACGGAGGAGACCAAAGCTACGATTATCAGTCACCACCGTACGCAGCAGTATCAACATATAATGGAGCGATGGGGAATGAAGAGGCGGCCAGCAAAAATTAGGGTTTCCAAGCATAGAAATCGCAGCACTCTTCAAGCACATAAATCACATCTATAAATTAGGGTTAGGTATCACAACGTTTCTCATATCTCAAATTAGACTCATTGCAGCATAACGCATACAATTAAATGCTCGCAGGCTGGCAGGAGGGAAGAGCAGAGGGCAGACGAATGAGCAGACTGGCAGCAGGCAGACAGAATGGCAGGCATGCAGGCAGGAGTTATGAACTTGGCTCTGATACCACTTGTTAGGTATAACTCCCGATTCAATCTATTCCATTGACATATCATACATTTATACATTTCATGTGGTGGTTGAGAACCAGCCTTTTCACCTTCCTATGCAACTATTCAAATTCCTACATAACAATTTATTTATTTATTTACAATATATAATCCCGGCGGATTATATTCTAACACTCACCTATGTCATTGGAGCATATTTGATATAATACCTGATGCTTGTGTGTATGGGCCACATGATGATTTACTTACTTGGATGTACAAACACTTTCATGATTTTTTTATGAGATACCTTCTTGATGTACATTTGTATGGTGTTGTTATGTACTTTCATAATTTATCTTTTGTACTCATGATGTTTGGAAGGGTGCAATACAAGCAATGGGATCCTTGGATTGCTTGGTTTCAATTTTGGGGGCAGTAAGTAGTATGGGAGGTTGAATCACCACTTGAGAAGGTGATTGTAATTAGAGTAGTGTAGTAGCAAGCATGGTGGTTCTTCTTTGAAATTTTCCTAAGATCTTAAAAGACTCAAAAGTTTGGTAACTCAGAACAACTTCAACGAATTATACAATGAGAAAAAAGGGGTTGAAAGTTCATAAAATGTTTCCAAAATATGGAGGTAAAAATTATTTGTGCAAATTTTGTTTTGATGGAATTAATTAATCTTTTGGTGTTTAGGTGTGATGTCATCGGAGATATCAATATGCAAAATCCACATCTCTTTACTTTTGGGAATACAAAATTGCAGTACATGAGTGTCACTACTCAAATTGCAGCTAAAAAAAATTAAGGAGCATAACCATAAGAGAGCTCTTGGTGCAACGAAAGGAGTACCAAGTGAGGCTTCCACTCAGGATTATGAACAAATTTTGCAGCATCCAAACTTGGCATTCCTTGAGGACAAGAAATCTCAGGTGGGGAGTACTTGCAAACAATGTTACACCAACCTACTAGTTCCCTAGGTTGAGGTGGATGCATAAGTTTTGTAATAAGGGAGCTATGGGACTCAAAATGACATTAGTTTACCATATTCACATTTAAATAGGTCACATAAATAATAAATGCTAATAAAATAAGGTGGCTTTGGTTCATGGAGACACTTGGAAGCTTGTGGAGCCTTTGGATGACTAGATTCCCCATATAGTTGGCATGATCTTAATCCAAAATTGAATTAATGGGGAATGTAACGTTATTGGAGGGTGATTTGGTGTCAAATATCATACCATGAGACAAGTAATTTGAATTAGTAAAGCAGAATAATTCCCATGGAAGAGGAAGATACTAAGAAGACATTGTATGCCACATGGAAGGAGATTCCATGCACTCTATGATAACTAATGATGAAATATTCTATGATAAATATGAAAAATTCAGACCTGATTGCATACCTATGACAAATCTAACATGACAAGGCTAAAAATAGCCAGTAAGAGGGCAAATTTGGAAGTTAGAGGCAACCATTCGAATTGGGGAAAGAATTGGAGCATGAAGAAGAAGACAAGTGTCATAAGAGTTACCAAACCACTAAAATGAGTTGGAGGAAGCCCATAGAGAGAAATTTGACCTTAGGAGGCCTCATGAAGTTAATAAAAGGATTTCATGAGGAATGATAATGGATTTTGATCATTTTTTAATTGGACTTTGGCATTTTGGAGAGCTTTTGCTCGTCCATTACACGGTGAATGTTCACTCTCCCTGCTTGTGAATCAATTTCAAGGGAGTTGGATTCCTTTTCAAGTTGGTTGATGGAGAGGCCATTTAGATCTCTCAATGGAGCTGAATGAAGGTGTTTTATTTGCAGGTTGAAGGTCCATACAGTTTGAATTCTCGTCTATCTCCCTATTCTCTCATTCCTTCTCCACCCCCCCACACTCTCATGTTGATGGCGCACTTGTTGGAGTGGTGTTTTCACTTTGCCGAGTATGTTTGATGCCCAAGCTTGGGTATATGATGTATGTATCTGTATGCTTATGTCCATATGATTTGTAATTCGAAATATAAGAAATCCATGTGTGAAAGACTTGGATAACTTGTTTCCATGTATTTGACTTCCATTTTGAAAGAGTTGTATATCAGATTTATATGAAGGAATTTCTATGATGTTTAATGCTATTGGGGCAACCATTTGAATGCTGTTGTTTATGGTTTTTATATGTCTTGTCATTATTGAACCATTCAATCTACTTTTCATTAGTCAAAATCGAGCTAGTAATACCGTTTCCCCTTACACAAATTTACTGAAAGTTACCATATAGATGTTGCGCCTCATAACCAGTTTGAAAAGCTTAATAACAATCGATAATGACATACATTGATTTCTGATATGCATCCCCATATTATGTTATGAAATTTGGGAGGGCCATATTGCATTTGGAGAGCCAAAAGTGTCATCTACCCTTGGGGGTTTTAAAATCGATTTTCCTAATTTTTTTCCTTCTTTCCATAGGGTCAAAAACAAGTTGCAGAAGTATTTGGAAATTATGTAAGCATCCATAATATGAATTAGGATGTCCTAATACCCATCAATCCATTCTATACTTAATTTGAAGTCATTTGGATGCATTTGGATCAACTTGGGTTTCACTAGTCTAAAGCTAGAAATTGACCAAAATTGTGCAACTTGCATATCATGTCAAAATAAGTTTTTTGATTTGACCACGAGTGTATGATGTTTGTTAGGATATTTTAAATCCCATAGGGTCCTTCCATAATACATTTGGAAAGGTTCGGTGGTGTTTGGAACCAAATCAAGAAAGACTAGTTTACTACTTTTACCTAGTTTCGAAATTAGACAAAGTATTGAAGGAGGAGGTACGTGAACTGTTTGTGAAAGTTCATAGGCCACACCATATTAAGAATAATCATACAACATTTTTTCAAGCCTATCAGAAACTAATATCACTTCCTTTGAGCTTCTCGAGTTGTCTGATAACCATGGAGTTAGTTTGAAATCCATTGTCAATGAGGGTGTTGAGAAATAATGTTTTCAATGTCAAAGTTTTGAAGCCTCTTTGAAATACATTGGATAGTGTGCCTAACTTCCCCCAAAAGATACATTACAGATAAAAACAAGGTGCTCTACAACTAGTATGGGGGAGAATTCACGTAATGTAACATAACGTAGCGTTTTGTTACAAAAATAAAAATTACATGTCGACAAAAAAGTAATTATAACAAAAAAATTTACAAAAATACAAATAAATAATAGAACTTACGTGTCTAAAAAAGTAAAACTAACAAAATAAAAATAATATGTCGTCATGATGTCCACCTAAAAAAATACACACATCATGTAAAAAATTTACTGTCAAGAATTTGGATCTCTCTCGGTGCTTGATAGGTCCATATTTAAGATGGAGCTATGTTGGTAATTGCTTCCAACACCTTGTCATGATGGTTTCCTCTGTACACAAACAACCTCCAAACCACAACTTCACCTAAAACCCCGTAATATAAAATTTAGGCAAACTATCCCACTTTTTATGGAGAGTCATCGCACATGGGGTTTTAATTCCTTTATGTTGTAAGTTCCCCCTTGCGCGAGCCTTTAATGAGGTGGCTTGCATGCATATCCATGTTGTTATGTTTCCAAGTGGTTGCTCCAAGCGCTAATTCAAAATTAATAAAATTAAGGAGGCTTGAGTTATTGATCTTGTGATTCATCTTTTTCAGAGGATCCAAAACTTAACATGGAAAACTTTGAGGCTGTATAGCCTTTCCAAGGTCTTAAAAACTTTGAAAGTTTTTGTGAAGAAAGCTCTCCTTCTTAAGCTTTTCCTTCTACATTTAATCAATAAAGAGGGTCTCCAAGAATTATTACTTTCTTAATTTACCAGACCTGCAATAATACATACCTAAGGTACAATGCATAAGGTTCCTCTTTTGTTATTTGAAGCTATTCGTAGCACCATATGGTTATGCTTTGTTATTTGAAGCTATTCCTAACCCCCATGAGAAGCTTATTTCTACAATCACCTTTGGGTGAGAATCCGTCCCACTCTTGCCACCCATTGTTATTATTATCTTGCTTGTTGAGGATAGAGGTTGGTTGCATTCTTTTTCTAGTGCAATATGATGTATATTTGTTTGAAGTTTTTGTATTTATTTCCTTTCAGGTATATTGCAATTTATTCTGGTTGAGCATAGAGGTAACTTTGTTTTTAATTTAATATGATTTCTAGCCTTTTTAAGCAAGAAAATAAACCTTCTATTGTTTGAAAAACACATGCTCTTGTAGGCCTGCCCTTAGGAAACCAATCCTTATCACAGTTTCTAACTAGTTTTGTCTCCATATCTGAGAGTCGCTTTTGAAAGTGTCAAAGCCTACTGGGTGAGCGTACATAACCATTCTAGAAACCGTCTTAAAGAATCTCAAAGCCTGCCCGATCATGGGAGACCAGTTCCGTGTAACAAATAAACATAGAACCATAGAAAAAACACAGTACTAATCACTTGCTAAAATCAATGGATTCTCAGATAAAGCAAGATGTACTGAGTTACGAGAGTGGCGATCCGAGGAGATTTTAATGTAGCTTGCCCACGAACCACTTCCCTCGCCATCCGCTAGTTGAAAGGGAGTGTTTGCATCCTTCGTCCAATTGTCGTTGGAGCCGGCCTATGTCCTCCCTGATTCGACTAATTGCACGAAGAGTTGCAACATGAAATAATTCATGATCAGTCATCACCCAAGCTAAGAGGTTCTCTACGATCTAGTGGGGACTGTAGCCACTTTATTGTTCCCTCTGGCTCAACCAATGCTGAAGTTTCCGCGGCTTCAAATTGTTTGCTCAGTATGATAAGGGACTGTTGCGTCAAAATAATGGTCTGCATTGTTCCTCCCAGCCTCTTGGCGCCGTCTTCCACCTTTCCCTTGGCAACTGCTGACACCGTGACGAAGCGCCATAGTAACACAACACAACCTCAGGTGAGCCAAACCACCCTCGAAATTGACTGATTGTATTGAAGAGTGATCTAAACTCTATTTGGATGGGCTACGAAAATTTTGACCAAAATCTGGTTAGAATTGTTGGTACCCAAAAATTATTGAAAGATTATGAAAACACTGAATCCACTTTTACAACAAAAATTGCAATTTTAGTAACCAAAATGGCTATTTCAACAAAAATTCCTTCCTCCTATTCAAATTTCACTAACAAAAAAATACAAATATTCTAAAATTTAGTTCACTCTACCACCAATTGATGCATTTGATAAGGTGAAAGATGCAAACCTATTATTTAAGATTTTGGATGAGATTATTATGGATGAGGGGGTGGCAAATGTTGTTTAGATAACCGTGGATATTGCTTCTATGTTTTTGCTAGTAAGATGTTAGAGAGAAAATACGCAACCATAGTTTGGACCCCATGTGCTGCACAATGTATATACCTCATGCTTGATGATATAGGCAAACATGATTGGATCAAGAATACTAGAGCATGCTAAGAGTAATACAAGATACATCTACAACCACTCAAAGGTATTGAACCTAATGAGGAAGGCACATTTCTATAGCATGGGGGAAAGTATCTGTTTGTCCCATTAAAAAAAGAACTCATGCATTAATGTGCTGTAGCATAGTGGTGAGAGGGAAGTGTCCGTTTCTCACATTAAAAAAAAAAAAAAATTAAAAAAACAAAAATATGAATGCATGCATTAGTGTGCTCTAGCATAGTGGTGAGAGGGATGTGTGCTATAGTTTAGCGGTGAAAGGTTTGTAGATTTCATCCCTCTTGGTGCTTTGTAGAAACAGAGTTAGATGGGTCTATACTAGTAATATTTGTAGCTCACTTCCTTGTGTTGTGAACTCTCATTTCCCAAGCACAAAACTTGCAAAAGATGTTTTCAAGTGATGAATGGAATGCATCTCATTGGGATCGCAAACAATATGTAAAAATTCCAAAAAGAAAGTTTTTGTGACCACATTTTGGAAAAATGTAGCTGAGGCTGTGAAAATTGTCAAGCCTCTTGTTAAGGTGTTGAGGTTGGTTGTTGAAATATTGTAACTTCGAAGAATATTCTGTATGTATTTCTTTGTGGTCCCCGATGGTCCTACCGGGAGAACCACTTGTATTACTTTGTACCCCGATGCTTCTAATCGGAAGAACTAATAAGAGTCATGAGGTAGTCCCCTCTAATTGTAAGGGTGGGTCATTAGCACCTCAGTGTGAATACTTGAGCCTACATGTGTAACTCGAGCCTACATGATTTAACTCGAGCCTACATGTTATATGAGTTAACTTAAGTGAACGGATGAATATAAATAGAGGTGTAGCACTCCTCATTTGAGACACACACTCTCACTTGTGTAGCGCATTAGTGGAGAAGAGAAGAGTAGCTGGAGAAGGAGGAGGATCAGGCTTTGATCTCCTTGTTGGTTTTACCTTTTATCTTTTTGGGACATCTAAATTGAGGAAGTGTTTGCTGGGTTTTTTCCCTTTATGGTTTTCCCAGGATAAATCTGTGTTGTTCTTGCGATACTGTTTCTTTCAGTGATCCTGTTTATATGCTTTTGTTATGAAAATGAAATGAAATACTAATGTGTTAGCTAAGCATATGAAAATTTAACATGGTATCGGAGCTAACCTGAACATGACAACTTTCACAAGGTGAAATAGCTCTCTCTCTCTCCCCGGAAGGAATTAGGGTTTTCAGGAAAATTTTTGAGTCTCGGAAAACTACTTGCATAGAAAGTTGCGCCCTCCCAGAGCGCATCTTTTGAGATTGGAATCAAGTTTTTTGGATGTGTGAGTCTCCGAAAAAGTCAAACCCTAGTTTGACAGCTGCACCAGAAAACTACTGAACCAGAAAGCTGCAGAAGCTGAATCTTGCAAGTCTGATTTGAAAGGTGAAGAGTTGAAGTCTTTAGAATCCAAGCACACCAGTCATCTCATCTCATTCAAGTGCATCACCTGGTAAGGTCAGTTTCCCATTCTGCAAGAATTCAATTTTTGTGATTTTCTGACAAAATGACCCCAAGCACTAAGCTTGAGGACAAGCTAGAAGGCATAGAGAATTTCCAAGCATGGAAATACAGGATTGGTCTCATTCTCTAAGAGAATGACCTTGATAAGTATGTCAAAGAAGAAGTTGCAGAACATGAAGAAGCTGAATCCAAAGAGAAGCACAGAAAGGATATGATTAGGGCACAAAGGATTATTGCTGACTCCATTAAGGATCACTTGATTCTTCAAGTGTCATCCAAGAAGAGTCTAAAAGAAATGTTTGATGCCCTATCTAGAATGTTTGAGGGAAGAAACATTAACAGAAAGATGAATCTAAGAGCTCAACTGAAGAGCACCAAGATGAGTCATGGAGAATCCATCCAAGACTACTTCTCAAGGGTATCTCAAATCAAAGAGCAACTAGAAGCTATTGGAGATAAGATTGATGAAGATGAAATGGTCATGACTGCTCTCAATGGTCTTACTAGACCCTGGGAGTCATTCATTCAGATGATGTGTGCCAGAAAAGAAAGCATGAAGTTTGACATTGTATGGGAAGACTGCATTCAAGAGGAGACTAGAGTGGCAAATAGAGAAGCTTTACTAAAAGCAGATGATCAAGCCCTAGCCACTCACACCAAAAGAAGGAGAGGCAAATAAAACTTCAAGAGAAGAAATTTCAAGGAGTCTCATCCTCCCAGAAGAATCCAAAAGGTAAGAGAAAGTCCTCCCATTAGAGACTATTCTGATTTTGAATGTTTTCATTGTAATAAGATAGGACACCTTGTCCGAAATTGTCCTACAAAGAAGCAAGAATATAGGAAGAGGATCAACAACAACAAAAGATATCATGCTCATCTAGCAGAAGATGAAGATGAAGAAGAAGAAGAAGAAGAAGAAGAAGAAGAAGAAGAAAGACCTCCAAGAAAACAAGTAAGAGAAGAAGATGCAGAAGAATATGTGCTATTCTTTGCACTCTCTGGGTCTGTAACTCCTGGAGAAGACACCTGGTTTATTGATAGTGGTGCTTCAAAGCACATGACGAGACAAAAGAAAAATCTGTCCAATCTTGAAGAAAAGAGCTCTCCTCAGAAAGTATCCCTAGGAGATGACTATCAATATCTGATCAAAGGAGTTGGTGAAGCAAGCTACATACTTGATTCAGGTAATCCCCTAAAGATGAAGGATGTATTATATGTACCTGGTCTAAAGAAGAATTTACTTTCTATCTCAACATTAGATAAGAAAGGTTTCAGAGTTGCTTTCATAGATGGTCAAGTACTCATGTGGCCCAAAGGAAAGAATATTGAAGATGCAATCATTATTGGTGAAGAAGGAGGCTTGTATAAACTAAGAGGGCACTTAGAAACAACCCTTGTGCACGAGTCCACAGACCCTAGTGAACTATGGCACAGAAGGCTTGCCCACATTAATTACAAAGCTCTACCTCATGTAAACAAGGTAGTAACGAGATTACCAGACATGAAGATCAAGCATGAAGGTATTTGCAAAGGATGTGCGAAGGGAAAGAACATCAAGAATCCATTTCCGAAAAGTGAAACAAAGACAAAAGGTACGTTGGAATTGATTCATTTAGATGTATGTGTTCCAATGTCTTCCACATCCCTAAGTGGCTTTGAATATTATATCACATTTATTAATGATTTTTCAAGAAATACTTGGATATACTTCTTGAAAGCAAAAAGTGAAGTGTTCGAGAGATTCAAGGAGTTCAAAGCCTCGATAGAGAATCTTTCAGACAAGAAGATAAAGACACTCCGTTCAGACAATGGAGGAGAATATACCTCAAAAGAGTTTGGGGCTTTCTGCAAAGATGCCGGAATCAAGAGGGAGTTAACCACTCCCTACAATCCTCAACAGAATGGGGTTGTGGAAAGAAAGAACAGAACCATCATGGAGGCTGTGAAGACAATGATATATGATCAAGATCTTCCAATGCATCTATGGGAAAAAGTAGAAAGAACTGTCATGTATGTACAGAATAGAATATCTCACAGTGCTCTTGGGTTCAAGACTCCAGAAGAAATGTTCACAGGAAAGAAGCCTGAGGTAAGTCATCTCAAGATATTTGGTTGTCCAGTATATCTTCATATACCAAAAGAGAAAAGAACCAAGTTGGACCCTTCTGGAAAGAAGGGGATATTTGTTGGATATTGTGAAGTATCCAAAGCATTCAGAATTTACATTCCTGTATTTCATCACATAGAAATCAGTCGAGATGTGACATTCGATGAAGAGGTAGCCCTCAAGAGATCTAGGAAGTGCCAACATGAAGAAGTATATGAAGAAGAGACATCTCCCAGAAATAAAGAAACTACATGTCCTCCTGAAGATGAAGCTCCTGAAGAACATGACATGGCAGAACCTCAAGAACCTCCTATAATGGAGATATCAAGAAAGAGACAGCTTTCCTGGACAAGAGAAATGATATGAGAGGCAGAAAGATATGGAGCACCTGAAGGCTCCACAAGGGAAAGAATGAAACCTAAAACTTTCTCCAACTATGTAGCCTTGATGTGTGACCTTGTAGATCAAGAACCTACAAACTACGAAGAAGCGGTACAGAAGAAAGAATGGAAAGAATCAATGACTGAAGAATACCAGTCAATAATGAAGAATGATGTATGGGATATAGTTCCCAAACCAGAAGGAAAGAGTGTAGTATCCTCTAAATGGATATTTAAAATAAAGCATGCAGCTGATGGAAGTATTGAGAAGTATAAAGCAAGATTTGTGGCCAGAGGTTTCTCTCAGAAGGAGGGAATTGATTATGAAGAGACATTTGCCCTAGTAGCACGGTATACTTCAATTAGAACTATCATGGCACTTGCATCCATGATGAAGTGGAAATTACACCAGATGGATGTGAAAACAGCTTTTCTGAATGGTGTGATGGAAGAAGAAGTATACATAGAACAGCCACAAGGATTTGAAGTTGAAGATAGACATACTCACGTATGTAAGTTAAAGAAGGCCTATATGGTCTTAAACAAGCCCCTCGAGCTTGGTATGAGAGGATAGATAGCTTCTTGTCAAGAGTGGGCTTTACCAAGAGTAAAGCTGATCCTAACCTCTATCTCAAGGTTGTAGAAGATAAACCTGTCATCCTACTATTATATGTAGATGACCTATTGTTGACAAGGAATGAGAAACAAGTGATGGAAAGCAAGACGAAACTAGAAGAAGAGTTTGAAATGAAAGACCTTGGGTTAATGCATTATTTCCTAGGTCTGGAAGTATGGCAAAGTTCAGAAGGAATCTTTCTCAACCAGGGAAAGTATGCGGTGGAGATATTGAAGAGATTCAATATGTTGGAATGCAAAGCCATGAACACACCCATGGATTCCAACCTAAAGTTGTTAGCTGATGACTCATCAGAGTTAGTGGATGTGACTCTTTACAGACAAATTATTGGGTCGTTGATGTACTTAACAAATACCAGACCGGACATTTGTTTTGCTGTAAACACCTTAATTCAATATCTAGTGCAACCTAGACGGGTCCACTTGGTAGCTGCAAAACATGTGATGAGATATTTGAAAGGGACTATAGACTTTAGTATATATCATGATAATAGCCATGAGTACAGATTGTATGGATATACAGATGCAGATTGGACCGGAAGTATCTCAGACAGAAAAAGTACATCAGGTGGATGTTATAGTTTGGGATCTGCTATGATTTCATGGTTTAACAGAAAGCCGTCCAATGTTGCTCTAAGCACTGCCGAAGCAGAATATATAGCAGCTTGCTCTGCTAGTTGTGAAGCCATATGGCTTAGGAAGCTGTTGTCAGGATTATTCAACCTAGAGTTGGACACTACCGTGATTCTATGTGACAACCAAAGCTGTATAAAGATGACAGAGAACCCTGTGTTCCACGACAGATCAAAACACATAGAAATCAGGTATTTCTACATTCGAGATATGATGCATAAAGGAGACATAAAGCTCTAGTATGTGAGTACTGATGAATAGGTTGCTGATGTGTTGACGAAACGTCTGTCCCGAGTAAAGTTCGAACACTTTCGAGACAAGCTTGGTGTGGTTTGAAAAGACCTTCCCCGAAAGGGGGAGTAGTGATGTTGCAGTGGGATTGTATCATCCCTGGGCACTTGCCCTAAATTGATCTGGTGACCTCAATCATCGAGAATGAAGAGGGATTGTATCATCCCGGAACATATGTTCATAATGGATCCGGTGACTTCGGTCCCCGAGAATGTGGTAGGTTTGTATCATCCCTGGGCACTTTCCCTAAAGTGATCTAGTGATTGTATCATCCCGGGACATATGTCTAGAATGGATCCGGTGAACTTCGGTCATCAAGAATGTGGTAGGATTGTATCATCCGTGAACTTCGGTTCAGAATGGATCTGGTGAACTTTGGTCATCGAGAATGTGGTAGGATTGTATCATCCGTGAACTTCGGTTCAGAATGGATCCAGTGAACTTCGGTCATTGAGAATGTGGTAGGATTGCATCATCTGTGAACTTCGGTTCAGAATGGATCCGATGAACTTCGATCATCGAGAATGTGGTAGGATTGCATCATCCGTGAACTTCGGTTCAGAATGGATCCAGTGAACTTTGGTCATCAAGAAGGTGGTAGGATTGCATCATCTGTGAACCTTGGTTCAGAATGGATCCGGTGAACTTCGGTCATCGAGAAGATGGTAGGATTGCATCATCCGTGAACCTCGGTTCAGAATGGATCCGGTGAACTTCAATCATCGAGAAGGTTGTAGGATTGTATCATCCTTGAACCTCAGTTCAGAATGGATCCGGTGACCTCGGTTGTCGAGAATGTGGTAGGATTGCATCATTCCTGGACTTTAAGTCCAAAAGAGATCCAAAGACTTCTACGTCTTTGTACTGTGGCCTATAGGCTGTTGCTGCTGATGATGATGTTCTTTGATCGTAAGATCAGAGTATGATGATGATGATATTCTATGATCGAAAGATTAGAAGTTGCTGATGATGATGATGTTCTCTTATCGAAAGATCAGAATATGATGATGATGATGTTTTTCTGATCAAAAGATCAAAAGTTGCTGATGATGATGATGTTCTCTGATCGAAAGATCAGAAGTTGCTGCTGATGATGATGTTCTCTGATCGAAAGATCAGAATATGATGATGATGATTTTTTTCTGATTGAAAGATCAGAAGTTGCTGCTGATGATGATGTTCTCTGATCGAAAGACCAGAATATGATGATGGTGATGTTTTTTGATCGGAAGATCAGAAATTGCTGCTGATGATGATTTTCTCTGATCGAAAGATCAGAGGTTGATGATGATGATGATATTTTATGATTGAAAGATCAAAGTATGATGATGATGATGTTTTCTGATTGAAAGATCAGAGTATGATGATGATGATGTTTTCTGATCAAAATATCAGAAGTTGCAGATGATGATGATGCCGTATTGATCGAAAGATCAGGGTGTGATGATGATGACGTACTGATCGAAAGATCATAGTATGATGATGCTTTGATGATGATGTTTCTGATCGAAAGATCAGAGTATGATGATGTTTTGATGATGGTGTTTCTGATCGAAATATCAGAGTATGATGATGTTTTGATGATGATGGTTCTGATCGAAAGATCAGAGTATGATGATATTTTGATGATGATGTTTCAGATCGAAATATTAGAGTGCGATGATAATGCTGCTAATCAAAAGATCAAAGTGCTAATGTTGATGTTTCTGATCGAAAGATCAAAGTATTGAAGATGTTGCTGATCGAAAGGTCAAAGTGCTGAAGATGTTGCTGATCGAAAGATCAAAGTGTTGAAGATGTTGTTGCTGATCGAAAGGTCAAAGAAAGTGCTAAAGATGTTGTTGCTGATCGAAAGGTCAAAGTACTAAAGATGTTTCTGATCGAAAGGTCAAAGTGCTGAAGATGTTGCTGCTGATTGAAAAGTCAAGATGCTGAAGATGTTGCTGATCGAAGCGGTCAAAGTATTGATGATGCTGAAGACTAAAGATTGAAGATGAAGACTACATGATGTTGAAAAGCTTCCAATGATTTATAGATGTGTCACCCTGATGATGTTGATGATGTCCTCTATTTCTCTCCTATTATTTTTGTTGTTGATGTTGTTGTAGAATACCCTTATCATTAAGGGGGAGTGTTGAAATATTGTAACTTCAAAGAATATTCTATATGTATTTCTTTGTGGTCCCCAATGGTCCTACCGGGAGAACCACTTGTATTACTTTGTACCCCAATGCTTCTAATCGGAAGAACTAATAAGAGTCATGAGGTAGTCCCCTCTAATTGTAAGGGTGGGTCATTAGCACCCCAGTGTGATTACTTGAGCCTACATGTGTAACTCGAACCTACATGATTTAACTCGAGCCTACATGTCAGATGAGTTAACTTAAGTGAACGGTTGAATATAAATAGAGGTGTAGCGCTCCTCATTTGAGACACACACTCTCACTTGTGTAGCGCATTAGTGGAGAAGAGAAGAGTAGCTGGAGAAGGAGGAGGATCAGGCTTTGATCTCCTTGTTGGTTTTACCTTTTATCTTTTTGGAGCATCTATATTGAGGAAGCTTTTGCTGGGTTTTTTTCCTTTAGGGTTTTCCCAGGATAAATCTGTGTTGTTCTTGTGATACTGTTTCTTTCAGTGATCCTGTTTATATGCTTTTGTTATGAAAATGAAATGAAATACTAATGTGTTAGCTAAGCATATGAAAATTCAACATTGGTGGATGTAGAAAAATTGACCATGGGCGGTTAAAGTATTGTAACTTCAGAAGATATTCAAGATGTATTGATTGTATTCCTCCATCAAGAGATGAGTTTGGTCATGTAAGAGTCATTGAAAGAATCAATGTAAACCTTCGGATGTAAGTCGGGTAAATAGTACCCAAGTGTCATTATAATAAATATTATTTTTGGTGTCTTCCTAGATAAGTCGACCTTGTCAGTTAGACAAGTTAGCCCTGCTAGGTTCTAGTTCAAGTCAAGTGACAAATATAAATAGGGAGGTGCTCCCCTTCATTTGTACACACTCACTCAAGCAAGTTTGCAAGAGAGAGAAGAATAAGTTTGCCATGAAGAAGAGAGAAGCAGTTGTCTTGGGTTTTACACTGCTCTGGTTGAGTTCATGAGGAAGTTTTGCGAGGTTTTCTCCCTTGTGGTTTCTCCGAGGAAAATCTTTGTGTTACTGTGCTTGTTGTTATTTCAGTGATCCTACTATTGTAAATTGTTTTAAGATATCATCTAAGCAATTAAGAAACAATAACATGGTATTAGAGACACCTTGAAAGGAGACACTGCACATATAGGGTTTGTTATTCCGAACAAATCCCTCGACAAATCAACCAAAAAATAGAGCTCACTCAACTCACCCTAGAAGGGGGTATCTTTCTGTGAAAACATAACTGAATTCCAAGAAGTTTCAATTTTGGACCAGACACTGTTGTCGAGAAGAACTAGGGATTCAATTTTCTTGAGACTCCATCATCAATCTCAGAAAAAGAAAGATACCATCTAGCTCTCTGTGGGAATGCACATATTTTCCATCACTCATCCCTATCAGTGATCCCAATTGAAAAATTAGGGTTTCTACATCAAACCCTAGGTCATTTCAAAGAAGGCCAACCAAAAGCTGTATTCATCAAGTAAGTATTACAAGATGAAAAAGAGTACCAATCTAGATGAGAGGCTTGAGGGTGCTGAAAACTTCAGAGCATGGAAGTATCAGATCATGCTCATCCTAGAAGAAAATGATCTAGAAGGATTTATAAATGAGGAAGTTGCAGAACCAAAAGAAGATGAAGCAAAATCCAAATACAAGAAGGATATGATAAAAGCTAATAAGATCATATGTGACTCCATCAAATATAACTTGATTCCTCAAGTATCCTCAAGGAGGACACCAAAGGAAATGTTTGATGCTCTATTTGACTTATTTGAAGGAAGAAATATCAATAGAAAGATGACCTTGAGGAATCACCTCAAAAGTGTGAAGGCTTAAAATTCAAAAACCATGCAATCATACTTCACAAGAGTAGCTCAAATCAAGGAGCAGTTGGAAGCTATTGGTGATATGGTTGAAGAAGCAAAAATTGTAATGACCACCTTGAATGGTCTTCCAAGAGATTGGGAATCCTTTATTCGAGGAATCTGTTCAAGAAGAATATTGACCAAGTTTTGACAGTTATGGGAAGAATGTGTTCAAGAAGAAGAAAGAATAACAACCAAATTAGAGAAGCTAAATGAAAATGACGATCAAGCTTTGATAGTCCATACCAGAGGCAAGAACAAGAGAACGAGTTATCACAATCCTCCTAGAAAGACTCAAGGGTTTAAGAAGTCCAAGAAAGACTTCTCAAATTATGAATGCTTCACTTGTCATAAGATGAGACACATTGCTATAAATTGTCCCATGAAGGCAGAATGAGTCAAGAAGAAGAAAATATTTCAAGCCCATGCTGCTAAAATATGAGGAAAGAGCTAAGGAAAATGAAGATTCCTGTGAAGAATATGTCTTGATCTCTGCACTCACAGGTTCAGTCTCACCAGGGAATGATACCTCGATAGTAGATAGTGGTGCCTCCAAGTACATGACAGGTTACAAGGATTCACTCTCATGTCTTGTACAAAAGGAGTCCCCACACAAAGTAATGCTTGGATATGATTACCAATGTCCCATCCAAGGAATGGGAGAAGCCCCCTATAAGTTGGACTCTGGAAAGTCCATGAAGATGAAGGATGTCCTGAATGTCCCAGGACTAAAGAAGAACCTTTTTTCTATCTTACATTTAGATAAGAAAGTGTTTAGAGTTGCTTTTGTGGATGGAGAAGTCCTTATGTGGACAAAATAAAAAACTATAGATGACGCAGTAGTAATTGGAGTTGAAGAAGGAGGACTCTACAGATTAAAGGGACATGTAGATTCAACATTAATGACTCATACCATAAGCCCATGTGAGCTATGGCACAAAATACTTGCTCATATACATTACAAAGCACTTGTGAGCAAAGTTGTGATAGGTTTACTAGAGATTCAGATAGATCATGAAGGAGTGTGCAAAGGATGAACACAAGGAAAGAATACTAAGAACCCTTATCCAAATAGTGACAACAAAGAAAAAGGGATCTTAGAAATTATTCATTCAGATATATGCGGGCCAATGCAAGCTACTTCATTAAGCGGGTATGTTTACTATGATTCCTTTATTGATGACTACTCCCACAAAACTTGGATCTATTTTTTGAAGAATCAGGATGAAGTGTTAGAAAGGTTCAAAGAGTTTAAGGCACTTGTAGAAAATCTCTCTCAAAAGAGGATCAAGATATTAAGATCAGATAATGGAGGAGAATTCACATCAAGTGAATTCAATGAGTACTGCAAAGAAGCTGGGATTAAGAGGGAGCTCACCATTCCCATAATCCACAAAAAAATGGTGTGGCAGAAAGAAAGAATAGATCTATCATGGAAGCTGTGAAATCTATGATCCATGATCAAGATCTATCTATGTACCTATGGGAAGAAGCAACCAGAACAACAATATATGTACATAATATAATCTCCCACAGTGCCCTTGGGAAAAAGACTCCAGAAGAGATGTTTACCAAAGAAAATCTAGAAGTTAGTCACCTAAAGATATTAGGTTGTCTGGTATACATACACATTCCCAAGGAGAAAATATCAAAGCTATATCCTTCAGGAAATAAGCGACTGCTTGCAGATATAATGAGCAATCAAAATCTTATCGAATCTATATCGCAGGATATCGTCAAATTGAACTAAGAAAATATGTCACCTTTGACCAAGATACAACTTTTAGAAAATCAAAGACAGATAAGGAAGAGGAAGAGGAGCATGAAACTCCCATTTAGCTACAGAAGGTCCTAAACCAGTTAGGAATGAATAAGAAGAATAAATTCCTGAGGATCATGACATAATAGAACCTTAGAAACTTGAAGAATTACCCAGTGAAATGATCTCACATAAGAGACGGTCTGCCTAGGCTAGTGAAGTAATCGAAGAAGCAAGAAGACATGGTGTCCCAGAAGGAACCATCAGAGAAAGAAAAAATCCAAATCCATACCCTAGTTATGTGGGTTTGATGTGTGATCTTGTTGATAAAGAACCAATTGGAGAAGCAAGAAAGCAGAAGGAACAGGCCGATGCCATGGTCGAGGAATACCAATCCATTATAAACAATGATGTATGGGAAATAGTACCAAGACCAAAGGACAAGTCAGTGGTTCCTCGAAATGGATATACAAGACAAAGCATTGAACATATGGTAGTATAGAGAAGTACAAGGCAATATTTGTAGCTCGCGGATTCTCCCAAAAGGAAGGAATCGACAATGAGGAGACCTTTGTACCAGTAGCTAGGTACACCTCAATTAGAACCATCATTTCCTTGAAATCCAATATGAAGTGGAAGTTACATTAGATGGATGTAAATACAACCTTTCTAAATGGATTGATAGAAGACAAAGTATATATAGAACAATCGCAAGGTTTTGAGACAGATGATCAGGAAACTCATGTATGTAAACTCAAGAAGGCATTGTATGGGTTAAAGCAAGCACCTAGAGCATGGCATGGAAGAATCGATGGATTCCTAACGAGTTTGGTCTTTACCAAGAGTAAATAAGATTCCCACCTCTACTATAAAGTTGAGGGTGATGTACTTATGATATTACTATTGTATGTAGATGACCTATTCTTAACAGGAGAAGACAATCCCATCAACGAGTGTAAGAAGAAGCTCGCTACAGAATTTGAGATGAAAGCCCTTCGAATGATGCACTATTTTCTAGGTCTTGAAGTATGGAAGTATCTAGACGAGATTTTTCTAAACCAAGGAAAACAGGAAGTAGAAATATTAAAGAGATTTGGGATTATAGATTGCAAGGCTATGGCTACTTCGATGATAACATATTTGAAGCTATTGAATGATGACACTTCAGAAGTAGTAGATGCCACCTTATACAGATAAATTATTGGTTCTCTAATGTACTTAACCAATACAAGACCAGATATATGTTTTGTTGTAAACACTTTGAGTCAATATATGGCGAATCCCAAACATATTCACCTAGTAGGAGAAAAACATGTGATGAGGTATCTAAAGGGTACTTTATACTATGGTCTCATATATGCATCAAATGGCGAGATCAAATTACATGGATTTGTAGATTCAGATTGGGAAGGAAGTGCCGAAGATAGAAAGAGCACTTCAGGAAGTTGTTTTAGTTGGGATCAGGCATGATCTCATGGTTCAGTAGAAAGTAGTCGAGTATTGCACTTAGCATGAAAGAGGATGAATACATTGCAACATGTTTAGCCTATGGCAGTATGGATTCACAATATGTTAACATGATTATTTGATGCAAATATAGATGTTACTGATATCCTTTGTGATAATCATAGTTGTATTAAGATGACATAAAACCCGTTGTTTCATGACAAGTTGAAACATATCGAAGTTAGATATCATTACATTCGGGATATGGTACACAAAGGAGTTGTAAAGCTCAAGTATGTTCCTACAGAGGAACAAGTGGTAAATGTGTTGACTAAGCCTCTGTCTCATGTAGACTTTGAATACATTCAAGACAAGCTTAGCGTAGTTCGAAAGGACCTCCATCGAAAAAGGGAGTGAAGGAAGATGGTAGAAGCTCAACCTAGAGTAGGGTAAGTCTGGCTAGGCTTGTTGGCCCGAAAGGGTTAGTAATTCAGATGAGGCCTGTTGATCCTAAGGGGATTAGTATGTATGGCTAGGCCTGTTTATCCCAAGAGGGTTAGTAAACCAAAACAAGGCTTGTTGGTCCCTAGGAAGATCCATCTGTCTAACTAGGCCCGTTGACTCGAAAGGGTTAGTAAGTTAGACAAAAATTCCCAGATGGATCTACCAAAGAACTCATCTAGATACCGCTCCAAGATAGTTAGAGGGCAAGATGTAGTTTCAATATTCCTATACTGATGTAGCAGGTTCAATATTTTTATACTGATGTTGTTGAGATAGTTTCAATATTCCTATACTGATGTAGCAGGTTCAGTATTTTCATACTTATGTTGTTGAGATACAGTTTCAGTATTTCCATATTGATGTAGCAGGTTCAATATTTACATATTAATGATTGTTGTGATGACTGTTGATGAGATAGTTTCAATATTTCTATACTAATATTGATGATGTTGTCTTAACACTAACATGCTAATGATGTTGTTGTTGTTTCATTATTTACACTGATGTTGCAGATGATGTTTCAGTATTTATATACTAATGTTGCAGATGATGTTCCAGTATTCACATACTGATGTGGCAGAATAAGATTTAGTATTCACATATTGATACAACAAAACAAAAGATGATTCAGTATCAACATACTGATATTGCAGAAGATGATCTAGTACACACAGAAGATGATTCAGTATCCACATACTGATGTTGTAGAAGATAATTCATTATCCACATACTAATGTTGCCGACGATGATCTAGTACACATAGAAGATGATTCAATATTTACATGCTGAGGTTGCAGAATATGATCCAATATCCTCATGCTGAGATCGATGATGAATATGTATGATGGTGTTCCAAAACTTCCTATGACATATAGAGACTCACCAACTAGATGTACATTTGTGGTAGTAGTTGCTATCTTGGTGGAATACCTTTCTAGTTAAGAGGGAGTGTTAAAATATTATAACTTTGGAAGATATTCCAAATGTATTGATTGTATTCCTCCATCAGGAGATGAGTTTGGTCATGTAAGAGTCATTGAAATAATCAATGTAAACCTATGGATGTAAGTCGGGTCAATAGTATCCAAGTGTCATTATAATAAATATTATTTTTGGTGTCTTGCTAGACAAGTCGACCCTGCTAGGTTCTAGGTCAAGTCAAGTGACAAATATAAATAGGGATGCGCTCCTCTTCATTTGTACACACTCATTTTTTTAAAATTGATAGGAGATCTGCGGTAAGAATTTTTCTAATTCAACAAGTTTCGAACCTGTTAAGCAGGTTCATCCTCAGGAGAAAAGAACTCTCTCTTTTTTGCATCTAGGCGTGAAGAATAAATATTGATTTAATTATCACTTAAGGTTTTATTAGTTGTAGGTCGGTTTAGGGTTTAAAATTATTTAAATTTTTTTGTTTGTTTTTTTATAAATAATATTATTTTTATTACAATTATTTTTAACTTTTTAAAATTTGTTTTTTATGAAAATTTAAATTTTTAGAATAAGTAATATTATTCATTATTTAACAAGAGCCACGAGGTGGCAATGTCCCCGACATTGCTACATGCTTTTGCGGGACGACAGACGAATATAAGTCCATCATACTAGTAAGCCAGATCTAAGATCGTCACGAAAGTACTCAAAAGCCCACTGGATTAAGATGGTTACCTGGATTGTAAAACATGCTGTCTATTCACAAATTTGGTCAAGAATTTGGGAGTTTGTGTTGGTTAAATATACAACGTCTATGAATTGATGATGCGTTTTATCTGAGAATTTGAAAAATAGGAATTGTTCAGGAAAAAAGCATTGCGGAAGAGTTCCATTATCCCTGCATCATTCTATTTTAATTGTGGTTTGAAAGGGTGGGGTACATTTTTAGTCTTTCCTGCAATGTTCCTTAGCAATGGGAAAAATTAAAATCTCAAGTTGTAAGGATTAAGGCACTCATGGGAGAAGGCTCGTGAGGAGGGAGCAACGATGGTGGTGGGAGGTTCAGGCAGAGGGAGCAGGCCTAGAGGCAGACTTAGGAAGAGGAGGTAGCAGGGGGTTTGAACAATCCATCCACAACTAGATTTTATTTTTTATTTATGTATTTATTCACTCACATAGTTTGTTTTCCTGGTTGTTATGATGTATTAAGCTTAGTTGTTTTTGAGATTATAGATGCACACAAGTACATATTTCCTAATTGTTATGATGTATTTAGAGTATGTTGTTTCATTGTTGGTTTTGAGATTGCAAATGGGTACAAGCACATAGAGCTATGGAAGGATATTGCGAAAATGATATTGCAGAAGAATAAGGATAGATTTTGAAATATTTCATATTAAGGCTGTTTGAAATTCTTTTATTTTCTAAACTAAAAGTAGTATTGTTTCATATTGTAAGTTGATGAGCCGATGAACTTCCGAGAAGAATTGTAATGGTGAATGCATAGAAAAATTGTAAAAGAAAATGTTACGTCAATTATTCTGATGAAATCTAACCAGCAGGTAGGTCTCTCAATTATTTCATAGAGCTAAATTTTTTGCCATGAAAAACCATAGTTAAATGCCATGAACTAAATCTTGCTTTATGATATTTCTAACCAGCGACAAAAGGATTGAGGGGCTACCCTGAGGCGGGATTGAACTGGATGAATGGATGGAATTTCTTAATTTTCTTTTATTATTTTTGTGTTCGTTGTTACATATATAATACATGAACCAACCAAACAACTGAGGAGAATCCATTGCCTTTCCTTCATCCACGAACTTTCAGTTACCCTTTTATAGATTGCCATTTCGCCCAGAAGACTCTTTGTTACCTGCCCTTACTTTGCTACTCCCCAATGGGGGATAG
This sequence comes from Pseudotsuga menziesii, assembly GCA_001517045.1. Classification (NCBI taxonomy): domain Eukaryota; kingdom Viridiplantae; phylum Streptophyta; class Pinopsida; order Pinales; family Pinaceae; genus Pseudotsuga; species Pseudotsuga menziesii. The sequence continues at coordinate 511,316 of LPNX010546652.1, read as the reverse complement.
AATGGCAGGACAGAAGGAGATTCCCTAGACCATGTTTGAAATGGGAATGCTAGAATATTAATGTGCCAGATTGGGGGATGGAATGGCGGGACGGAAGGAGCTTCCCTAGACCATGCTAGAAATAGGTAGAATGAGATCACTATAACATGGGAGGTGGAGGATTGGGTAGAAAATACTTTTTTTAAAGTTTAAATTGTATGATAAAATACATTTATGGATTAAATGGATACTTCTTACTTGACCAAGCTAGGCCCATTGCTACTTTAAAATTTATTCCTTTGCATCTTGCTTCTAACTTTCCTTGAGCGATCTTCTCCATTATCATTATAGATGGAAAAAAATGAAGGTTTCTGTTGAATTTACACGATCAATACAATGAGTAAGACCATGGTAATATGTAGGCATATTATTACATATAATGACTTTAATAAATGGGTGAAGTTCTGTTTTATGTTTCTAAAATTTACCTTGTAAATTAAGCAATCCACATTTTAAAGTTGAAAAGTGAAAAAAGAACAAATCAAATGTGGAGGAACAGAGAAAGGTGTGAAGGCTGAAAGGTTTGGATAAGAATGCACTACAAGAAACCTGGA